>JAWLRI010000471.1:1438327-1499851 GCA_034781795.1 Crypturellus tataupa | reverse complement strand
TTACCGCGGGCTCCGCCGGGCGGGCGGACGCGGAGTGCGGGCCCTGGCAGGAGGGGCAGCCCGGGGCGCCGCGGGGCGGGCGCTGCCGGGGCAAGGCGGCGCTCGGGGGCTTTTGCTGCCGGCTTTGAAAAGAGCCCTCCCAGCGGCGGCGAGCGAGAGATACCGTGGGGTGTGTGCCAAAGCGAGACGTTGTGTGGGCCCGCCGGAGCCGGGGGGGCCACCCCTGCTTTGTCAGGCCTTTTTTTTAATTATTTTTTTTAATTTTTATTTTTTTAAAAGTAACATACGTTAAAGGGGTCAGAGGTTACCGACTCAGCTGCCTTTCTGCAACCTCTAGGGTTTCGTGTTGTAATCCTCCTACCCAGTGCCAGAGATGGTGATAGCGTAAAATGCCAAATCCACTTGCCTACTGGTCTTTCAGCCAATCTATATGTGTGTGCATCTATCTATATCTGTATTTATATCCCAGTTGTTTTGTTTTGAACCTTATCCCAGTCAACTTTTCATTTCTCAGGAAATGATAGATTAACGATCGCTTACATAAATGGTAACTTTTGAGGCCTTTACCCCCCAACCCTGAAGTGTTTTCTGTCCTTTTGGAACATAAAGTGATAATGGGGGAGAGGGAAAAGCGCCGAATTCAAGGAAGATTTTGCGCTCTCTTGCCGTTCTGGTTACAGCGTGCAGCCTGCCCGGGCTAGTTCACAGCTCAAAAGGCTGCGGAAAACAGTGTTCGCATCAGAGTTTGAAGCTGTTGCCCTCGTTCCGTAGGGATCTCCACAGGAAACTACAGAAAACACACTCATCTGTGCTGTGATCATGCAGTGATCTGCATAGGGGAAAAAATCTAGTTTTTCTTGATTTTCTCACAGGAATGACAATAGAGGAGAGCTAGATAAATTATTCTGCCATGCTGCAGTTTATGGGCCACAGACTGCACGTTTATTGTTGCACAGCGAATTTGCATGCTCCTAAATCCCTTGTTGCAGCAAGAAGTGATACATACTAAGTGTTTAACATCATTTACAAAAATCTGTACATTGTAATCCATATAAGAATAATGTCAGAGATTCTATTTATAAAATTTAGATTATTTTAAAAGCAAATACTATAATACTGTATCCTCAGAGACGGAAAACCTGTTAAGGAATAGAAAAATATATTACAAAACTATTTTCAAATCTTACAGGACATGGAATAATTTTTTGATTAATACATTATATATAAATAACAATAAATAGTGATTTTCTACTTGCCTTACAAAATCCTATTTTTTATTACAGTATTATAGTTATGGCTGAAATAGGTAATGGAAACATAGATAAATAACTGCTATTCAGCAAGCAATAGCCTCTTGTTTTGGAGCTATAATTACATCTTTTTTTTGGTAAGGCAAACTATTAAGCTTGCCATAGAGTAAATCTTTGGAAGGTGATTGCTCTTCAGTTTGAACTAGCAAGATGTCTGTATGTGTGTGTGTATATATATATATATATATGAATATAGTTTTCTCATTATTTTGTGTATTGTAACAAATATAGTGATTAATAGAAATATTTCCAGTCTGTTTAACTCAATCGTCAAGCATTTCTAAAAAAACAAGAATAATTTTATTCAACCTTTTTTTTATGTCTTTTATTTTTAAATTGGCATAGTAATGCCTTGTTTTCTCTCTGTAAGAAACAAAATGACTTCTCATATTTCCTAGTGCTTATAAATAGATTTTAAATTAATTAGTGCTTTAGAGAGCACAAACGCCTCTGTGTTATGAGACTGCCTCTGTGAGAACGCTACCACTTGAATGGTACCTCAATTTATTTTGCTGTGATATCCTACCCAGTTACACCTTTATATCATCATTTTCCTTAACTTTTTTTTTTAAGATCTTTTTTTTCCCCCTTTTTTTTGCTAGTTTTTCTAACTTCTGGACAGTCTAATGGAATTCAGCTCCTACGTCTTATTCAGTCGTGTAGCTCAAAATTTCCTTCCCCACGTGTAGCTAAGAACAGCACTCCAGCACTCCACATCCCCTTGGGGTCTTTGAGCTCATTAGCCTATACTTCATATTTCAGGAGCTCTTTTGGATTAAGCCAACTTTTGATTCTGACTTTTAACACTGTGCTATTTTTCAGGTACTAGTGATCAGAAAAGTTAGAACAGACTTTTGCAATTCCCCAGATGGATTTCAACTACGATTCTGATGCAGATTTTGTGCCCTAGGTATCAAAGATCTTAGCAGAGTCTGGCAAATATGACATAGCTATAGACGAGCAGTTCCTTTTTGAAGTGAGAGCTGGGAGACCAAGCAGAATATACAAATATCTAAAATTCTATCTAGATGCCTAAGTTTAAGCAACTAGGTTGAGCTGCGAGAGCCATATTTAGATTGCTACATTTAGACAAACAAACGTGACCTAAGTGTCTAAACTTAATTTGTACAAGCTCATGTTAAGGCATCTGTACACTTCTATGTTTTAACGGCATACAGTGTGTTTCTAAGTAACTTCTTTGTTTTGTTTTATTAGCTCCTCTTGATGTTATCAAAATTCGATTGCAAGTCCAAAGCAATCCATTCTCCAAATGTAAATAAATGTGTAAGGTAATTGAGGACCCATTTTGCTCTTTAATGTTACATATAGCTCATGGTTCTTGTGATGCTGAGCTGTATTAGTTTGTCTGCATATAGTTATGTTTGTTTCTGCATGGTAAGTGAAGAGGCAGGAGAAGCAAACCAGCAAAATACTTAGAAATTGCTTAAAAAAAGAAGGTACTACTGAAAAGACACAGGAAAGACATCTCATAAATATGCGTCATTTTATACAGGCAATTTTCTATCTTTCCTAGTATTTTAATTATGACAAAGTAAAATTAATGCTCAGTTGAGTAAATAAATACAAAAAAAGTAATGATAAATAGCTAAATGATCTATCAGAGGACTCATAACTGGGGTACTCTACCACTCCATCTTCTCCACAATACGGAACTCTGAAAAGAGTAGTAAATCTTACGTGTCACTTATGGCTTGAGTTCTAAAAGAGTGAACATACTGTGCCCTCAAAAATACAGCGATAATTCCCACTAATCAGTTGTAATTAATTTAGGAAAGATTATGAAGAAAGGTGGATGTAGAAAGAAAAAAGATGTAGAAATTGCATGTTTTACATGGAATTTCCATGTTTTTCATGTAACTTGTTTTACGTAGAGATGATTATTTGAAGTCACCTTTACCATAAATCTGGAAAAACATTTTGCCATCTATCTTGGCTCTTTAGTAAATTCTAAACCTTTAGAAGTCTGAAAACAAAACCTGAGGCTGAAAGCATATTTTTATAATGAGAGCAATATATTTTGTCAAAATATAGTCAATATACACAGGGTAGAAGAAATCAAAACAAGTAAAAAGGGTAATCCAGTAGAAATATAGTCCAACCTAAGATGTAAAGCTGTAAAGATGTGGGTGCTGAGGATACTTAATAAAAGATCTAAAAGTTTGGAAGATGTTTACAAAGTTACTTAAAAATAAAGTTATCTAGTGATACTGAGGTTTTGTGTTGTTTTTCAGTTTTCAGCAGACGGTGGTATAACATAAGCTTGTCTCTTGGAGCTTGTG
The DNA here is from genome assembly GCA_034781795.1 of Crypturellus tataupa. Taxonomy (NCBI): domain Eukaryota; kingdom Metazoa; phylum Chordata; class Aves; order Tinamiformes; family Tinamidae; genus Crypturellus; species Crypturellus tataupa. The sequence continues at coordinate 1,496,241 of JAWLRI010000471.1, read as the reverse complement.
AATACCACTGTATTTAGTCTGGCACTCTTTAGGAGTGCATTTGTTTCCTCGTTTTTACCTTATTTTTTTAGTCACTTTCCAAGATTGTTCAGTCCTTGTTTATCTAGCCAGAGATAAATGAGTGTCTATTATGTGCAGTCCTGAAATGCTGCTGAATAAGAAGTCTTACAAGCATTAACCATATTATATCCTGTTTCATTAGGAAAGTGTTTTGTATACTCCAATGGCCTTATGGATCATATATGTGTTTGTGAGAGTGGGGACAGCAAAGCCTGGTATAAAAAACCTGAGCATTTCAAAGGGACATTGGTAAGAACATTTTATGTTTATTTAAAACTGTGCAGTGAAAACACATCAGAATAGCATACTCTGCATTTATTTTATTTTAACTTCTGGTAGAAACTGTTGTCTTTGAGAGAGTATTCATATTGTTATGCAGTATGAGTTAGGTGACTAATGATATTCTCCTCATATGAAAATACCAATTCCTTTTTTAGGACAATGTAGAGAGCAGCCACACTGCCTTCCATATAAGGTACCAGCTCACTAATTCCATAAGATGATACTGAAGGTCATTACATTCAAGGATCTCTGCTTCTCTGCTGCCAATGGTCTGGGAAATATATGAGACAGTTTTGATAATGGTTATAAAACTCCAAACGTACAGGTGCACAAAATAAAACCAGCCAAACCATATATACCGCACACATATTGTTATATGGTCCTCAAATTGTCACAGAAAGCAGATTTTAAAGAGTGATGGAGAGTGAATTGCTGCTTTGTACCTAGAGCTTGTAATATTTTATTAAAATATATTTTAGTGAATTGCTTTAGCTTCCACAAATTGCTACTCTGCTGTACTGGTTCTGAAAACAGCTTATTCACAGTGCTGTCAGGTGCAGATAAACACTTATTGGTATTGTCCTTTAAAGATGGAAGAAAATTCTTGATTTCAAATACATGAATATTTCTGTTTAACTCAGTGTGTTTAACTCATTTGTATGATTAAATTGTTTATCCTAGTATAAGCAATACAACATTGAGATCTCAGTTACACATTTTTAAAACATACTTTTTAATACATTAATTTTGTATGCTGAAATATTACTGCTGACTAGAAAAGTTTTGTAGCTGATTATTCTTTCCTTGATTATGATTTTAGGATGCTTTTGTGAAAATCATACAAATAGAAGGAATTAAATCATTGTGGAGTAGACTTGCCCCAACACTGTAAGTTGATTTTTTGTTTTGTTTTGTTTTAAGCACCTATAGATTATGGTTATGAAGGATACTTCATTACTAAGACAAATAAGCATTCTTATTTTGAAGTGATTTTATAAAACTGGTATGTTCTCAAGTTATAAATAATATACTTGGTTTGATTAGACACCTCTAGAGATAATGTAATTTCAGCCAGATCTTCAATTTTCTCCGTATAACCTGTATTGGAGATGGAAATTTCTATGATCTGTAGAGCCACAAAAATCTCCTGTGGGAAGCAGTGGCCAAACTTTGAGAGGGAAGGTGTTTGCCTGCCTAGGCTGAGCGATAAGGAGCACAGAGGCAGCTGCTCAGCCCAGTTCACAGGCAGCCACCTCCAAAAACCTGTTGAAGGCGACCGCTCGACCGGGCTCGTAGCGACTTAACCGCAGACGTCCTCCAAACTAGCTTTGGAGGCCAAACACCCAGAAATGAGGAAAAGAGGAGGAAGGCAGGACCCTCGGATTGAGGGCTGGGACCCTGGACTGGCACACGTGCCTGCGCACCCAGCGGGGAGAGTTGCGCAACTGAAGGCGGTGTTTGTCCGCCCCCTGGCCTACGTGCCAGGATGCACCGGGCATAGAGAGGACAGTAAAGAGAGGCGGGGAAGGAGAAACTCCTGACTCTGAGGCCTGCGCTGTCTCCGCGGGAGCCGGTCAGCAACTCTCTCTCTGATCTGCCAGCTCGAGAGGATGTTCGGGTCCAGTATCCCGCCAGCAGGTATCACCTCGTGAGTAGTTATCCACACTTTGCTGCTTTTATGTGCTTTCAGCTGAATAAATGCTCAATGTAGTCACCTCGTTCTGGTGTGATTATTGCCGAACTCTGAGCCCATCAGGAACATAACCTCTTTGATATGTCCACATTTTTAAGCAAGGATACGAGACTTTCCATTCTAATCCTCAAAGATAGAATTATCCCCTTGTTAGCATCGTTGAATCATAAGGCCTGATATGATTGTTAAATATTTGTTGATAGACTCTTGCAATCCCAGCTTGTTCTTAATGTTCTGCAATGAGCAATCCAGCTATCCGCACAGATGCTCCTGTCTTGAACCTCATTATCCCTACTTAAAAACAAATAGTGTCTAACAAGAATCTCATTTATTTCAAGGAATTTCAAGGAATTGTTTTTATTCTATCCAATTTGCTTGTGGAAAATGGGTCATTCCTTTTGTCTTTACAAGAGTCTTTTACATAGTATACCACTGTTATCATATCTCTTCTCAGTCTTCTCTTCTTCAGGCTAACCTCATCTGTTTTATCTTGATATTCATAACAACCTAGTAAGGATACTAATTAAAATCTCTTTAATTAAATTTTCCTCTGTGGAACCATCCAAGAAAGTGGTCAGATCTAAGGTTATCAAAGCAACACCTGGATTTTGTAAGTCTCTAAATGTTGGGTTAGAGTCCTCCTGTTCCAAGTACAAATGGGCAAGTACTGGTGCACTTTTGATTTGCCTACACTGCTCATATAGACACAGAGAAGCAAGGCACGGTGAAGCTCAAGCTTGCTATCCTGTAACATATAGCTATTTCAAAAACAAAGGATCTAGATGAAGCAAGGCGTCTGTATTTCAGCCAATACAGAGAGGTGTTTTTGTTTGTTGGTTTGGTTGGTTGGTTGGTTTCGTTTTGGTTTAACATATGTTCTGTACTCTTTTAGAGAAGAATCAGTTTCTTGATTGGAGATGCACAGTTTTTGAAAGATCTAAACTATGGCTTGTTGGTGTTCTATGCCTTAGAGTCTTCACAGGTTTTTGGTGATAATATTGCATGTTACACTGGCACAGATTGCCTACATAAAACAAATATAGTTGTCATTTTGTGGTAAGACATGCTGCATTACTCCAGCACTGAATGATTACAACTGTTGTTATTGTGGCCGATACTATTTTGAAGAATGGAAAAAGCTTAGATTCATTCACCTCAAAGTCTTTCAAAAATGGGAATCATGTTGAATAAGACATAGCATAAAAATATTTTATGAACATAAGAAAGAATATATGAAAGTACCTACTTTCAGTAGGTATTTCCATTAAGTTTTGTGTTTACCTGCTTCATATTCAGATATTTTAATTCCTTTGCTTTACAGAAAATCTAAAGCTGACATGAAAATATTTGGGCTTAAATCACTCTGATATTTCGCTTAAAGTTTCTCATAATGAAATGAAAACAAAAAAACGGGGAGGGGAGACACTTGTGAATTTGAAACTGTGAACTGAAGCCAGTGAATCAAAACCACTGGATAAATGCTGTTTCTTCATCCACCAATACATAGCTGAAGGTGTAACTTTCTCAATTAAGCAAAATATTAATACAAGATCATATATTTCAATTATGATCCTGTTTTCCTTGTATTAAGATTCCTTCTTTTATATTGTAGAATAATGGCACTCCCTACCACAGTAATTTATTTTACATGCTATGACCAACTGAGTGAAGCTCTGAAATATAGACTAGGAAAAGCTGATAACCACATTCCAGTTCTTGCAGGCTCCTTAAGTAGATGTAAGCTGTCATCTCTTTAAAGAGGAAAAACCAAAGAAATACTTTTATTCTGTTTTATTGCCTTTTTTAAAATTAAATTTGCTGTGTCTTTAAATGTGAGGCAATATTATACAGAGCTGGGAGCAATGTGAGCTTGTTAGTGAGTGCTGAGACTCATTGATCTTACAACTAAGATGCAAGAGAATTCTTTTTATTAGATGCAGAATACCTGCTGGATGTTGCTAGTATTTTAAAAAAAGAATTGGCCAAGATGCTTAGAAAGCAATAAAAGCTTAATCTCTACTTGTGATTTTATCTATGAAACAATTTAGCACATTCTCTTCAGCTTACACTTAAAAATAATCATTATTGAAAGTTAATATTGAGGAATATTTGAAGTTTTCATCTTATATTACATCTGAAAATGAGGATTCTTAACAGTACTGGGGATATATCAAGCTAAGACTGAAATAGGTAAATAGTCTGTGTGCCCAGAAAGTATGGGTACTGTGAATACATAAGATATTCTTATTTGGAAAAGAAGCTTTTATTGATGATTCTTTTAAGGAAATATTGTGGGACACTTGGAAGGAGTAATAGATATATATAGGAGCAATATATAAAGCAAAGCGAGACATGTCTCATTTAAATGTTCAGGAAATGTTACAAGTAAATACTGATTTTTTTAAAAAGACAAAACCAGAAACAGGTATTTGTCTGGTTTTCAGCTGGCTCTGTGACTCTTGTGAGCCCCCTGGAGCTCATCAGGACGCGAGTGCAGTCCCGCCGGTTGTCCTACCAGCAGCTCTACCTGCACGTGCGCAGCGAGGTGGCCGGGAACGGGTGGCCGTTGCTGTGGAGAGGCTGGAGCTCTACTGTTCTTAGAGATGTGCCTTTCTCAGGTGGGGTTTGTTGCACATGCAGGCTTGTGTTAGGTATGAACATTTGTTTATTCATAAACTCTTGCAGATATATTTTTATGCAACTTTAATAGCTGACTTTCAGAAAGATTGAGATTTACACATTCTTCTCCTTTTAGTGTTTATAAGTCTTTAAGGATGTAAAGTTATTTTAGTTTTGTTTGTGTTCACCAGCTGTGGGTCAGGATTATGTTTTCTTCGTCTGTTTATATTGTTTCTTACGATCCTTACCAGTAACTGTTTTCACAGACTACTTTTCCAGCGGAAATGTTTCAGTCTAAGAGTCGAAACAGCTCTTTCCTTATAGAGGAAGGACATATATCTAAGTGCTCTAATGCTTTAGCTTCAAAATATAAAGTACGAGAGAGGGACACAGTAGCGTGTTCAGCAATTTTGTTAGCAAGATCAATCAGTTCATGGAAATACCCTAAAGAAGAAGAATCTAGTGACCCACTTGCTACAGTAACTGCGAAGCTGGAAATCCACAAAAAAGAAAAGTAGTCTGGTTCAGAGCAGTTCAAGGAGAGAGGACATAACAGGGATAAAGGCGATCACACTCAAGCTCTCCCCTGAGCTACAGAGGTAGCTGGAAGAGAATGCTCAAGGACAGTGTTGCCACTTGCTGCCACTGGTGGGAGCCAGCGGCTCTCATCATAGGTAGGCTTCGAGAGCGAAGATATGGGAAGGGCTTTACCACGTTTGCTGCAAGCGCGCTGATGGCTAACAGTCCGATGCGGGAAGGGCAAGTCCAGCTGCAAAAGGCACAGCGCAAGGTCTCCTCGGGCAGTATTGGCGAGGCAGGGTTCTTTCTGCATTGTCTTTTCTCTTCGAGACTGATTCTGTGTGTATTCTCAAAGGAAGAAGCAGCCTTATGGATGGTGTGTCTCCGTGTTTCCCAGTTTGAGAGTGGACCGTTAATGGTAGTCAATATGTCCAAAGCTGAGGTATTGTTTCAAGGAGTCTGAAAAGCTCTGAAAGGCTGTTTAATGGACAAGCAGGTATCTCAGACACAGTGTGGCACCGTGTTCCCAGAGTCCTTGGGAATCTTCCAAGGATCAGTGAATCTGAAGCACTTTCCTGCCGTTAGGTGGAAACAGTAACACTATTGCCCAGAAAAAAATGCTTCAGAACCATTTTGGGAGGCAGAGAATCTTTGAAGTATTTCAAGTATTTCAATCAGTTGTCTCAAGGCCCTGGTTCCTTTCCAAAGAGCTTTTCTTTAATGTCAGTGCAATCTGGTTCCCATGCACAGGATCTTTTCACTCTTCTGTTCTCTTACCACAGTCTTCTGCCTCCAAAGCATCTTTGCTTGGGAATCCTGCAGTTCTGTACTCATTTAGTTTTATCTTGCAGAACTTGAATTATATCCAGGAGGAATCGTGTCTGAAAGAGTAGATACAGAACTTGCAAATGGGGATTGGCCTGGTTGGTAACCATGAAGATAATGAGAAACTTTTAAAGACTCTCTTAGGCCTCTAAAGCTGCCCAGATCAGATTGAAAAGATCTGTTTTGAGGTTAGGAAGGTATTCCACCTGCACATTGGGAAGTTGCTACTCCACTCAGTGCCTAAGGTATAATAAAGTCTTTGGGGAAGGATTCAAGACAAAAAGAAAAGTGTTCTTATCTGCTAGGATCTTCTTCCGTGCTGTAGATAGAAGTCATTGCTTTAACTTATTTTATTAATAAAAATAACTTTTTAATAATTTTGTTATTAATTAAAAATTGCCTTTTTATTAATAAAATAAAGCTTGAACTTCCTGGAAACATATGGTGTCACTTGTGCTTTTCTGCCTATCCCACAAATTTGCATTGCCCCAGGTTTTTCCTTAGGCTATTCCGCTTCCCTTGGAAGTGATAAGGATTAGGAATGAAGGGGAAGCTAAAATTCTCTTTCTAATTCTTGTTGTCCAATTTCATGAAGAAACTCTAGTTGTCTTGCTGATTTAGTCTGTAGCAGTATGGCAGGAGCTCACGATCTTCCTTCCCCTCAGCTTTTAGCAGCAGCAGATCAGAGCATGGCAAGGGAGTGCACAAAGAGCGCTAAGGGGCACTAAGGTGATATGTGTGTTTTTTCTCTGTGCTTTTCTCTGCACATCTGAAGATTCCTGTGTTCATGCCTGTTGTCCTTGCCTCAGCACAGAACCTCCCCACTGTCTTTAATTTATTCTCCAAACTCCTCTGGCACCTATCTGTGCCCTGCTCATCATAGAGGAAGAGAGGTGGAGAGGTAAGAAGAGAAGGTAGAGATTAATACGCACTCACTGCCTTGTAGCAATTACGAGAATTTCTGTATTAACATAAAATTGTGAAGTTTGGTGCAAGTTTTTTTTTTTTTTTTTTTTTTTTAATAAACTTTACAATATATTGGTATAATTATAAACGTTTCAAGAAGATGATGTGCAAGAAAGTTGGTGCACATGAATCAACATTCTTTATTGCTTTTACTTCGGGAGCAGCATCTGGCTCTGTAAGTATATATTTTGTTTCTAATACTACTCTTAATAATATCAGTGCTAAGCTATTTGAAATTAGTATGGTTTTACATGATTCTCTCACAAATAGTGTGTGGTTTTGGATGCATCTATTTTAAACACTGATGCCCTGGTGTTCAAGCCAAGTAGAGGTACCTCAACAATCTACAATATTCTGAAATACTATCAGGTGCTTAAAATATCAAATCTAGTTTTAACTTGCATATACTTTAAATTTTTAAATTCAAATTCAATGGCTGTAACATTAAATAGATATTTTTCCCCTAATAGATTGCAGCTGTCATAACTCTACCATTTGATGTAGTGAAAACACATAGGCAGGCTGAACTTTGGGAGAGAGAGACCTTAAAAAGTAAGTTGTCAGGAATTAGATTGTTAAACAGCTGTCTTAAGCTCTCTTCCATGTGAAAATATTCATGTGGATGGTGTTTTATTGGAAAATACTTTAGATTTGGTGAAAATCACATGATAAAACATTTGTACCTCCACTCTCATGTACTTCTAGAAAACAAAAATACCTTCAAGAAGAAGTTGTGACTACCCCAATAGCTTAGAAGGATGAAGAAGATTTTTTTTTTAATTTTGTGTTCAGCAAAGCACTAGTGCATTTTATAACAATGCAAGTTGCATATAAAAACTTAGGACCTGGACCAGTAAGAGACTTACATTAACTTCAATAAATGTTTGATCATGGCTTTAAGATTATAGCATAGTAAAAAGACTGAGTATCCAAACAGGAATCCATTTGTCTGCTTTCAAGATCTAGTTGCAGAAAGATTTTTTTGAAAACTTGCAGCTCATATTTTGACAGAGATTTCATTGTTGAAAGACATTTACGTTGCTCTTGCAAAAAAGTCAAAAGTCAAAAAAGACTTTGTTTTTTAATTATTAGTGTGTTATATTTCTTTCCTTATGCTAATAAATTCAAGAATTTTATTGCATACCACTTTGAGTCATAGGTAGTTCATATATTTGCTAAGATAATATTAATTTTATTAATAATTATTTAAAAGTTAAGTATGATTGTTTACAATTTGCGTTAGTTTAATCCTTTACTAATTTGATTGATGTTTCAGTTGGACACTGGCTATGGCTACATGGACATTCTGTCTTTTTGTGGCTGCAAAATATCTTTAGCAGCTTCCAGATGGTATAGGATTTTCCAGCTGAATATATTCTATGAAACTGTTTTAATTTTCATCTAGAAAAAAGTTTCTGAGTTACTTGAGTGTTACAGATCGATGCATGCGCAGAGTGAGACAGCACAAAAAAGGTGTCGTGTTTAAAAGGCTGTTTGTGTTTGCAACACAGACTGCTGCTTCGTGCACCTGCAGCAGGGAGGCTGATAATGAATTAGCTCCACGCAGGGCTGGGGCTGCAGCTATAATGTGAAATGGAGAAGGATCTGCTCTGCTCACCTGCTAGTCTATTTTTTTTCAACTAAATCAGTTAGGGCTAGTAAGGAATATTATCTCTCCCCATTTATCCTTCTCCAAGTGTTACTATGTTTTGTTATTATTTTTCCATGCCATGCTGTTTTGAGTTGAAGATTACATGATCTATATACTGAATGAATTTAACATCCTGTATAAATAGTATGGGTAAAATTAATGTATGATGTATTAAACTTAATGGTAACACATTTGTCAGCGACATTGTGTGTATTGCTTAATTCACTGTTGTGTTGTGCTGTGTTGAGTTCCACAGAGGAACAGTACGTCGATGCGGGCAGTTCTGAGGAGAATTGTTGTTGAAAATGGAGTCACTGGATTATTTGCTGGTAAATCTTTAAATATATCTTTTTTTTTTTTAATTCAGAACATGTTTAATTACCATCGAGATGTTGTAGAAATTAGTATGCATCAATTAAATTGTATTTCCACACATGAACACTCAGTTATAGTACCATCAGTATATATATACAGCAACAGCCATGCATGCATATGGAGAGAATTTGGGTAATCTTTTACAAGTTACTAAGCAGCTGTGTAAGCTGCTCCTCATTTCCTCTGTGCCACCTCAGGATACTCATCTTAGCTGCCCTAACCTCTCTTAAATCCCCTAGAACTTCTTCCTCCTGCTGTTCAGAGGCGCCAGGGCCCTCCTCCCAGGCTGGAGGGAGGAGATCCCTGCCATCCTGTCTTTAGGAGCTCTCCCTGACTGCCCAGGCTGCGGTTCCCCTGCTCTGTGCTCTGTGCGGTGGCTGCAGTGATACTGTGTTGCTGCCATGCACAGAAGTCCTTGGCAATGCACCGTTGTTGCCGTGGGGGACTCTGCAGCGTAAAGAGAAAGTTACAACATGATCCAATAAAAATAAGCCTTGCAGAACTGGCATTTTTATGAACCACTGCAAGAGTCATCCCAAAGGCAAAACCAATATGTAGGAGCATGGACAACACTGCATAAGATCGCTGTGGATGGCTGCACAGCTGGCCAAAGGTTTGCAAGACTTTTGTGTTCTCTGAAGGAAGAGATTAATTTGCTCTAGTTGCGGCAGTGCTATCATAGTGGGGAATGGGGTTTGAGCAGGGTTTCAGAATGCTGATGTCAGAAGAACACAAAACCACACGCACAAAGTATTACAAACTATTAAATGTTTTGATGGAAGATAGTTCACAGATTAGGATACTGACCACTAAGTCTTGAGAAGTGATCAGTGAAACGTGGAGACCTTCTCATGGTCGCTCAGTAGCTCAGCTCAGGTGCCTGCAGATGGGTGGGAGGTGCCATTTGAGATGGCCCGGGCCGTTCAGCCTGGCCTCCTGCTACTCTTCTAGAAGGACACAAGTTTTCCGTGGGTCGTGGCATCTGTGCTAGCTCCACGGAGATGTCTCTGCATTTCATACGGGGCTAGATGCCCATGGCTGCAGACATGGACCTGCCCCTCATTGCCTCCGGAGGGTGAAGTGCAACACCTGCACTCAGCTCTCAGGGTCACTGCTGATGGTGGTGGGACACCCTTAACACCCGCATTAAGGTTTAATGAAGGGCCAGCAGGTCTTGGGAGACAACGGCGGGGGAAGCGGTCTCCTTAGTCTATTAACCCTCAGCTTGGAGGGCTGTGACTCTGCCTGCACTAGAGGGTGCAGCCCTCTTCGCTGCCTTCCCCCATGTCAGGATCTGGGGTTTCTCACACCTCAGGCCCTTCCAAGCTGGGAGGACATGAGTCTCTGCATGCGCCACCAGGGCCGCTGGTTGGAGCTGCCGCTTAGAGGGCGCTGCGGGGGTCGCCTCCAGGCCGCCTCAGCACAGCCATGCGCAGGATACTGCCCGGCACCGCGGAGACACGCCATGGCCTCGGGCTCGGAGCAGCCGCGTGCAGGAGGGGTGTTTGTTTCAAGGCCGCCCACAGCTACAGTCCTGGTGCTGCAGTGATTCCCTGCGGCGAATCAGCCTCCCGCCCTGAGCGATGCGGTGGTGCTGCGCTCCAGACACAGGGTGATGAGTAGTGATGAGTACCCTCGGGCAGGTATTGTTCCGCGGCTCGTTGAAGTTGCTCCTGCTTGTTCCATAATGATCAGCACCTATGAGCATGGAAAGACTTTCTTTCTTCACTTAAATGAGAAGAACCAGCACCCTTAACTCGCCTCCATGTTGTGTGGACTCAAAAGTGGACAATGAAAGTTGGGCTAAACACCCAGGGAACTGCAGCTACTGCATTTGGTACCTAACTACAACTTCATTTCACAACTCTTTCACAGAATATAATTTCAAGGCTTTTGGGTTAAGCTTAGGAAAATGCACGTAACCCCGAAACCGTCGTTCAAAATGCTGTGACTTCGTCTGAGAGCAGAGAGAGGAAAAACCGACACTCAGGGCTGGTTAGAAGGCAAAAAACAGAGAGGGGCAGAGCAGTGAAGAGTGACCACTGCCGCTGTTCGGGGAGAGCACGTGCTGATTAACCCTGGATATTTCCAGAAAACTTGCCAGAGAAAGCTTCAGGAACGCATCTGCTACACGTGCAGTTGCAGGCAGCTCAGTCTTCCAAATGTTGCAGTTATATTTTTAACTACTTTCAAGTCCTGTATCCACATTAAATCCAAAACCCTGAGGCACATAAAAAGCTTTCATAGTTAACTTTGAAAAATATTCCTCATGACTGAGGTTGTCAATTCAAAACGGATGAAGTGGTGGGGGATGTTGTACAGCTGGAAGTAGAAGGGCATTTCTGCATTTATGACTTTCCACGTATCTGTTCTCCTCCTTCTGCTGAAACCGTTCAGCTGTTGCCTTTGCAGGCGTTCACCAAAAGTGTGAATATATGAAGTTTTATCTGTCTTCCTTCCAGACTGCACTGAGACTTATCATACATATGGCCAAAAAAAAAACCCCAAAAAACAACCAACCCTACAGAAGTTTGGGGTTTTGGGTGCTGCAGGGAAAGAATTTTGCGTCCTTAAGTTACCTTCTGTCAAAATGAAGCTATGTTCTGCAGTCTTAAGGATGACTAGCACTTCTGAAGTAAAAAATAAGGCGTATAAATGAATGGGAGTACTCTGAGTTTTCAGCGGGAGATCCATAAAGAATATTCTTTCCCATTTAGGAAAGAGAGGGTGTTTTTTTCCCTAGAAACTTTCCCCACAGAACTTATCAAAATGGCAATTAGGTGTTTTCAGTCTGACTGAAGATTTCTGGTGGATATTTAAAACAATGTTTAGGAAATATTTTAGGCTTCCACTGTGTGAATTAATTCTCCTTCTTTTACAAGGAGAAGGATACAAAATGAATTCAATAAAATCTTATTTATTCTTGCTTAATAAATGCTTTGTTCTCCATATATTTGTTATTTGCAGCTCTATTTTACACAAATGCATTTTCTAAACCAGTCTTTAGTTTCTTTCTAGGTTTCTTTGCAAGAGAAACAAAAAAAGTTTTAACCAAAACCGGGAAAAAGAGTATTTAGTGCCCATGAGAGTCCCGGGGGAGCTGCGGCGACAGTCCCTGGAGAAGGTGTTTAGCCTCCAGGGGCGCTTGCAGGCTGCGCATGTGCCAAGAGAAGCGCCCGGAGTCATTTCCAGCCCTGACAGGGGTTCCTGCTCCCACGGGGACCTCCATGCACCCACAGAAGGGGCAGCCTGTGGAGCTGGCGGCGGGGGGAGGGTCCCATCTGCAGGATGGATGAAGTCCCTTGGTTCTGAAGGTCATTTTTGCTGATGTAAACAAAACGCACATGTTTCCATGCCAGTTTTTCAGTGGTGGTCAGTGATAGGACAAGAGGCAACAGCCACACACTGAAGCACGTGAAGATCAGCCTGAGTTTGAGGAAGAGCTTCTTTCCTGTGAGAGTGCCAGAGCCCTGGCACAGGCTGCCCAGAGAGGCTGTGCAGTCTCCTTCTCTGGAGACCTTCAAACCCGCCTGGATGCCACCCTGTGCCCCGTGCTCTGGGTGTGCCTGCTGGAGCAGGGGTTGGACTTGGCCCTGCGCTTGGCTACAGAGCCTGCACATTGCACACACGTGGCACAAACTGTTCAGCACCTCTCTTGCCCTTTGCTGTGTGAGGGAATGAGAGCTTGCTCTTATTTTAAAGGTCATTATTTTACCTATTGTCACTGCGGCCTTTCTTTCATGCATGTTCAATGAAGTGGCTGAATTTTTTCGCTTATTTTAATGAGGGGTTTGTTTGTAAGAAGCAACCAAAAGATTCACACAGCAACTCAATAATCAGGGCATTAAGACACAGATTGTGCCATACCCAAGAACTGGACCCTGTCCTCTTCTGCTATGACCAGGGAACTCTAGTGTGTTTGCCTTCCTGCAAACCTATTGTGAAGACGAGAAGAATGATGTTTACAGCATGTTTTATGGGCCAAAGTTGGAGGATTTGAAATTGATCTTCTGTTATGATTTACAGAATAATTTTAGGCCTTATTTTGAGTCCTTAGTATAAGAGAAAGAAATGTGGGACCATGCTGAATGAAATACAGCCATCTCACCGACAGCGTAATTTGTCAAGTGGTCTTAGCTTTATACTATCTGACTAAAACAAAGACAAAAACTAGTAAATACTGATGATACAAAATGTTTAATTTACATGCAACATTTATGGGACATCAAGGCAGCAAAACATACAATTATGACATTTTTTCCTTTTTTTTTTTTAAATTAATAATGTTTAGAACTGAGAAAGACACACAACTGATTTCTCATGCACAAATGACACAAACTCATTGTGGTATCAGACTACATAAAAGACTTAAGTTAAATGACACACAAATTTCACAGCAGGAGCTCCAAGAAAAGAGCCATCAGCTAACATGACTGAAAATCATGATTATACCCCCCTCCAAAACATGGACGCAGTGGGAGAAGAGGTGAGCGGCAAACGAGGGACTAAATCACTGTACCTTGATGTGGAATGTTAACTGCAGCATCCTCATTCCTGGATTTGTAGTAAAAACGGCTCTCTAGTTTACAAACGAGTATGCAACAACACTACTGAACTGCCATGAGAACAGCTACTTGATGCAATAACCTAAAAAAAGGCTGTTACGGGAAGTAATAGACATTCTGACGGTGTATGAGAATATTTAATGGTCAGAATTTATTACACAAACTAATTTGTTTGGGTGGGCCCATGAGGGCTTGAACAACAAGGTCTGGCGTATTTTGCTGTGCTGCTTTACAGCACAGCATCCAAAAGGCAGCGGTGGCTTTTTACGCTGCTCTGGGCGCAGTAACTGCTCGCACTCCAGACTGCAGAGTCGAGGAGAAGCCTCTCGAGCCTCCAGGGCCCCATCTTCGCGACATGTAGCCTCCTGCTCTTGGAGGCTGCCCATTCCCATGGCTTTTAGCCAAGGTGAGACAGGATTCTCCTTCTTTTGACCCCCTGCAAGTGACCAGACTATAACAGTAGTGCCAAGAATACCGTAACAGGAGGCAAATCAACTAAAACTGTACACAGTGTAGTGACGTGTTGTAAACATCCAAAAGTAAGCAAGAATTAAAAATCTCATAGTATTGCAGCTACTCATGTAAACAATTTATGAAACTTCTTTGGCACAAAAAAGCATTTTCCCTAGCACTTATAAATACAACATACATGCACTTAAGTTTTGCTTAAAAAGTTACCGATCGTACTGATATGCATTACCTAGATTAGCAAAATTCATAGATAAAGGCTTCATTATATCTTACAAAGAATTAAGAATATAGTTTGCAATTAAAAAATTAATTTGCAAACTTTGAAACTGGTGGGTAATCTGTAAAGTTTGTTTTATTAAAAAAAAAAAGTCTCAGGTAATTTGTATCAGTAATTTAAATCAATGACAAACCATTTGAGAAAACTGATTTAAATAATTTTAGCAATTACCTAATTAAGAAAAACACCTATTGCACTACTGCAAGAATGAGAAAACTCTTTCACATGAGAATATCATCTTTGCATTTTCATTACTTCCCCTTCTGTCCTGCTCCTTGGGATATTCCCAGTAAACTCAGTCCGTATGTTCCCAGCAAGGTAACACAGTGCCAATAAATCAGGACATTTCTCATATAATTTTATACTATTGCTAACTCAGGTCACTCAAAAGCATTTAGTGAGCTGCTTCAGCACTTACCAATTGCTAGGTTTGCCTGATTGAGATGATCAACTTGCATTTGTTATTCTCATGCAACTGCAAGACTTATCACGAGATGTTGTGGCAGGGTGATCTTTCACTGTGACTCATACAGCTCTTAAGTGCTACGATGATGATAACCAGAATGCAAATTTAATGTTCAGTCAACTTGAGGAGATCTACTGATAGATTAAATATGCAATGTGAGGTCCTATGTAACATATGCAGACAAAAAGCTATATTTCTAAGTAAAATATTTATTTGCTTACAAAGACTGAAGTTAAAGAGTCCCTGTCTGTTCTGCAAGAGCTGACAGATATTTAAAGCACTGCAAAGAAGCACCATGGCTGGCGCATGCCCAGCCTGTTAGCTGTTAAAAGGAAGAAGAAAACTCATGGCAGTTAAGTTGGGGACTGATTTCCAGCTGTTTATTTAAAAAAAAAAAAAAAAAAAAAAAAAAAAAGTCATAGCATCAGATTATAAGTATGTCCTGTAGCTGACTGAGTTTTAAATAATTTAAGACTAGATAGAAATTTTGAAAAAGTCCTCTGGAAAAGGAAGTTTGAATGAAAACTGGCATTTCTATGAATTAAACAGGTAAGTGCAAAAAAAAAAAAAAAAAAAAAAAAAGCAGCACTTTTTTTTGACTTAGAATGAGCAGTCCTTGTTGCAGGTCATATTACAGGATGTAAACCAAGCGCATACAACACAAAAGCTCTCCGGTGTTGCGTGTATCTGCTCAAGATGGTGTTAAGCCTGGACTTGTCATCTCTGTTGTGGGACTTGCAAGATATTCACTTGATTTCAGACTTGTGAGAGATTTGTAGCTCGCTACGGAAGTGAGGGAACCACAGAGCCCAAGCAGCGACGGAGTGTCTTCCTTCCCTGGTGAGAAAACACGGGTTAAGCTAATCATTGCTCCCCAACACGAGCTTACCCGACCGCAGAAAACTGAAGCAAGGGAGAATACAGGGTCATGTCCCCTATTACGAAACACCTATTTCCACTGCAGCACGCACGAACTCCACACACTGCCCCAGAAGAGCTACCATTTATTCTGCACTGTTCCTGCCCCGCTGGGACAGAGCCCGCGGGCCCGGCTCCTGGCTGGGCAGGGGCCCTGTCCTGCAGAGGCTCCGCCGACCACGCGGCCAACAAGAGCTACCAAACCCAGCACTTCTTTTAACTGAACACACTGCCAACGCGGGTGGCATCACACCCCGAGAGACTCCCCATTTTCACTCCCTAGGAAGGAAGTCAAATCAACAGGAATGCAGATTTATTTCCTTAACAAGGTACCTGCCTCATTTTTCCCCCCATACTTCTTGCTTAATCTCAAGTGTGCTAAAATTCCACTACTGAAAAAGGCCCCCAGTGCAAGAGTAGCAGTGCAGTTATCTAACCTTCCTGCTAAAACACCTGAAATTTAACATGAAATACACCTCTAGGTATAAAACTACCAGGGCAATTTCTCCCTTAGCGCGTGCCCTCCCTTCTCGCACTGCCCGCTCACTCCCCCAGTGCCAGCCCAGCCAGCACCTGCGCGCCGGCCTGCAAAACCCTCCCTGTGTCGCTGGTGCTCCAGGATCACCTGCAGGACAGGAATGGTAAGGGAACCACTCACAGCCAACTAGAACTAGATTTTAAAAGTGACTTGAGGACGACAGGGGCTGGCAAGCCCATCTACCAGAGTTAAAAAAAAAAAAAAAAAAAAAAAAAAAAACCATGAAGTGGTGTTTCTTAAAATTGCACTTTGTGTCCCTGACAGAAATATTTTACTCTTCAAGAAGGATGTAAGGAAAACAACAACCCCCCAGGAAAATATAAGTGGTATGTACTTCTCTTGCATCATTTATAGTCCTTGTTAGCAGTTTTCGGTACATTTTGGGTCTCTCCTCTGCCAATATTTGTCTCAATGACTGAACAGTCTTCCTAAAACATAAAACTATATAAGCCCTTTTCAACTCTTAACTGTCAGAAAAATCTTTATTCACAGAAAAAAAATAAATTTTAGAAACCATGGAGGACACTAAGAATAATATAACACACCTCAGGCACAGGTTCTAAATTCAACAACTGTGCAACTAAAACCTGATTCATGAATTAGATCAGGTGCCTCCCTCAACAGTACCATTTACTGTTTTTACTCTTTTAGTTAAAACTGCCATATCAGGAAGTGAAAAAGAGGAACGTGATCTTGCTGTTACAATACTGTGACCTACCAAATTACATTAAAGATAAGGTGATGGACCTCACTAAATTAGGAGTGAGATCAGGACTTTTAAAGTCCTGAAATCAAAATGTAAAATCCTATCAGAATTTTTGCCACATCTTAATCCACCGATGAAAAAATATCAGAATTGCAAAAAACAGCTAAAAGTAGATCTGTGGCAGAATTCTCTTTATAATAATCATGCCATTTCTAATTCACTTTTTCTAAGCTAAATGAAAATAGATTTTAACCTTTTTCACTAAAAAAGATCACAGATGATTTAAATTTCCCTTCCTTTGCATTTTAAAAGTATGAAATTTTAGAGTCATGAACTAGTAAGGCTCCATACTGTGGAGAATATTCAAAGTGAATGTGTGATGAGATTAAAACATATATTGTTTATACTTATTTTGGTTCCATAGCCAAAATGCTGCAAGTCTTACAGCACTTCTCTGCTTTTCACCACAGTCCACAAGATGGAGCTGTAAAACTCTGATACACAGGCTGACTTTGAAGGCCGCGGTACATCGTAATTAGGTACTGGCATGGTCTCTATCAGCTTCCTCTCCTGGTTTTAATGGCAGCAGCATCAACCTGCATCTCTGCAGATATATGAATGCAAGATATAAGAACGCAGCAAGTGGCTGCAAATCCAGGGCCTTTCCTGAAGGCTTTCCTGAAGGAAACAGAACTGGGATCACTTCTGTAATAACTCGAACAAGTAAGAATTAAAGGGCTCATATATTCATACTAGTTATAGCAGAGAGGGGATGGAAGAACCTACTTGAAATTGTGATGGAGAAGGAAGATGTGCAACATATCTAAGTAATAACCTTAAAAGCAGTGCAAAGTCCTGTAATTATTTTCCTTTCTGGGACTCTTAATATATGCAACCTTCTTTAAAATTGAATCCTTAGAGAAACCATTTGCATAACAATGGCAAAAGTACTCAGTTCTCTTCCTTGATCATGCTGAAGATTCATCGCACGGAGACTGGACATCAGAGCTAAGAAGAATGAAATAAAGTCACCAGACAGGCACTGTACCTTCATTTAACAAGTTCAGCCCGTCCTGCTTTCCATCTTGTGAGTGACCTGGATCCAGAGATGTTTGAGAAAGACTAACATCTGCTGAGAGTTGGTCCAAGCTTTGAAAACTTTTCCTGTAAAACAAGTTATACTTTTTAACAATAATGCATTTAAAGATTCATCTAGGAAAAAAACAAAAGAAACTTTACAAGTTTCTTTTCAATTCCACAGTAAATCTTTACTCTCTTATATGCTTTTCTACTTCTTCTGTGTTTCCTAAGGAACTGTTTTTTTCCTAAAACAGCGAACAAAAAGGTTGATTAATCCCCAAAAAAGGAAAATCTCACAGTAAGAAAAACTGAAATCTTCTGCTAATTGATCTTATCCATGTTAATGAGTAATTCAGATAGAATACTTTTAGGAGTTTGCTAAGGGAAACATAAAACTTTGATTTTTTCTGTTCCTTTAAAGGAGCAAAACAAACATTCAACTTACTCATCCCACTGCTGATTGTGCTTTCTGTAGAGCAGAGTGTCCAAGGCAACAGCATTGACATCCAGAGCTCCTGGGGAAGGCCACTGATTGGTGAGGTGAGTAGTTAATTCTTGTCTTGATCTCAAATCATTATTCTTCAGCACAGTCCTGTGAAAACGAAAAACACTAAATATCACTCCATTAAATACACGTTACATTAACAAAAAAACAGTCCTGCCCAAGTTCCTGTTCTACTTTCAGTGACTGACCAATTACAATTTCATAAAGCAGTTCATGCACAGTTTCATAAAACTCTTGAACTTTTTCTGCTGGAAGCAGCTTATAAAAACAAAAACCTATTTAGGAACAGAGAGTTGAAATAACATACTTTCCACAGAAGCAATTTTAGAGCATTTTAAGGATGCTTTCTGTCTGCATGATATTTATTAACAAGAAAATATCTTGCTTGGGAACGCGATGCTTTTTCCCCTCTGATTTTCATAGTTTAAGCCACCTTAAGGTTTTTGAGTTTTCCAAGGAACTAACAGATCTGTTAACTCCACGACAGGCTTCCTACTAAAATATGACTTGTAGCTCTTTCATTTTCTTATTGCTTTACAGTTTCTAGCAATTTCATCTTCTAAGTTACTGAAAATGTGTTAACTGAGTAGGTTAGATGTTTAAGAAAGTCTTCACCATGCCTCCAGAGCCAAATGATTTCTGAATGATTTCTAGAGTTCTGGAAACGAGACAGTTACCAGTGTTGGAAATTAACTGCAAAAAAGTCATGCAGAAATAGGGGAGGTTCCTGGGTCTTCAGGTTCCAAGTTAAGATTTTCCTTGGCCCAAGGACTTTTTTTTTCCAGCAATACAGGAAACGTGCAATGTACACCACTACAACATAACTTCAGAAACAATAAAAACAACAACAACAACAAAAATCTATAAATCCTCAATGCCAAGAAAGCTTGGGTAATATTGAAGTGGTGTTTTATACCATGTTAGAACACATGTGAGGTAATAACTGTTACTGTATCTCCATACTGAATATGGACTCAGGAGTTCAAGCCAAATGCCACACGGTTATCCGATATGCCAAAATGCACAGAAAATCAAATAACTAGTACCCTTCCATGAATTCACAAATAATACTGTCAGCCTATCTGTTTTTTACCAAGTAATTTTGATTCCAGTGACAATGACCTCATTCAGACAAGAAGCTCAAGTGGGGGCATACAAAATCTCCCAGGAAGTTAAAATCTCCCACAGGACACAGGAGGACAACAGCCAGTTCAGCAAGTAACTCTCAGTGGGTGAGAAAGAGGATAGATACCCAGCAATTTTGCAAGAAACGGTAGTGAAGCACTGCTGTGAACAAAATTATTTTCAAAACTCATCTCAAGACGGTAACTTTTGCCAAATTTTATGCAGGTAAGCCATCAACTTACCTACAGTATGCTTTTCTCTTGGAACATTAAAAATATGTAAAAATAACTGAATATTTAAAATAAGTATAAGCACAGTATTCAGCATATACAAAATAGTATTGTATGCATTAAGAAGGTAGATAAGATATTCCTAGCAGATTGCTGGTCATCCCACCTATTCTTTTGGCCCTATAAATATTCATCTGTTTATCCTCTTGCAGTTGTTTTCTACAGTATCAAGAAAGATGTACAAGCATCTGCCTATGTATAAGCAGACTTTGGCAAGAACCATGAGAACCAGAATGACCTGAATGACTGCAGGCCCAGTAAACATGACTCAAAAGCCAGGATTTTATAAAGAATATTATGCTGAGGAATTCCTAAAGCATAACTTATATGAAACAAAATCTATAAACATCACATGAATAATACTGAAAATCACAAGTAATCAGCTCAATTTTTAAACAGATTTCAATAAAATTTGATAGTGGTTTTGTAGCAGCAATGATTTAAGTGAGATGCAAGAAAATGTTTGTGTCTACAAACACAAAATATACAACACAGGAGTAGAAGCAGGGGCTGGCTGCTTTACTTCTGTCTGGAAATAACAATCTTGAAAAGGAAATTAAAGGTGACAACAATGCCATTAATATGTAATTATCAGAGAAAGGTGGCTGGTACATTCAGAGGACCGTGAATATTCATGAGGGTCACAAGAGGTTTTTGGAACAGAAGGCGCTGGGTATGGTAGGACCAAGTAGGGCATCCTGGGCCAACCTGGCGAGCCCGAGGAGCACAGACAGGTTTGTGGAGAGCAGTTAGAATATATATAAATACATAACAATTTATTAAAAGAGCAGAAGGAATAAGCTGATGTTTGGTATATTATACTCACCCATTCTAGGCGTGAAGAATTCTAAGCTGTCTGAAAACTGCCAACTTTTCTTCCCCATCTACACTAACTGGTATCATTTCTACCTAAAATTCTTTGCAGTGCTTTTACAGTCATGTTGGCAAAAATTAAAAAGCTCCGTTTTGCAACAAGTGGAGTTCACGTAGGACATATTCAGCATCCCAATATTTATTCAAAAATTAATTTAAATATCACAGAATAGAAAATAATCTCACAAATGCTATCAGTTGCCCAGAAGACTGTCCAGAGGAGACACATCAACCAGTGCTCTGAAGGCCCTTGCACTATATGTGCCATTTGCAGAAGAGCTGTTAAAAGTAACCACAAAAACAAGCCAATAAAGCAAGTTCTGAACTTGCTGTGCAACACTCCCACCTCCTCTGCAAGTTTTAAAGATTCACAAATTTAAAGGCAAAAGCCTACAGATATCCAATTTACCTTGTGTCTTAATACTGATCAAAAGATTACCAACTCGCAGCCTTTAGATCGATCAACAAAAGCAGCACTCAGTTAACTATGTTCACGCAGGAAACAGATCAAACACCTTCCCCAAAAGACGTGTTTCTAGCGACAAAAAGGCATTTTTAGGAGAAGACTGAATGATTTCAAATGATTTAAGTGGCAAATGTTCTCCCTACAACCATTCTTGAATAAGACTTCAGTAGACTGAATCCTTCTTTTGTACCGAGCATTGCTTAAATCTTTGCCTCATCACTGCTTTAGAACTCTTTACAAGTTCAATTTTGACCCCTGCTGCCAACATTTTCGCCCTGAACAATCTTCATGCCAACGAATATTTTTCTAAAGTAACTTCTCATCCTTTTCTAAAGAGCTTCACATTAAAAGTTCTGAAAAATATTATTAAAAGTATATATCAATAAATACTGAAAAACATGGCAGAGATAAAGACAATTTTTATTTCTTTTGTAAGTAACTGCTGACCTACTTACAACCTCGAGAACAGGATGTGTGGGAAACCTAGCAGAACACTAGCTGGGGCTTGTTTAAAGAGAGGAATCAGCGACACTGGAGACAGGATCTATTTTCAACAAATTATTTTTCTTGTAATCAAATATCCTTTCTACTTTTGCAGGGCATGGATTTCCCAAAGAACACACTTGGGAGAAGAGCACAACATACACAAAAGCCAGGATTTCAGACTTTTCAGCATTTTTAAATGTATGAAGTACACAGTGTGAGATTTTGCTCTCATTTTCTTGAAATTATGAGGTTCAAGTTTTATCACATTTTTAGCCCTTTCCAGAATAAACAAACAAACAAATAAATAAATAAAATCTACCAAAAGAAAGGCTACCTACATACAAATTCAAAATACTACTACTACTAGTAGCTTGCTAGTGGAAAAAAAAAAAAGAGATGAGAACAATATTCTTAATACTATAATATATGATTAAATACAAATAAATGTTTGGCTCCACATAACTATATGTGGAGCCAAACACATATATTATATTCGTGTTCTTAACAAGAAGCAATATTAAAAACAAGCTGCTTTTAGAAAACAAATAAAGGATTCATTTAAGAGACACTGCTAATGAATTCTTGCCTGTTACAAAATAATACTGATGATTCATCAGTTAATCAGTACTAACTTACTCCAACTTACTCATAAGTACCTGCTTCAAGCAGAGATATGTATATGCTCCCTACAGGTCTTTAAATATCTTTACTCAGATCTGAGCTGTCAAATGAACAGCACAGTATTAACATCAGTTTTACACAACTAAACACAGAAATGTCACTGCTTACTTCTGACTTTTAGGTCAGTGTTCACTGGCTCTGTCTTACAACTGTTGTTTGACTTTGACTTTCTTACTGGAGATTTTTGTTTTATGATTTTATGGATACGTATGAAGCACACGTAGAGTATCACTGTGTATCGTAAACAAGTAGCAATAAAAGGCAACCAACAAGTCACTGCTCATTTCCACGCTGTCTCCACCACAAACCTGCCCTTTCTGTTGCTTTCATACAATCATGTGAGAGTAACTCACAGCCGAATGGTCAAAGTTTAATGCTTACTTAAAAATATACATATAATAATTGATAATGTGACCCTGTATACAGTTCTGCTTCGGCTGGCGCTCTTACTGGCAGCTCAGCAACCTCTGCAAAGGATGAGGAATTCCACATCAGCTGCTTCTAAAACCTCTGAATCATAAAATTGTGGCGTGACTCAACTGACTCATTTATGATAGGGGACTAGGACAAGAAACAATGAACACGTGGGGTTCCTGCATGCAGAATGAAAATGATATAGAATCTTCGGGCATTTAATATACTGCAACTTTACTATCTCTGAGGGCCAAAAAAATATTAATCTCAAGTTTGGACCAAGTTAAAAAGAAAAGTCTCATCTCCGTAAACACCTAGGATGTCCAGGTCTTCTTTTGGCTAGGTAACAATTCTGACTTCCCCTGGATCAAACACAGATTCACGCCACTGTAAGCTTTCTCTAAGAGACTCATTTAGCCAGATTTTTGTCTACTTAACAAAAGCTCTCTTTCCAATTACTATTTCCCATTACCTATGAAAACCCAATAATTTCTTACCTGCAGGTTTAATTTCTCCAAATCCAGAAAATGCCAGTCCAGTTGGCAATTTGCCCTCCTACCAGCAGATGAAGACAGGAAATAAACCAAACATATTAATTCCCTAAGAAAGGGAATTATATCAGATGAGTGCTCCAGTTCAAGAACTACCTGAGTAGTGAAAAGTAAAAGTGAAAATAAAAGCTTAAAAAAAATGAAAACATTTGAATAAGAAAGAACAAGCTTTAAACCTTTATCTAGGACAGAAAATATGGAACGCAAACTCATATTGATAGCCTACATGAATATAACTAAAATCTGTAAAAGCAACTCTAAAATAAAAGGGTTGGTACTGTGCCAAGACAGTGTAATGTCTGGACTGGTACATTGTTGGACTTTGAGAAATTAGATCAGCAGGTATGAAAATGAGTTACTTACCAGAGGATTTTGATGTTGTAAAACATGACCGTTCAGGTGCCCTGTGCAGAGACACGTATTCCCCAAATTTGAAGCCAAAGTAGTTAGTTTCCAGCAGACTTTCTAAAGGCAGCTGCTGCAGTGAGAAAAGGCAGGCATGTGCTAGCACACCACATTTTCTTACTGTTTCTGACTGGCCAGCAGATCTTCATGTACAATGGCAACCACGCTAGCTTGGCCCCAGAATAGATTCCTTTGATGCTTCTTCAGCAACCTTTTTAGTCCTCCTTTCTCATCTCCTAGAGAACTCAAAATACAATCCTCCAGTCACAAAATTCCTATCACCAATTTGATACAGTCTTAGCCTCCTTGACCTTTGGGGTATCTAGCAGTATCTTATTTTGACAGAGATACCTGCAGCTTGACTCTTGGTTTCTAGTCCAGTTACAATGGAAAATTTTATTTAATATAGACATCCAGAATAGATCAAGTCACACTACACTAGCATATGAACTTTGTGTGTACTTATGAGCATGTTAGTGTAGTGCTTGGTGGATAGCTCTTCATGTTTTCAGCCAAATAATCAAGTGAAATTCCTCTAGAAGAGATTACAGGTACAACACAGCTAACTTCCCCAGAATTAAGTCTTAAATGAAAGCAAGAAAGATACTTAACTTTGACTAGCAACCACAAATTATTAAAAATAGTAAAGGAGAGCTTTTAATTCTCTGCTTCAACTATCATTTCCTTTCTGATAGGAAAACAGGACTTCTAGCAGTGTTTTTGATCAATTATTGAGCTTGCCTTTAATAAATATTCACTTCAAAAAAGCTTGTCCTCAGCAAAAATTAAGATTCATGTCAAGAACTTTCTAGCCATAGCTGAATTCCTTTTAAAATGATACTTATGAAGAGGAGAGGGAAAAAAAAAAAAAAAAATCAAGATCTTGTGTTAGAAGAGATCTGGAAAATTTCACCAAAAATAATAGTCTTGTCAAAAAAAATGTTGCTATTTAAACATAATTCTTTTGTATCCATCAGAGCCAGCAGTTGGGTAAACTTTGGGTTGGCAGAACAACTGCTTCTCTAAACTTCTTAACTCAAATGTTAAGATAGAAACAGTTTCAGCAATCTTATCCAACATTATAAACCTAGAGATTCATCTTCCATAAGACGACTGTCAAAAGCAGTACGCAGGCAGTGGGACAAGAAAAGAAAGTGAGGAGACGGGGAAAAAAAAAAATCACAGATTTTTTTTTTTTTTTTTAATAGTAAGTGCCATTAGAACTTCAGAACCCATAAGTAGTAATGCAAGTTCTGGATGGTATCTGAATGAATTCAGTCAACTACCGAACTCTAGAGTCATCATGACAGAGTTTCAGAGTCCAAGGGAAATCCAGGACAAAAGAAAATCTGATCTGAGAGGAAAGGACAAACGGAAGAGACAGAGGAAAAAAAGTGCAGGAACAAGAAATTCAGACTTTTGGCATTATTTCTTCTACTCTCTCCTACCTAGAACCAATCAAAAATAATCAGGAAGGCAGGGGAGAAAGGAAGGAAAGAGGAAAAAAGGTAACAGAAAAGCTTCTGAGTAGTGCTGAGTGACTTTTGGATTAACAATTGGATAATAAAATAACCAAAATTTAATGAAGTGACTACAGAATAAAATCTCAACAACAGAAAAAGCACCAGATTCAACACCTCAGCCAACCTCTTGCTAGCCACATGGGAAAGCAGCTAGCTCAAGAAATCACTCAAAAAACTACACTTTCTTATTATAACTTCAAACTTTCATTTTTTTGTCCCTTTTAAAAGCCTTTTTTAGGAAACTATTTGTAAATCTAAGATTGTATCTTGTTTTTCAATGTTTTGTTAAAATAAAGCACAATTAAATACCTTCCATAATTCAGAAAAAAAGAGCTTATTAGTGTGTGTGTGATCGCCTAGATTATTAGCAACTCATCTGCCTTGATGCCTACAAAGGCTCGATACTTTTCATAATCATTTTGAAAGGCTCTACTGCAGCTCCACTCCCAAGCTTACAATGCTAAAATGGATAAAATTCTGCAAATTAGTGCTAATATCCAAGTAACTTAAAACTTTCTTGCTGTACCACTGTTATACAATACCTTTATCCATAAAAATACCAATAAATATCCATAAAAATATCCACAAAAATGAGAGGAAAGGGAAAGCATGTCACTATACACACAGTATTCCACACTGGAGACTTGGAGAAGGGGGCACAGTGACATTACCAAGGTAATGAATTTGAAAAACATTCAAAGGAGAGTCCCTGTGATTCTCCAATTCACTATACGGATAAGATGGATCTTTTCCATCTATTTGTGAAGATGATTCCTTACAAAAAAGTGGTTTTGCTAGGTAACACTTTGGAGTCAGTCAGTATTTTGATGCAGATATCCCTAGAAATTTTGTCTCTGAAATGAGAAACCAATAATTTCAAAAGACTTTAACATTATAATAAACCTTAAATTCTATAAGGTAAATTATTTTTAAAGCACTTTTTAAAAGTGGCAAGTGAGATATAAAGTATGTTAGCTTAAAAATAAATCCTTTCCTATCTACTGCATCTTGCGGAGTAAGTCCTTTTCTTAGTCACCCTGCTGTCAAAAACCAGAGAGTTCTGGCGTCCTATATGCCAATAACTCCACATGATCCCTCTGTGTCCTAAGGATAGACTTTTCTCTGCCTTGTCTGAGGCTTTGCTATGATTTTGTTTTATTCTGCACATTACTTAGGTGTGTCTCACTGGAGGCTTCGCTCTGACCTCCACGAGTCCATTTGTCCATGTACTATGCCCCCAAATGAACTTTTCCTAGTTATATTCTCAAGCCAAAAGGAAACTAGCATGTTTTCACAGGTTTCCACCCAGCTAAAAACAGAAATTTCCTTCTTGCAGCCCGACCACACCTTTGTAAACAGAACAGACGTTCAATAAGGCAAGAACCTTAAAAAGCAAACAAAAATCCCCTACAAAGAAAACCAACCTGCCACGCAAACAAAACAGTTACACTCTCAACCACAATAAGCTACACAAGAGAGAGAGAGAGAGAGAAAAAAAAGTATATATATATATATATATATATATATATACACATACACATTGAGAAAGAGGAGCAGAAAACAGACGGCAGCGCAATGCTGTGGATTTAAGACGGAGGCTGCTGGCTTGGGAAAGCACCGCAAAGGAACGCGTGGCTAATGCAAACACCGATCCCGCTGCAAGGAAAGCTCCGAGAGGAAGAAGGATTACCACGCTCAGTTCTGACAGCCCAGGAAATTCACCCAAAAGATCAAATGCTAAATTCTAATCTCCCAGTTCTTTTCAGTGAGAAAATAAAGCAGTTACGACAAATTGGCTTTACTGTACTTAAGTGGTTGAGGGACTCGATTTCTTAGAAGTGTCTTGCAAGAAGACTATCTGAAAAGAAGGTAAGGGAGCTAAAGAAGGGATCCGACTTCCTTATATCTCCAGATGATTTAGTTCTTGAGGGAGGATTACAAAGCCGAGCAACTTGCGCTTAACGTTTTATTCACAAGCGGATTCACAGATTTAATTTCAAATCCAGTGCTCGGGTCCCTCTGCTTCCATCTCCGAGGACAGGCCTTCCTCTGCTCTGGGCTGACGACAGAGCTGATGACAGAGCTGCCGCCCATGTCCTCCGCACCCTCGGCAGCCCCGCGCCTTCCCCGTGCGCCCTCGGGCAGAGCCTTTGGGGCTGCGCTCCGCAGGCGCTACCACTTGCGCACTTAGCTCCCAGCTAAGCGAGTTTTTAACCCAACAGGGCGTGATCTGTCCTTGGAAAGGAATCATCTTTGCAGGGAACAGCATAGAAAATCTTTAAGTACTCCAAAATAGATTTGATAGGACATTGCGTATTTGTACCAAAAAGGAGCTCATTTTGCCCAGGTTAAAACGCGCGCAAAGGCACCCCAGCGTGCTGCCCTCCTGAGTGAAGGGGCTGCTGAGGCAGCTGATGCGCATTTCCAGATCAGCTTGAGCCGGATGCAGTGTAAACAGAGCAAAATGGGTATGAGAACACTACTCTGAGAAGCAACGCCTGGAAAACTGGGAAGCAGAGGTGGGAGGCTGTGGAAATGAGCTGGACCATTCACAGTAATAAGGAGTCTGGCAGATGCAAACAGCCTCTCAGGGTTGTGACTAAGCTGTCCTTTACCGTGTTTACAAGAACATTTATATTCACCAGAGAGGAACTGCAGCGCGTCTCACTGCCAGGTAAGAGCAGAACATTAAGAACAGAGAATTTGGGCCTTGGAAGGACAGGCAGTTTCTGCAATAACAACCAGACAAGCTAAACAAAGCTAACTTTAAGGTTGCTAAAACCTAGAACAAATCCTTAATTATACATACAAGTTTAATTCAATGTAAAACATGAGCACTCCAACAATTTAGTTTGGATCTTATTTGTGCCATAATCAGAGGTACAATTCCAAATGCAGAAGTGTTTCCTTAGGTTTCCTGCTTTCCACAGGCCCCTCCACAAACACCCAAACAAGTCGGTGGAGGCAGATAAACATCCAAGAGCTATAAAAAGGTACCATAAGAAGAAACTGAGAAATACATTTTGATGCATTTGTTAAGCTATAAATAAATAAATAAATAAAACAGAATAAATAAAAAGAAGCCAGTTTGGACAGACTCATATACCTGGCAGTGACAACTAGAAAAATATCTTTAGGAAAATCCATACTGACATATACTATGCAATTCATTCTCATCATTTCATAAAAAAAAAAAAACCCTACACAGCAGAGGCAGAATAAAACAGAAATTTAAAGCATTTTACGTTGAGGTTTTCACCTGTGCATACAACATTCTGCTTTTTCATCAGCATTTTATTAAAAAAATCATTTTTTGTTAAAGTGTTATGCTTTTATAACATCAATGAGTCACTCTCCAGGTGATGAGTCATTACCCAGGAGATTGATGGAATCTCTCTTGTAATCACACATTGATTTTTAACATGCAAATATCAATTCCAGCTACAGAAGCTGTACTTGAAACTTTAAGGTGCCAGATCAACAGATAAAGTTTGCCATAGATCACAGGGTATAAGGTAAAAGAAAGATCAAGAATCACTCTAGGTGAGAAAGAAGCCTGTTTAAACCCTGGTAAAGAGCTCTAATGTAAGGCTCTTGTGGGCAAGCTGCTTCAGACACTGCTTGGTCACTGCACTGACTGAGCTGCCTAGTCATCAAGGTACAGCCAGTATCCCTGTGCAGGAGCTTAGCAGAGGAAGAAATGGAAGAAGCACAAGAATAGCAGAGCCAAAAGCACTGCTCTCTAGTGCTCAAATGCACAAAGTCCTGTGCACACACTTGGTGGTGGCTTTTGTTCTTCAATTAGTGTAATCAGTCAAACAACACACTGTTTACTGGGACATTAAGTAGCAGTGCAGACTCCAGGATTAACTCAGCCTTTAAGAGGCAAAATGGGTCAGAGACACTTTGATAAGACCTCCTGGCTCCCAAACCATGGCTATAAACATTCCCATAACCACTTATGCGTAACACTGCAAATATCTTCCAAACCATTTTTGTCTTTTGCTTTAAAAAGCTTGGGAAGGAAATGGAGCACAATATTAAGTCCCCTCCGTGCAGTCGTGACAGCAGACATTTCTGAAGAAAGCAAACGAGGGCCAGAAGGGGCCTCCTCGCCCTCACCGCGTACTCAGCGCTCGGCCATCGCTCCATCTGCAGATGCTGCAGACACAGCAGCAAACTGCCTCCAATGCGTTGGGTTTTGTCCAGACGTATGGGGCTGATAATCGAGCGGCCAAGTGCGGCTGCACTTTGCTAACCTGATTTGCCATCAGACGTCTGCCAGCAAAGTGAGACATCCAGGCCCCAGATGGCTGGGCATATTATTAAGAAATCCAATTCAGTTAAGACACACACAAAAAAATTCACTTTTTGTGAATAACTAATTTGAGAAATTTTCAATTTCACTGTATTCCAGGTACTGGAATAGATGAGATCTATAATATGGCTTCTAACTACATTTAAACCTGTGTTCAGGCTTGAACACAGGTTCAGGTTTGTGAGACAAAGTTATTATTACTGAGCATTGTTGTGTGTTATGTTTTTCATTGCAGTTGGAATATAAAAATGATTTCTAAGCTATTTCTGTCTCCCATGTCTATATTTATCCCACACCTTACATCAAACTACCTTTTAAATGTGAATACTGAAATACTGTGTTAATAATCTGATATATAAGTTGAAGGCCTCATTGATTCCACAGGTGTTTTTTGATTACAAGCTCAGCAACAATAACAACCTATACTGCCAAGAAAGTCAGATCTCTGTTTCTCTGGGGTTTCTCTGGAGTCAGCCTAAAAACAGATCCAGCTTCTGCCCATATCTACTGTGAGTATATGTAAAACATTTTTATCGGAGGTGCGTGAGAAAGACCATTTTGGAAACATCAAGTACATACCAATTGAAATTTGAAGCAAGAGAACTTGCTATCGTAGCAGTGACAAGTGGAATAGATAGTATCATTAAAAAGAAAATAGAGAATGTTTATTTATAATATTTTCCATTACACAGTAAATGACCCCAAACCAGATCACAAAGCGTTTTACAAACATCAATGTAAAATGCCTCAACACTGATATTACAATCAGCAGAATTACAATCCCAAACTTGTTCTTAGCTCTTAGTAAAAAAAATAAAAATAAAAAAAGATTACAGCATACATTCGTGACTTTAATATAGCACTGATGGTAGGGAGCATAACACTGAGACACAGAATGTCATAAACACTGCTGTAAAACGGCTGGATCATAAAAAGCAGTTGGCCAAAACTCATGACTCATTTCAAACTCATGAGTGATACATCACGGTCTGCCAAACCACGGCTTCACTCTGTCAGAAAAATCAGAAACGACCACCACCACCAACAAAAACCACAGAAAAACAACAGGTCTGAAAGAATGATTAAAAGATGTTAATTGTGACGGGCATTCACGGTCAGAAATCTGCTAGGAATATTCCTTCCCATCTCTCTGCAGAAAAGAAAGCAGGGGCTCCAACTCAATTTAGAAAGAGTTCATTAACATGCATGCTATGTTCAAATCAGTACTGCAAAATTATATTTCTCTCTCCAAATCTTAAGTGTAGTCCCATTCCTGACTGCAGTCACATAAGACTTCTCACAAGAAGCTATACAACAACATACTGTCAAAGTATCACAGAAATTGCTCCTGAATTTAAGCCATTACATAAATGAGGCAGCAAACAAAACTGACAGCCAGAGATTGAGATCTTAAAAACAGGCTGATCAAGCATATAGTTTGACTGAAAATTAATATAGGGCCCAAATGTTCAAATTTTCCATCTTTTTGAAAGCAGGTAAAAGTAAGGTCATAACTCCCCTCAAAATAATCAGGCTGACCCTTTAAAGACATACAAGTTACCAGCTCAGTCATTAGTTAGCTCAGATGAGTCCTCTAGAAAAGCTACCTCTGAAGAGTTTACAAACAATCACCTCCCCTGCCAAAAAAGCACCAGCACAACAACAAAAACCACTAAAACTCAGGAAAAAAAGTATAGGCTTGTTTGTTTGTTTTTTTGTTTTCCATTTGACCCCATAATTGGCATAAATAAAACACAAATGCTGCATTTCTGGGCATTTTCATACAAGGATAAAACATTTCATTTCAAGCACTAGCAATAAAAGGATCTAATAGAAGACAGAGCGGGGAAAAAACACTTTGTTTACCAGCCAAAATTACTTTTTACTGCACAGAAATAAACCCTTCTGGGTGGTGTCTCACTGAAACACTCACTAGGCACTGAGAACCTAAGTATCCTTAAGCCGTCCTTATATTCTTCTCATTCTGGATTATTTTAAAGGTCACAGATGACTTCCATTTTACTTCTGGGCTCAGACACATCACGCCAGGTCTAAGGTAAAATAACCTGCCTTGTGTTTGTTGTGAACTGAACGAAACACACAGTTCCTGCAGGTGTACATTATTGCAGACCCACGGTAATTAATCACAGCACAGTGAGTTGTTTACTATCTGGGTCTCTAAACAAAACCAGAGAGTCCATCTGCAAAAGAGCAACAGCTCCCTAACCCCCTGGGAGGTCAGAGGATGAACTACTCCTAGACTGAAAAATACTCAAATATTTATCATCTTAGAAGCCACATATACTATTGAAAGAATTAAACCTCTTCCTGTGGTTTAGCTCTTTAGCTTACCTTGAAGAAAAGGCAAGCAGCAAACTTTCATCAGCTTCAATATTTTTAGGACTGCCAGATGAAGCTCTACTGTGTCTGATCTCCATACAAATAAAACAGAAGTTTTACAAAGGAATAAGGATTTCTTTGTCCTCTCCTACTTCTCCGCCTCCCTAACATTTTGAAGAGTGTTCAAAAGTCAAATTGCTTCCAGAAATGTGTTTTTTTTCTTTTAAAGGGTAGCCTTAAAGTTGGAAGTCGAAAGTACTATTTAAAGAATATTTCAGAAAAAATATTTTACAGATATTTATTTAGAAAAAAAGTCTTACAGAATAACTGTAGGGTTTTTTTGCAGATCTGAAATAATGTATGAATTTAAGTAAGTTTAATGTAAGTTATTTCAGATCTGCAAAAAAAAAAAAAAAATCTTACAGTTATTCTGACGTACACTACCGCAGCTTTCAGAATAGCTATTTTTGAATATAAAACTTGTTAGAATGAAAAAAAAAAAAAAAAAAAGGCAGAAATAATGAACTTGTTTAAGAAATTTGACTCATACCCACAGGACTAGAAGTTCTTCCTATTATAGAGTTAAATAAGTTAAATAATACTGTTCTAACAAAATTTCTCCATTACACTAACTTACAACTGGTCCTGCAGTTCCACAATGATATATTCCAGTTGTTCCTTCTCCATTTTATGAGCTAGATCCATATCTTCAATTCTTTGTAATAACAGTTTATTCTGTGAGACAGATTCAGACAGCTGATTTTCTCGAAGTCGTACCAATTCTTCAAGGTAACCCTAGAAATAAAAATGTCAAAAAGCTTTAAGGAGCACTGTCAAAAAAAGTTTTCATTAAATATGTCCATGTTTTCCAATTTAAAATGCATACAATTTAATTTTTTTTAACGAACTAGTAAACTGACTTACGAAGAGTACTGTGTTTTTTTTAACAGGCACTGGGAACATCATGTTCTTATTACTTTGTCATCCATACTCCAGAGGAGAAAAGGATTGATGAGTGAAACACTGAGATAGGAAGGGGGGCACAGCATGAAATCCATTGTTAAAGGCTTTTTAAGTCAGAAAGGCTCAATCTTCAAAAACAAACAATAAAAAAGTCGCTAGCACAAGAAAAAGAACTCCTTTACTTTTGTATCACATCCTGGATATTAGATATTGCTTAAGAAGGGTAAGAGAGGAATGAATCTATGCTGTTAGTGAAAAGATCTACTATTATCACTAAAAAAAAAAAGTTTCTTGAAAACTCCTTCTCTGAAAAGGGAGCTGCGGTATCAAATCAAAATGATAAAGAACTTACTTATTGAAATGAAGATTCACATGCAGTCAAGCATCAAGTAGGAGAACTGCTGAAGGTTACTTCTTTGTCTGACATGTATAACTGGAATGTGCATGTGCACTTGTGCCATCTTTTTCTCCAGGTGATGTTATAAAAGATATGGGGCAGCCCTTATCACAAGGCAAAGTCTTTCATCATTTACAAAAGCACATAATGTGAGCATTTAACAGCAGCTGTGACGGTATGCGATGTATTTCTCAGATTAAACATCTAGTTCCAGTATGGAGAAGCTATTTCTTTGTTTTCTTTCAGCAGAGCCCCAGCGCGTCAGATGCTAGGATCTTCCTATTAGTATCCTTTCTTAGATAGATATAAAAAGTGTATATTCTGCAAAATTTTGAGCAGTCACTGATGTTTTCAAAAAATGTTTAACACTTTTTAAAGCATATAAAGGTGCCAACATTTGTTAATCGTGATATTAATAAATACATAAAAAAGTAGCTTACACAGAGCCACAAAGCAGGCATAGTCCTGCTGAATAAGCAACCAGATTGCACATTCATTGGTCAGGGAAATGCTAGCAACATAATTCATTGCTACAAAGATGATTAGTTGACCAAGGCATCTGTCATATCAGGAGGGGCTGAGAGCTATGACTATTCAGCCTTGAGAAGAGAAGGCTCAGGGAGACCTTATCAAACTGCAGAAATACCTAACAGAAGTGTGCAAAGAAGGAGACAAACTCTTCTCAGTGGTACCCAGTAAAAAGATAAGAGACAATGGGCACAAATTGGGAAAACTGGGATACTGGAAGTTTTGTTCTAAGAGAAACCCCTTTACAGTGAGGGTGGTCAAGCACCAGAACAAGCAGCCAGTGAGGGTGTAGGGTCTCCATTGTAGGGTCTCCATCCCTGGAGATGCTCAGAACTCAGCTGGACACAGTCCAGAGCAACCTTTTCTAGTTTAACGTGGTTTCAGCAAGGGGATTGGACTAGGTGTACCCCACAATAATTCTTTTTTTTCATGCTAACATATAGTTCTGTCCCCACTGGATATACTTACGTCTGATAAGAACGGATTTTGGCCTCAGTAAAAGTTACAAGGAGTTTTGAGAACTTCTCAGTATACCTAGCTCAGTCCAGGCAAGCATTACTAAGATCTTGACTGTTAACAAACTGCTTAGAGCTCCAGTGAGCGCCTTGAAAGAACTAAATATCACACTACAGCAGATGTAAATTTCCTGTTTTTCAGAACTTTCAAATAAACACATTATCAAAAAAATAGATGTGTGACATCAGTAACAGAATATTACGAAAACACCTGTCTATAGTGACATGGGAGATGTATGCCACTAGAGCAAGCAGATTAAGTTCCACTGTAAACACAAAAAATATCGCAGAATCACATAGTTCAGGAGTTTACTACATCAAAAATGAACAGCTTATACCATTCCAAAATAAGGAAGGAATAACTTCCACATAACCAGCAAGTAAACTATGATTCATTAATCTGGCCAAGACACAACATGGAAATGGCAACTTGGAAAAGAATCTCTTCATGTTTCCTGGGTGACATGTAGGGTGCAGGAAGGAACTGTCTGTTCATCTTTTTTTATTTTAAATACAAGAAGTAGGCAAATGAAATGAAGCCAACAAAAGGCAGCTCAGAGGAAAGAAAGAGAGGTGGTTCTTCACACAACAGATGGTAAATACGCAGAACACACTTGACCAAAAAAAAAAAATCATTTGGATGCTAAAAATTTACACAGGCTCAAGGGATACTTGACAACTTTTTGGAAGGGAAATTCATTGCAGTTTACTAAACTGTCAAACCCTATCAGCCTTAGGAAGTCCCTAAGCTGATATGGGATGGCCAGGAGAGTACTACAGGAAAAAATTTTACATGAACATTTGCTCTACTTTTATTCCTATCTGAAAAACTGTTTTGGGCAAAGATACAAGATCACTGGGCTCTAGGATAGATGGACTCTTGATGGATCGAGGTCTGAACCTGTATAGCACTATTGATCGAATAGGAGCAGAGCCAGACTTTACTTACTACAATAACACCAGATTCTATTCCACCATTCAAACAACTGGCAGAACACACAGATAGCTTGGATCTCACCTGAAATCCAGTCACTTGACATATCATAACCCTGGCAAACATCATTAACCTATAAAATTAATGACTTATTTT
The DNA here is from genome assembly GCA_034781795.1 of Crypturellus tataupa. Classification (NCBI taxonomy): domain Eukaryota; kingdom Metazoa; phylum Chordata; class Aves; order Tinamiformes; family Tinamidae; genus Crypturellus; species Crypturellus tataupa. The sequence goes on along the minus strand of JAWLRI010000471.1, from coordinate 1,460,760 downwards.
GGAGACATAGAAGACCTTTTTGTGTGTGTGTGCAAAGCAAATGACAATTGGGGAAAAGAAGGATATACCCGACTATTGGTCACTAAAAGTATTCTTTTTTTTTTTTTTTGTGTGTGTGTGTGTGTGTGTGTGTTGGGGGGGGGGTCACAAACATCTAGTTTTCCAATACACAGTGTCAGAAAGTCTCTTGTGTTTGAAATGGAATATTCTCCCTATGATTAATTGGTACCTACTGCACTGAACGCTCAACTGTTCACAATTTAGTAACAATTGGACATAATTTATGAAAAGGGGCCTGAAAAGCAAAGGAGAGAAACAGTCAGGAAAGGAGCTCTACCTCTTAGTCCATCTTTAACCTTTAATAGTCTTTTATTTAAGTTATGATAGAACAGTCATAGATGAAATAAATTAAAGAAAAACATGACAGGCAAGTCCTAAATGAAAATAAGACAATGGAATATCTTCCATCTGATAGAAGAAAATGCCATTTTGCTCTTTGCTAATTTGGAGTAGGAATTCTAAAGGAGGAAAATTAAGAAGGTACAAAGCACTGTCAGAACTATGATTCAGAAGACTCATCTCATTATTAAATTAAGATACTTTTGCTTTGGATTCCTGGACAGATTTCCTCAGATTATTTTGTATAAAAATAATTTATTAAATTTTGACATCAGTAGCAGCATAAAAGTCTTTCATTGGGAGTTAACTACATCCAGCTTCTACAGAGAGTCTCTAACAAAGAAGAAATCCCTGTGGACAATCAAGTGCACTTCATACTAAACACCTTCAGAGATGCATCCCTTGAGATGGGAAGGAACAAGAGCTTCTACACGACACTATGGAATCTGACATTTGTATTATTATTTTTCAACCTCTTCTTAAATGCCTTAGTCAGTCAGAAGTATATCTGAAGCACAAGGCTTACTTTGGTTCTATCACTGCCACACAAAACTGGTCTTTTACCTTCTGTTCCAACGCAAGCCGATACTTCTGTTCTACCCTTTTGCATTTGTTGTACCAACTGTTTTCATCCATGATGAAAGGAGGACCAATGTTCTCTGGCGTGCTGCCTTCACTGCCACTACTGCCCAACGTCCTTAGCTCTTCTTCATCACTGCTGATGCTGTCGGAACTGAAAGATCACGTTTATAAGCCAAATGGAAAACTGTAGAGTTTAAAGATGTAAAATTTCCCTTGAAATTAACATACAAGAAGATATCAAAAGCTCTGTAAAGCAGTGAGAACTGGAATGCTGGTTGGAATAAACTGCCTAATAACAACTTCAAGCATTTAATTGTATAGTCGCCTAACAGTGAAAAAAAGATGTGATTTTATCTGTGGTCTGAAGGGTAGACGAACAGACAACTGTATGCTACAGATAACTCCGTGGACTACTAAGGGTCAATACACTACAGTTAGCTCCCTAAGGAAGTGGTGACTAAATCTTTCCTTCACAAATTCAAGGCAAACATTAATGCCTGAAAATAAATTGTATTTGTTTCCAAAAAGGCAGAACAATAAGAAGCGGATGTTGTTATATTAAATCGTGAAGGAATTTTCATGAGAATTTGTGGTATGGTTCTAGCAAAGACCATGTACTTACTGTTTCACAGAATATAAATATGTCCCTAGATGTCCGCAGATTTACTATTAAAGTATCTCCATAACTTTCCGAATAAATTCCATAGAGTTCAGACACTCTCAAAGCCCCATTCAAAATCTTTTACAACTGTGCTTTCCACTGCATTAACATCAGTCACTAGTTTTTAAATAGTTAGATGCCTACTACTGCATGATTCTCTTAGAAGAATTTACACTTTACCAAATAATTCATTAGAGAAGAACCATAGAAATTTTCTATTCCAGATGTATATGTTGGAAGAGTTTTTTTTTTTTCTTCCATGCAATCAACACATTAGCCTTCATTTACAAGGTCAGAGAGCAGCTCAGTGATTTAAGCCTAAGAAATCCAATTCATTTTAAAGAACAAGCCAATGATTCTGTTCTCTAGCTACCTTTTAGTAGCTACCATTAGTAGCTAAGGACTAAAATGCTGGTCCTCTGAAATCTATGTTCTATATCACAGTGCAATTTTGGGCTCCACTTCTGCAAATTCCATTACTGACATAATGTAAAAAGTTCTGAAATGATGCCGTTCTGCTTTACTGAACCAGGCAATTTCTCATAAGCTAATCCTTGGCATGCTCCAGAGAGCATGTTTCATGTTCAGCTGTACATCTTTGAGACTTCTCCTAACACCAAATGCTCTCCCCGATGTCACAAGCCTGGTAACAGAAAGTATCCCATTAACATCCACGGCTTTTGAAGAAACTGCACTGCTTAATCTAGAGGATGGTCATCCTTTCTATTATCAATCACCTGGCCAACCCCAGAAGTAAAATGCAGCTAGAAGGTTAGATTGCATAGAGAATTGCTATGATTATTACGTGCTAACTGCTCATTGTGCTCATCTGTCACATACAAGGGGCATGTGCAAAATTCACAGGAAACCAAAAATTTATCTGCTGTTGAACTACAGATTCTAAGGAAAGTTAGCATTAAGTTTACACTTTAATGAGTCATGTGATAACTCTGTTATTGTAAAACAGCAAAAAGTAGCTAGGTATATTGATTTGTATTTAGAAATGGATAATATCATTTTGGATGTCGAATGGTTAGAGGCTCAGTATAAACCAAATCTTGAAACTGAAATAAAAGAAACAGTTTAAAGATATAAAGTACCTTTGGGTGAATTTCAGATAGGGTGTATAATCTATGACAGCTGGAAAGTTGCCATCCAATCCTTCACCCTTCAAACAAAAACTGACAAAACAGAGAAACAATAATAAGATTATATCAAGAAAATGAAGATAATGATAGTTGAATCTTATCAATATGAAATTTGATTTTTCTTATTAACAAAAATTAAGAAATGACTTCAATATTTAATAATCAAATTCTATCCAGCTGAGCTAGACTGTTTAATATTAAATGAAAGTCACTGCTCATATTAGAGGATGAAAAAATCCCAACAAACAGAAATCCCATATAATCAGGGTATAAATTGGGGTAATTAATGTAAACCCTGATTTTTAAGTATTTGCTTTTACTCTGAAAACACAGATGGACTGCGAGAGAGTAAGAGAAGAAAGTCAGCTTAAGCAAGAGAAACAAGGAAAGAGTAGAGCAGTGGATGAGAACTCTTAGAGAGCACTAAGATCACTTAGAATAAATGGCTTGCAGACCATTTCCCCATATCTCAGAAATATTTCAGACTCTTTCTCTTTTCAGATACTTTCTGGTGTTGGGCTGCAGGAAGATGCTAAACATTTTAGGAACTAACATTAACAGAATGCTCCTAAATGGTTGTGGTTTTATACAGCTGTCATTTGGATTGTGTTCTTTTTGCATTGAATATAAAAGATGAATCATTCTTAACTATCAGAGAAGTGACGAAATTAATTATGTTTCTACATGGCTCAAATTTCTCGCTCTTTCTCTATCTTGCATCCAAAAAACACCATAGCTCACTAACTTAACTGAAAAGTGTCATTTTTTCAGTTACTTAAGTGCTATCTGAGAAACACAGCTTAAGGCCATTTTCAAGAAAAAAAATGCAAAATTACTTTTAGCAGATCTTTCAGTAGATAAACATTCAACATTACTGTGGGGGGGAGAAAAAAAAAGAGATTTTATTCTTTGCTTTTATTCTTTTATCTTCTGCATTGAGGGCAAGAGATTTCCCCTAGAAATCGCATTTACAGCTCCACACAGATAAACCAATCAACATTTAGGAAAAAACGTTACAACTGAAGATAGCATCACAAATACAGAGTGCAATGAAAGACTACATCTTCTCCACTATTCAAACCACAACGCAATAAATTACATGTGGCATAATTAAAATGCTCCTGTACGGCTATGCTGCTATTTTGCCAAGAAATTTTCTAGACTCTTAAGGCTTCCACTGACAAAAACCTTAAACGTCTCCAAGGAGGACCAGCTATTACTCTGAATACTATTAAGAGTCAAGAGATGCCTATAAATATGCTTATAATAGAAATCATAGGATAAAGAAGGAGCAAGCACAAGCACGACAGGAGGATTAGAACCACTAACTAAGCTCTTTTACAGAAAGAATGCATTACTGAGGCCCAGAGGAGACTCACACAGTTGGTGTGTATGGTAGGATTTCCAGACTGCATACCCAGTCTCGTTAGGCTGTTTCTTCATGTATAGTTATACTTCTTCTAGGTATAGTGCTAATCTGCAAGCAGTTTAATTTCACATGGTACAGGTTCGATTAATAAAATCTGACAAGATTTGAATTTGCTGCAATTTAGGCTAGTGTTCATCACTTCTACTCCTCTAGGGCATATATTAAGGATGCAGATAAGTCAATCTAATAGCTAAATGCTGGCAAAAGCAGCTATCCAGCTTTTTTTTTAACCATCAGGCTCAGTGAACCGATCCAAGTATATTAACACAGCTGAGCACCAGGCAGGTTAGACCTCTTCATCTGCACTCTAATCTTTACAGTTTGCTTTTCAGACTTATAACCCAGATTTATTATTATTATCATCTCAGATGCACCCGCGTTTTCATTACCTTAAAGAGGTAAGCATTAATTGTGCAGCAAAAGACACAGAAGTCTAGCTAGAGATTTCAAAGGTGAATTAATCTGACAACACTTTGCAATTGCAGTTACTTATAACATGCATTAAACACGTTTTAGTTAATTCTTTTAAAAATCCAGGACTGCTGAAGTTAAAAGATACCTACACCTTCTACATATGAAATTATAATGCTGCTGCTGAATACCAGTGCACAGCACACTGTTTTTCTTAAAACTTGAAAATAATGTTAAAAGATTCAAATGTCTGTTAGACTTACTAAATATTTTCTGTGATAAAGCTTTTGATAGTCTTTCTCCCACGTATCAAAGTCTTGAAAACAATATAATCATTCAGATATGTAAATTACCAGGCAACTTCTAAGAGCTACTCAAGATTAGTGACTCCTCTCCCAAGACACATCAGTTTTGTCTCTCAGACTATCAAGGCAAGCTAGCAGCAGTTTCCATAATGCATCTGCCTGAGCATTTTGTTAGGAAGCAGACAAATTCAATACCTGAAATCAATTGCATTGAGTCCCAACAGCATACCAGCAAGCATATTTGCTTCTTCACCAAGAACGATTGCTCCGTCTTCATAAAATCTCCTTCAAGCAAACAAACAAAAAAAACCCAAACTTAGGACAAAATGTTAATTAAGTAATAAGTTTTTTTTTCATAGTTAACAGAAAACTGAGAAATCCAAGTCACACAAAAACAGTCCATATTGTACCCTAAAATGAATGTTTCATTTCAGATAAAGCAAACATATAAACTACATACCACAAAACACAGAATAAACAGTCAGAAAAAGCAAAAACAAATCATAATATTAGGCTTAAGAAATAGTTGAAAAAAGATGAACAAAGTGCAAAAAAAAAAAAATGAAGATATCTATCTTATACTCACTGCTGAAAGGATGAATTTGCACTGTGTAAATGCAAAGAATAATTATACATGATAATAAAAAAAAAATCTCAATTTTACTTGAGACTCTCTTCAGATTCAGCTTTCACTCTGATTTTCACCGATTACGTCTTTCAAAGTATTTTTCACAAATCTGTCTTATTACAAATTAGCTGTTTTCCAGATGGTACTTGTAGCATACTGCATGCTGAAAAACAGCCTGAAATAGTAGTATTTCCTTACCTCTAGTTATCTCAGGATTTTAAACTAAATTAAAGTAGTATCTTTAACACATTCTTTTATTTGTAAAAGATCCATTAGTCAACACTTTAAAACTAAGCAACACTGATCTCAAAATCCATATGTAGAAATTTAATGATCAATACTGCCATTTTCTTTTTCCATTTAATTGATTCTAATCAAACTATTGATAGGAACAACATTAAGTACAAATATAATCAAAATTAAAGGAAAAAAAAAGGTTTAGGACACCATAATGTAAGTAAACTGATACAAATTTGTTATACAAAACATTCAGAACCCAAAAAATAACCTCTGAAAAAAGAGGAGTAACTTTGCATGTGTGCCTCTCATATCACGTATTACATGATGCAGCCTGGAATTCCCTCTGTGTACAGGCCTTTCTTAAGTCGTTTCTTGTGCATCTCATTTGGAGACGATTGATGCAGATGCCTTAGCCCTCTTTCCTAACTGTGTCATCTGGACACCAGCTGTACCCAGACCTTGCTGATGGACCTATGAAGAGGTATTGGAACAGCTCGGAGCTCACCTAAGAAGAATTGCAGCTGTCACACCACTGCCACTAAAATGCATCAATTAATAGACCTCAATAAAAGTATATTTATGCTCATAGACAAAACTACAGGATGTCAAAAATAATGAAAGACTGGCATCCCCAGAGAGTTTATTCTCCCTGCTACAGGAGCCTGGTCACGGATCAAATCAGGACATTTATATAATATAACAAGGATTATCTGCGAGAGATCCAAAGCTCTCCCTTTTTTTGGGTGCAGTTTGCTTGTTTTGAGAAAAATTAAGAAATGAGAAAGATACCTCAGCAGACCCATGTACCACAGGAGAGAAGAGAAAAGTGGGGGCCCAGTCAGCACCATAGCCAGAGAGAGGTCACTTAGAGAAAGTGAGATGTAAAGGCCACCTATACAGTCTCTGCATTAATTCAAGCAGTTGCCAGCTTCCTGGTGACAAGCTACTGTTCAGCCAAACAATGGCAGAAAGGCTGTCCCATCAAAAGCCCATCCCTTTGAAGAACTGTATCACACTACTGAAAGGCACCGAGGTGCCTCAGCAAGCGGCTGAGCTGGCAGCTCGGCAAGCATCCAGAGCGGACACATGTTGGGGCACAGCTCCAGAGACTGTTTGGACTCCGCTCTAAGGCGCGCTGTCAGAAGTCCTACTTTTGCAGTTTCATAACAGACATCCATTTCCTGCATGGAAGCAAGATGTCCAAGCCCTGGGGCATTCACAGTAAAAACAAGAGATCGAGGAGACTTCCTCAGAGTCTGCTCTGGGAAGAGCGAGATTAAAGAGCCCTGGCACTGAAACTAGGAAATACCAACTCAGCTTTTTACCCCTTGACTTCAGAAAGGTACTGGGAAGCTACACTGGCCAGTATTGGAGACCAAGGAGTGAGTGAGATGGACTTTAAGGTTTGTGACCTGGAAATGATGCACCCTGAACAAGCAGATTACATAACTTTTCACTCAGTTATAAAATCCCCGACAGTTATTAGTCTGCACTGATCGCTGTTCAGCGTAAATGGGAATTGGTCTCAAAACTAAAAGGATAAAATATATTTAAAATGCTGAAATGCAGGTGCTGGTCCAACAGTGTCCAAGTTAGTTAACTGATGTACAGCAATGCAGCCAAACCAGTAGCTCCCTTGGAAAACTCACAGACCTTCTCTGAGTGCTATGCAGCTGGCAGCAGAGGGCTGCATTAATGCGTTAAAGCTTGTGCTGACCAGTTTGACAGAAAAATAATTATAAGTTTACCTTTAATGCAACCCTCCACTAAGTGTTCTGGTAATATGCAGATCCAGCATCAGTAATAGTACTGTGTCATTAAAGGACTGGGCTTAAGATCAGGCACTTAAGCAAAAAAGCCAGGTCTAAAAGATACTAACACTACAGTAAATAGATCATAAGTATCATACATATACACACATTTATATGTTCTGCTGCATGCATATTTAATAATTATATATATTACAATTTAAAATGATAGAGCAAAGCATCATGAAAAAATCAGATCAGCCATTAGGTATTTGAAACTCCTCATGGAAAAAAAGAGTGTGTCCATTAGTGCTAGTAGAGTCGCAATCCACACTACCAAGATTGCACCTATTATGTTTGGAATACAAGTAAGTTTAAAGATGTAGCACTGAAAGAACACTCAAATATTTGAAATATTAACATGTTAAAACAAGTGAATTTGAAACTGCTAACTGCAGCCTTAATCTTTATTTAGATGACTTCATCACAGATCTGTAAGATGCCTTTGTTCTGCGTTAAAGCATCATATAATAAACAAACATGTGCTCTAGAACCAGTTTGCAAGGATATTTTTTATCACAATGAATATTCATGTTCTTAACAGTTTCAAACATCAGAGGAAACAACAAAAATTATGCTGCACATCTTAGAGATTATGATTCAGAATCCTAGCCGTGTCTGATCGCAAATTCTGCTCTGCAGGTCTCAGGCTTCTTGGAATTCTCTTACTTTCTGCTTCAGAAAAAAAAATTCCTCTAACTCTAAAAATTATTTTTTACTGAAACTCTAAAAATTATTTTTTACTGAGTCTCTAGGGCTTTTTACCAACAATACTTAATTTTGAAAGGAACATTACATCTTCTATCCACATAAGTCTACACGTTCAAAATTAGTTCCTTCCTTAGAAAGATTATGTTGTTCTTTCAAGAATTCCAGACAAAAATCCACCTTTTTTGAAAAATCAAAAAAGATTCACTTATCTGTGTTAATATCTGTTCAATTAATATCAACCTCAGATACCTTTTACTGGTTTACATCTCTTTTACTACTTACACTGGTCTTGCATAATTCAAGTAAAAATTTCATGTGAAAATCCCAAACCTAAGTCCCCTTCTCGAGCAGCATTTGTTAAAATTTTGCATAAATACAAGTCATAGAGACCTGGTTGTTTTGAAGTCTCTCAGAGCTGTAGAAATGTATTCAGACAAATGTTTTTCCATAAGTGCTACTCTGATCCAGGCTCGACCCTGAAAGAAAAAGCAGACATTAAATATTTTAAAATTTTATAGAACGTGACACTCATTTATATCTGACAATGAATAAAACTGATCTATCTGGATGAGATAAAACAATCACCCAATAACCATTAAGCAGAAATTTCTACTGAGATGTACTTCATTACGGAAATAAATAGATTATGATTTTCTTAAAAATATATTTTATTATTAAATTACAATCTGAAATTTGGAGAAACATAAAGCAAAGTTTTTGTTTTAATTATACTCTCAAGCCTTTTAAGAATCTCAAGTACATAAGTGCTTGTTTATCAGGACAGAAAACTTTTTATTTCAAAGACAATGGTATTAGAATTGGTAAATCCTGTAAAAGGATCTGTAACCCACCTAAAGGTGATGTAGGTTAAAACTGCATTCACTGCATCCATTCATTTATCAATAATAAAAAAAAAAAAAAAAGGGACTATTTATTACTCAGCCATGCATTTTGACTAAACACCCCACAGCCTTAATTTTCCAGAGCCAGCATGTCATGATAGAAGGTATGCGTTATATACAGGAATGGAAGCAAATCCAAGAGGTTTAACACTTATAGTTCAAAACCAAAATTTTATTCAGACAAGTCCTACAAATAACATTAATAACTTTTAAAAATAAAGATATATTTAAATATTTAAAAATAATATAATAAAAATAAGAATAAGATATATTTTAAAAATAACTTTTAAGAATATATACCTGACAGGCCTAGTGCATAGAACTATAATTTAAAAGTATGCAACTTTTCAAATGACTGTCATTTTGAGAATGCCAGAAACACTTCTTATAACTTGTATAAAACTACCAAGGCAACAAGTCATCTTCTATTTAATATTTTTGGTGCTTATTGACATCTAGCTGAGTATCAATGTAAATATACCACCAAAAGCATGTGTATTAGACTGTAATCATTATTCCAGTTTATAAAGTTTTGATCATATTAAATTTATGACAAGAAAATCATAGCTAAAACAACAACAGCAATAATCAATTTGCTTGCTTTGGTAAATACCAATGACACAGCAAAATCTATATAAACTGCACTGATGTTTACATACCACAACTGCCTTTAGACTGTAGTTGTTTAGAATATAAGTGAAACAGTGAAGCCCTAAAGCTTGTGCTCGTCCCTAAAGCCTGTAGAGTTCCTGTGAATTCCAGCCTGAAGCACACGTTCATGAGCACCATGGGCAGAACTGCATTTATGTGAACATGCCTTCAGTCCTCCTGGGCAGGGACAGCCCAGTTATGCACATATTCCCTTTTAAGAAAACTGGACATCATTGCAAGAACTAGCATATTTGTCTATTATTTCATATGGAAACTTCCACAGTGGAAAAGGAACCCCAAAATTATTTATACGATATGAATAACATACAGAATAATTTTACATCTTACTATTTACTAAATTTAAATACTCATAGCTGTGAAAATCTGAGAACCCTGAAATATGAGATTCATTTTAAAGATAAACAATATATATTTATCAGATTCTCAGACATGAATCTCTACAGAGACTATTTGGTGAAGAAGTTCTCCAAACAACCAAGAAGGAAAACTGTATGACTTAAATATCAGTCCAATACTGCAGTAAACAGAGCATTAGAAATAGCACGTAATACCCTGAATAGGAAAAAAAAAAAAAAAAAAAAAAACAGTCAATAGCTTTTGGCCAAGGAGCTCTCTACTGTCTCAAAGTGTTCACGGTCATTACGACTACAAGCACATTTATGCAAAATAGTTCTATATAAAACAAGTAAGGAGCAACAGCTGATAAGGCAAACAAGCTGTTCTGCAATACTACGAAGCACCAGAATGGCTCCTCAAAGCACTAGTAGATTGGAGATTTTTTTTTTGCATTTTCCAAAAATAATGTGTTAAAAAATGTGAAGGCAATTATTCTATAATACAATATACCAAATGAATAGAGAATTTGAGGTTTATTTTACTGAACAACACACATTTAAAAGAAAACATATGCAAGTGGCTTTTTTTTTTTTTTTTTTAAGAAAAAGATACAGAAGAGAAAATAATTATTTCAAAATTATGAAAAATTTTGTGGGGTAAGATTAGAAATATGAGAGGATTTTTTTCTTTTCTGGGAACAGAAATGTCAGCTACATTTTATGCAGAAGAAAGAGCACTGCAAAATCAGTTTGACCTTTTTCTTCCCTACCTTAGCTCTAGAAGAGCTGACATTCTCCATGTTCTCAATACTGCAGATGCAATTGTGAGAGACTTTTCGGCAAGCTACTCGAATGTAGTCCCAGAAACTACGAGGACTTTCATAGCCGAACCAGGTGATCTGACCTTAAATCAAAATACAAGATACATGAAGATTCATGAACCCCTCCACCCCTGCTTATTAGAAATAAACATAAACAAAATGTTGCCTCATGCTTCCTTTATGCTGTCTGCAGAGACAGGGCTCTTGTTAGCAGGCCTACAAATTCCTACTGAAATCTGCCAGTGCAGGTAGAAGCGACTTGCATTGCTCAGCTCACCTTGATTTGAAGCCAATATGAAAACAGAAGTTTGGGGGTTTTGTGGAAATGTGCTTTTTTTCCCCCTCATTAATATGCTATAAATGCTCAGAGTTCTTCACAGGACTTTTAAGTCACACTACTGTACACACTGCTGTGATTCAAAACAATGATGCAAGACACATTTCTATTATTTGTTTTAGGTAGTATCATGTATCCCACGTGCAGATAACTTTGTTCCTTTGTTATTTCTTTAAAGGCTATTTTATTATGCAGGAGGTAGCAGCATCTTTATATTAAGAGCAGATTTGGAACTTTACACAATGGCCTTTTGCTAAAGGAGAAATTGACGCTTGATCTACCAATTTTTTCAGCCACAATTTACCTTACCTAAAATACACATTGAGAAGTTGACCAAATCACATCAAGTAAATTCAACATATTTCCTGGGGTTTTAACCAAAGACCTTGTGGATTTTTCCAGCCTGGAAGTGCTGCAGTTTTGCCTCCCTAAAGGTGGAAGAAGCTCCCGCAAAGGTAGTGTGAGCAGAGGCAGCGCCTCAGCAGCATTTTCCTGACTGCCCAGCACACCAGGCTGACCCCACACTCCTTGAAAATGAGGAATTTTGCTCTCTGGTTATTGCTATTATAATGTACAGGCAAAAACTCTTTTCCCTGTAAAATGACATCTCACTTGTAAATTATCTGAAATCTTGAGTTTTGTTTCTTAAGTTGTACTAGTTTATCAGACTGTTGTTCTCTTGCCATTAGAAAGCTCAGATTTCTACGAGGAAGACTCACGCTGACAGTAAAACACCAGAATATGATACCAAGAATATCTTTGTCTCATATGATGTACCTTATTTCCCAGCACAGCCAGTGCAGTGTCACAGCTGAAGATCTGTCCCTACGGACCTAACAAATTCAAGGTATCCCAGGGTACTTGCAACTTCACTTCCTGATCTACGTTTGCTTTCCCACACATATTTACTCAGCATATTCAAAGTTTCATGAAAGACTTGTGCAAAAAACATGAGGAAATTAATACATGATACTCAATCTCTCAAAGAAACAAAGAGTTCCAGTATTACTGTAGATACTTTTTCAGCTTTGAGGACCAAAAAGAAATCTTTTTCCATTAGGTAACTGCTCTTACAAATCCCAATTTTTTTGAAACATGAAAGATCACAGCCAACAACCAGAATTCGCCAGCATTTTAAGGATACAAAAAAAAGCTACCCATATTTTCATATTCTTTATCAGAAATATTGCTATCCCAGATTATACCCGCAAAATTAAACACAGCCTCACACCATAGTTTTCTGAAGCCAGTAGTAAGTGGCAAAGTAATTCAATTTACCAACCAACAGCTGAAAAACCTGTATTTAATTTAAAAACTGCAGAGAACTTGGATGGCTTATGTAAGTCAGTGAAGCCACTGGCCCCGATTACAACATGCTTGATTATAATGCTAGGCTTTAATCCTGCAGGAGCTCCCCAGCAGGGCATGGTGCCTCCAGACTGCAGCATGAGTTGTCTTCACTTGGGGCTCACAGCAGGCTCCTGCCACGCACCTTGGACCTCTACATCCCACCGTTTTCTCCTTACAGCTTTAAATCTTGCCCACATTTGAGCAGCTAACCCCATCTGAAGCAAAGACTTCCTTAACTATCTAATATAAAGATCCTGAAAAAGACCATTAGAGAATAGTGGATTTTAAAAACTGTTACATAATATATTAAGCTATATATTTCCTACAACTTGAAGCACTTTTAGTGTTTGAAAATCTGCTTGGCCCTTAATTAATGAGCTTAATGTGCAAGAAATGAAAAAGCTAAAATTATAGCTAGATTTTAAGTAGGTCACAATTAATTGAAAACTTAACTTTTTAGTAAACAACTTATACTCTGTCAGAGATCTGGAGGAAAGAGAGAGTTTCCTGGAAGATCCAAGCAACAAAGAGCATATGGTCTTTGCAATCACGTTTTTACATGTCATCCGAAGATACAAAGGCTTACAGCTGTTCCAACAGAAATGGCATAATTGTTTTTTTCAGTCCATCAAAATTGATAGGTAAATATGGAAGCTGCAAATTTAATATCAAATACTATTCTAATGAATGCAACCTTGTAGCATAAAAATAAAAAGTAAATATAAACAATATTATCAAATTTTGCATTTCACTCTATTTTTCAATACTGTAATATACCTATTCTTACCAGCCTACTTCTGCTCTGAACTGGCGGTTAGATATAGGCACCAGAAACACTGTTTTTCAGATCTTTTTCTCACCACCAAGAAACTCTGCTCAAATAAGACACTGAAACAGCCTGATCCCAGCTCTTCCACAGGCCAATCTCCTATCTACGAAGCAAAGCACTGTAGCTGCAAAGCAGTAACTGCCAGGCTGCTCTAAGGTACAGGTAAGTGTCTTCCAAGCTTTCCAGTGTAATTCCTTCCATAATTTTGTGCACAGCAAACGTAGTCCGTTCTGCAAAAATGAAGTTTTAATATAATTTGTTAATAACATAATAGGATGATAATTCTTCAAGAATTTCCTATGGTAACTACGCTTTATTTTGGGTCTGTAGAATGAGTCATTAAAATAATACAATAGCTTATAAACCCAGTCTTCCAAGGCAGTTTTAAATTGGTTTAAGATTTTTCCTCATACAGGAGAAAGGAAAAAGAGCCGAACCACAAATTACACAAGAGTCCTAATACCTCTTTTCAGAAAAAAAAAAAAAAGGAATAGAGTCAATACAGATCTAAAAATATTAAATCTAGTAACAAAAGCTATTCTGCTTAGAAGGGCATTTGCTATAGCACTATGACAATCAAAACCAAAAAGGGCTCCAAGTACATGCAAGTACATGCTTCAACTTGGCAGTGCCTTCAGCTCTCACTTCTTGCCCTCTCCCATCCCCACACCACCTCCATCATCTCCACTCTGTTATCCAGCAGATTTGCCTCAGGATGAGCAGTATTACAGGCTGCATCGTGTTTGCTTAATGCAACCCTTCTTCCCTCCTATGACCCGTATCTACAAATGCAGCTTCTCTTCTGCAGATATTATTCATATCCCTTTTTATTCTGTAACCACTGCTTATGCTTTTTAAAACGTTACAAGTGCTCAGGGGTGTTTCATTAATGTAAGTGTTATTAATAGTTATTTCTTAAGAAGAAAGAGGGTCTGTGAAAGAGTAGGCAACAATATGGTTTTTTTCTTAATAAATAAAATGGAAATGCACAACCAGGGATAAGATGTGCACTGCAGACACTTGGTTTAACTTGATAATTCATCTTACTATGGAGATGGAGATGATAGTGCAAGGGCTGAACAGAACTTATTTACCAGTGATGTGCCTAGTATGGCCTTTACCATTAGTGGCATTGGATTATTGACCCATAAAAGGAGAACATTTTGAAGAATGAGCATAAGAGGACATTTATCTTCCAATAAGCACATTACATTTATCCATTTGTCCAATAAGGACATTACATTTATCTTCCAATTCAAGCAGCACTGACTGCTCTATAAGTTGATAACACACAGTGAATTTTCTAAACTAAAAAGGAAAAAAAAAAAAAAGTGTCAGTCACTAGGCAATTAGGACTAACAGATGAAAGATAGACAGAGATGGGCAGCTTACACAGACAACTCTGGCAGAAGCTTTTGACACATATACAATACCTTTAAAATATAGTTACAGGAAAAGACACACAAAGTCACTTAAGCATCAAAATAGCACAGCAGAGCATACTCTTTAAATGTCATTATGATGGCAAACGCAATAAAATGTACAAATGACAAGAACACACTCAGTAAGCATGACATGCAAAGTTATATAATGATAATAATAAAATTATTATAAAATTGTAAAATATTATAAAAATAAAATAAGATGTATTATACATTATAATAATATATAATAAACGATATAATTATATATATATATATTTAAAACGTCAAATACATACACATGACAATAGTTTAAAAAATAGTTTTGAGATGCTGACCATAAAAATCTACAGTAGTTATTAATGTCACTCATTGCTAGTTAATTGAAACTGACTTAAAGTGATAGACCACAACATAGAAATTAAATTTCTGGGTAGAAGATTGTACAAGGTTACAATGCAGTAAAGATGACGCATGCATCACTTTGATGTGGCTTCAGATTTTAAATCAGCCAAGATATATCTGTAATCAAATCCCAAATAACGTTGCTAAACATTTTTTTTTGATACCTCAGCTACATTTACTCAGCTGATCAGAAGATTAAAATAAACAAACATGCACACTCTTATGGGTAATGTACCTGAAAATCTGTGGCCAGCAGCCAAAACAAGGAGATAGCAAGACAGCTAGAAGATAGGGCTTAATCACAACAGTACACAAATGGTAAGACAGGAACACATTCCAAAAAACTACCTGAGAAAAATGATTTTCCTAAAATTACCTACCAATCTCCTAAAAGAAAAAAACAAATCTACTATTTAGCCCTTTGTGATAAAGCCATTCAAATTTTTATTCCTCCTAGGTGAGTATTCCTCTTTTCTCCTACCTCTTCAAAATTCCTTAATTGCCTAGTTCAACCGTGTCAGGTTTTGTCAGCAGGCCTGCCAAATAGCTTATTTTAAGGGCAGGAAGGGACACCCGCCCTCATCATGACGCGTCTGCCACAGGATACTTCATCTGTTCTCTACCCCCAGAGTCAATGCTTCTGGGCAGCAGCAGGTTTGCTGCACATACCTTGCACGACACAGGGATAATTCTCTCCACTTCCTACAGTGGCAGCCAAGGGCTTGCAAGCACTGCAAAAACAACAGAGCTGACCCAAACCCTATTCAGAAGAGGTTGTGAGCCAGAGCGTGGCCTATTCCTGACTGTCCTTTTAGCCATGAGCAAATAGAATCATAGAATCATTATGGGAAAGACCTTTGAGGTCCAACCAAAAACCCTTGAACACCAAGCCTGCTAAACCATATCCCTAAGTGCCTCATCTAGACGTTTCCTGAACACAGCATTAAGGTTAAGAAAAATCATGGCGATTTTCAACACACAACTGGAAAGCCCATGAGCAATTTGAAAGATCCTTTCAGAATAGGTTAGACTAGGTGACTTTCAAAAGTACTTCCCAGCACTTCTATTCTTCAGTAATTCTTAAAACAAACAAACAAAAACCCTAGGAAAAGTGTTTCACGACACATATGCTACTTAGAATAGACAACATCAGGTCAGCTGCCTACTAAAACTCAGTTTGAATACAGCTGCTAAGGTTGGCATTTTTAACAGAACAGCCAAGAGGATGAGGCTTGCAGCACTACAATTTCAGAACTCTCAATTTTAACTGTTTCATAAATGCACAAAAAAAAAAAAAAAAAAAAAAAAAAAGAGTCCCACAGTTAACCAATTTTTTCCCTATAAAATGACTATTCTTCCCTTTTTGTGTTTTGTCTAGATGCTAGCGCACAAACGCAACAAGCAGCTACAGTCATTAATGTTCCATCAAGGTTGTTTCTCCTCCGTCAAAGAAATCATCTTTAGTAGGAAAAGAAATAATTGCCTGTAAAAGTTTTCAAATAGAAGTAACCTTAATCCTTTAGAATGTGAATTGAATCACATATTTAATCCTCCTTCCTCTTTTCCTATACTTCTGATGGAAGTTAGAGATTTTAAGAACCATTATTTGCCTTTAGAAGGTTGAGGTCTACATGCTCCAACTCTCAAACCGGGACACCAATCTGTGTAACCTTTTACTGCTGTAGGACTGTGATAGCATAGAAGTTTCCACTGTATCAAAGTTGTTATCACAGACAAAAATATCATGCGTGTTCTGCCTGCATTAAATATTTCACATCACCCATTGCAATCACTAATCTGCTTTTAGCGCACTCTCTCCCACACAAAAAGGAGGCATTTGAAGCGTATTAGTCATTTCCATCAATAAGATGAAATTTCTTTCAACTCCTGTGTTGCATAATACATATCCTCTTAAAATTTGAATTGTCACAGGACAGTTATTATCTCCATTTCTCTTTCAAGTTTTTAAAGAATTATTACTCACAGCAATCTAGCTTATTACCAAAAAATCCCCATTTGCAATACAATGCACAAGTTTCAGACTTTTTCAGCTTTTTATTTAACTCTATAAAGTTAGAAAATCATACTGGTAATTACAAAGAGGAGACTGAGACAACAATATCTTATTTTAAATAATTTTTATTTGCAAAATCTATTTGTCTCATATCAGTTTGCCAGACTACCACTATAGGTGTCTGCATGAAAATTAAGAACTTGCTTCCTAAAATAATTAACTTCACATACCACACTAAAATGAAAAAAATACTAAAAATAAGAATCCTGGCCCAAGATAAATAGTGCAGTTTGTTTAAACATCTAAAGATAAAAGGGGGAAAAATGAGGAAAAACACAGTATAAAGTCCTTTCATAACCAAAAGGAAGGTGAAAGTCAAAGTTGACATCCTCTCTAACAAGTTGTGAAACAAAAGTGTGTTGGGCAAAAAAAATAAACAAAGTTCATAATGATTTTTGCTCAAACATCACTAAAGCTGGGGAAGAAAGGGGGAAAGAGATCAACTTCTCAGCAGTGTCAAGTTGCTAGGTACCCATAATCACTCCAATAATCTTTGTCACAACGTGACAACCACCATGTTCCTACCCACTGTGTGCATTTTTTCCCTCCTGTGACAGCACGGCAGCAGGTAGTAATTGTGCTACTCAAATGTCAGCCTACACACAACGTTCGGCACACGCTCAGTTATGAAAACTGAAAAGCAAAAGTATGAAAAGGAGTGGATTGTCATATTATGTATCTATATTTAGATGAGCATGATGTCCTTCATAAGCCCCAAATAATTTAAGAAACGGTATAGGGAATGGAGGAACGAGGGAAGCTCGCAAAGTCCTCTGCTAGTGCCTGTTCCTGCCAAGGCACTCGCTGTTCCTTCAGCAGAGCAGCTTCCTCTAGAACCATCAGGAAATCAAACAGACGTTTCCTTGAATTAGAACAACATCTGACTGATACAAGAGGAGAACTTTTCTTAAAGGCAATTTAATCCAGTACATTCCAACAGCAAAACCCAGCTCTGCCATGGGGGCTGCGGAAATGAAAGAACAGCACAAACCACTGGGAAAGAAGGCAAAAAAAGCAGGGAAAGGAGGGAAGAAATGGGAGCAATGCCAGGGATGTGCTAGCTCTATCTTGTGCTAAAGTGAAAACCACTATGGCAGCTTTACAGACCCAGACTCTTGGTGCCTGCCCTAAGGCAGGAGGGCAGAGGGAGCCCAGGAACAGCAACGTCCACCGGCTACATGAGCAGCCTCCAAGGGTAGCAGCAGGACCAGCCGAAACGTGTCTGACGAAAACACTTCCCTTGACTTCTCCACAGCAACCAAGACAACAACCACAAATGTGACAGCAAAGGGAGAAAATGAAGCAGAGAAAACCAGTGCTTCCTTTCACAGTTTCTGCAGCCATACACTAGTTCCATAAACGTAAATTCTCATGGTAAAAACATCACCCGTCACAAGCTCTTTTAATATACCTTTCAGTCGATGGCTCAGAATCTGTTCCAGAATGGCTGCAAAATTATTAAATTCAGGGGAGGAATCATCGATAGTCTCAAAGCAGGAGCGGTCGATCAGAGTCTTCACTGAAAACCTAGAACAAAAGAGCGGGACCATCATGAACTTTATAGATAGCTATTGGCCTATACAGCCATATATAGCCATTGAACTATCAAGATAGTATTTGGTACAAAACAAACAAACAAAAAAAACCAAAACTGCCTTGAAGACTATACAGTCTGTCTGAACAAGGCAACTCATATCACATTAAGAAACAGTCTGGAAATACAATCAATACCACTGGTTTTAGGCATTTTAAGAAAAAAAACTCAAAAGTCCTTCTGCTTTCTGAGCAAGAGAGCCATTTCTTCTCGCCTCCTCCTGATAAAGTTGGAAAAAAGTCACTCAAAGGTACTAAATAGTGATTTTTCTTCATAATCTTGACCCTTCCCTTCCCTCAAAATTCCTTTATGCCCCAAATCCACACCCAAGAATCAGAAAGATAAATGTTAACCTATCGCAGGAACACTGTAATTATATCCTAATGCAAGAATAACCCCAGCACACTGTAAGATTGTAAATTTTTATCCACTATTAATACTGCACATCAACTTGTACAGGCTGATTTTCCTGTAAATGGGTATAATCCCTTTCCAACATGATATTACTTCACTGTTAAGCCAGGAAAAAAGCAAGCTATTAATTTGAGTGACTTAACTCTTGAAATTGGAAAGGCTGAATCAAGCCACTGTCTCAAAAGCAGATAATCTGTTACCAGTCAATTACTCAGACTTAGCTATGTCTAGTTAATTTGCACTTTTCCATCTTTATCCTGAGAAAATGTAATTTAAATCAGAAGAAACATGACAAATACAGATTTTTCTCTTCCCTTTTCCATTTTATCACAATCAATTTTAATTATCCTTTTTGCCTTTCCAGTTTGAAGGCAAGTTTCACATGCTCTCAACTTCTACAGTAACCCTTTTTAAGCTATTCATTGGGCTTTGTGCAACACCCTTATTTGTATCAACGCAGTCGAACTGGAGTCTGAGATCATAATTTCACAGCACAGGAGGTTCAACAGGATCGGTTGGGCTGTACTGCCCTGCCTGCTCATCCCAGTCCGCTCCCAGTGCCACTACCACTGTTTAAGAGGCCCGCTGTGAGTTGGTCTAGATTGATAGCACTTGAGAGGCGCAGGCATGCAGAGATGCTTAAGTGCAGATATATCCATGATAAAGACAGTTCCCAGCACGACAGTGCTACGGCACAGCTGAAGCAGCGACGTCCTCAACAGACACAGGCAGGAATAAGACTCTTCAAACCTGCTGTCTGCTCTGCACTGTAAAAGTAACTTTCAGTAACACTACTGCATCTCTAGTGGAATCAGCTGAGCCTCCTCATGCTCATTTACTAAAAGAAACCATCCTAGAATATGCTGTCATTGAACTAGTATATAATTTTCTTTTTCAATTATGTTGTATTGATTAAACTTCTGAAAAAGACTCTCCATCCCACCTTTCCTGCAAACTCCTCTTATTGCTAGTGTTCCTGGAAGGGCAGGGATAGGGAAGAAGTGGAGGGAAAATGGCTTGTCACGTCGTGACTCCTCCACGATTTTTACCATTTCCAAGCGAGAGACGAGCGGGCCCTGCACTTAACCTGTATCCTGCTGCCAGCACCGCCACAGCCACCCTAACGGCAGTAACAAGCAGCTTCCTCAGAGCTACACCAAACTCGTGAGATTATCTAGCAGAAAAATAACCAGGTCAGTATTTTCTGTAGCAAGAGGGCTTCTGCCCTACCACACAGGAAGGCGAAGCAGGAGGTGCAGCATCCTGAGGTTATGGGCACAGATAAAAGTAACACAGCGAGCTGCAATGTGACTGCACACACAGCGTTACTACTATATATAGTAACAACACCTTAACACTCAAGAGACCCGATCGTCACATAATCTATAAATCGCAAAACCAATCACTGCCTAATATGTAGCTATGTCTTTTTTTCTCCTTTGTTTGGTGTCCTATTTAAAAGTTCACTCATTAAGACTGTATGGTATGCACATTCACAAGTGGATATATATTGAGAAGGGAACTTGGGAGCAATTCACATACTCTCTAAAAAAGCAGGTAAGCAACATTTTTTATTTTAAAACATTCAGTAAGTCATTAGAAAAAAATACCGCATACAGGTTTTGAAGAGTTGTCCAACTTTTAAATACCAGTTGGAAAGGACAGCCTAACATCCTGTTATCTTTAATGATGCTCTTTTTATACTCTGACCACGTGCTCTACACGTCCAAACCTTTATAGTTATGAGCTTTCACTTCTGTCAAGTTTGACTAAAATTGGCCTCTAGGAAAACAAATGACAAATAGGACAAATATACTTTATTTCCATACAATGGTACGGTAACAACCCTATCACTCAAAATTTGACTGGCTGGAAATGTTTTCTGGGAGACTTAAAAAATACTTAACAGACTAAAAGGGAAAAAGTAAAGTAAAAAGGAAAAAAGGGAAAAAGGGAAAAAAATCAAGTCTAAAGACCCTCCCTAAAGACTCAGCCCAGGTAGCTGTGATGCTGTATTGGAGGTTCAGGACAAATTGCCTCCCCCCACCCCATTTGTTGTTCCCACTTCATATTCCCCTGCCCCTGCAGCGTTGCTTAAGGCACAAAAGAGGCTTTAAACAAACTTACGGTGTTCCAAGATAAACTTTTCAGTAGACTGTAGCAGTACCGAATAACTTAGCCCCAGCTCAGACAATTCATGTCTTTTACCCAACCAGTTCCTATGCCTCACTGCAGCAGTATTTTTTGCATAAAAGCAACTACAGCTAGAGCAAAAAAGAGATCCAAACGATGGTATTTCTGAACTGCCTCTGTGACCTTCAATGTTTGCAGCTCCCTATTTCTTCCCTGTCATGCTCCTTCCCGCAATGTCCCTTCCCATGTCTTCTTTATGCCAAAAAAACAGCTGTAGAAACAGCAGCAATTCTCTGGCTTTAGGAAGAATTTCTGAACTCTTACTCAAGTTGGAGGAAAATATTCTTGAATTAGAAGGATTTACAGCAAGCTTTTTTGGGTGGGTTCTTAACTCCAAGGCAAACTCAAGGTGAACAGACCTTGAGCTACAGGCTCAAGCTACAGACTTCATTCCAAACACATACTGCTTTCTTTAAGACCTATTCAACAGCAACAAGCTTCTAATGAAGCAGAGACTGGCCAGAAAATACAACTGCTATCTGCATTTGTTACTTTCCAGTGCTATTATATTTGGCTCCTCTCAGTTTTCAAATACCTGGAAGCATCTTTCCAAATAAATTTAAAAAGATTAGTTTACAATTTGAGGATAAGAGAATTTCAGTTTGATCTTAATCTAAGATCCTCCCTTTGGATCCTTATCTATGCATATTGAAGTAAAAAAAAACAAACAAACAAAAAAAAACACTCAAAATCCCAGCACTACTGGCAAATGAAAGGCACCAAAGCTTAAAAATAAAAGGGGGGGGGGGGGGGGGGGCGGAGAA
>JAWLRI010000471.1:1415387-1429517 GCA_034781795.1 Crypturellus tataupa | reverse complement strand
TTCGTAACCAGGGTGCCCATCCCATTCACTAGGGGACCCACGTTTCCCCTAATCTTCCTTTTGTTGTTTATGTATTTATTGTAGCCCAAATTAAGCAGTTATGCACGTACCTATCCATGTTAGGCCAGTCAGCCACTTTCTAATACTCTCTTTTGCATTCAGGCAATTCATAGATGATTTGTTTATGCACATACTGAAATGAAATTGCGTGCACTGGATATAGTGCCGTCCATCTGCAAATGTACAATTGTCTTTGTTATCTGGCCATACTGTTCTTTCGGGGCCTTCCCTAGGCTTCTCTCACTTATCTTCTTTAATAATCATCTCTCTATTTTTTCATTTCAATGTTATAAAGTAACTAGGTCTTTGATGCATCGTTTTGTACTATTTCCCTTATTTTGTTTTCAAAATGGAAGCTTTTTTTCGAATTTTAAGTCTGCTGGATCTATTACAGCCTTGGCAGGGCATCTGCTTTGCTGTTTTAGGAGGCTACTACTTCAGTATATTTTCTTCTGATGTGTTTTTACATGACCTGTACTTTTTTCTTTTTCTTTTTTTTTCTTTCTTTCTTTCTTTCTGTTTTTTTTTTTTTTTTTTTTTTTGTTGCTTTTTTGTTCTTGTACATTTTTATCTCTGTTTAGGATTTTCTCCTATTGTGATTGGATTTCCATCCAATCCTTGCAGGTCCCCTTTATTCCAAACTGGCAGGCAAGTAGTTAAAAGTTGGCATATGTGGTCTGAAATGACTACAAATCCACATCACTTCCTCTAGATTCCTCTTAATGCTGTAAGCAGAGTGCGCGACTCCCTTTATAGCTCATGCTGATTTCCACACGCCTACTCCAGGACTTTCCATCTTTTCTGTAAAAACTGGACCCATCTGTGAATCACACCGAGTATCCTGAGGCACAGAACTCAGCAACCCAACTTTTATCTGATAGCACTTGGCAGGTAAGAGGCTCAAAAATGGTTAAAGGGCACTTGTATTCTTCTGCAGCAGCTAACAAGCCGTAGAGAACTGGTAGTAAAATCTTGTTTTCTACCGAAATTCCGTGGTTTACAGAAGCTGATAGCCATCCAGCAAACCTAGGTCTTGTTATATACTCAATTTGTATTTTTATTGACTGATAGTTTACTTTAGTGAAGTGCTTATGATCTGTTCTACTGCAAAGCATCCTCCGATAAGTTAGTTGCTCCATATCCTCAGGCTCCTGTGCCAATGTTTGCCTGCAGAGCTCTGGAGCACTGAGTTTAAGACTCTCCAAGCAAAGGCGGTCGCTTGCTGCTTGTTTCTGTGCTCTGGACAGTGCTGAGGGCTGGATAGGGTAGCGGACAGCTGCATGGGAAGCATTTTATAAGAATCTGTATGTGTCAGGGCCTGAGCTAGGGAAGTTTTAGTTTTACCAAGACTTCTTTCTGTTCTTCCCATTCCTACTAGTGAGATTTCTTCACTAACTTCACTGGTGATTTATTCATATCTGCAAATGTGAGGATAGGCTCACAAAGACTTAAGTGACTCCAGAAGTGAGTGCAAGTGAACTTCTAACCTTCAGTGGTCCCAGTGTTGCTCTTCCTGACCTACTAGCATTCCTAAATATTTCAATTCAGATTATACAAACTGAGTTTTATCACAACTCACTTTCAAACCTGTGTTTTGAATAATGCTGAATTTGGATGTTTTCCTGTATTTTCACTTCAGTTTTTCTATGTACTAGCCCATTATCCATGTTTGATATGACCCAGCACTTTCTTGGTGGTAATTTCACTGACACCTGATACATGCGTGGCAGATGGCAAGAGCATAATGACAATCTTGAAGTGCTTTATTGAAATAATAGTGCTTTCCTTTGTAGGTAAATGTACATTTTTGTCAGCTTTTCTCCGTTAGTGGAACTGCAAATAAATCATTGGCTAATAAATAACCAAAAAAAAAAAAAAAAAAAAAAGTGGTGGTGTTCTGCTTAGTGCTACTAGAATTTCAGGCATTTTTAACATCATAGACAACATGACTGGTGGCTGCCTTAATTAAACATTAAAAATCAACTGCAGCACTTTAATATGATTTTAACACAGAACAAAATTGAGAAGTAAAATCATAGGGCTTTTATTTTTATTATTAGGACCCTGTGTTCCAGTAAGCTGTTGGCAGCAGGTCAGTCCTTCCTCTGCTTTCTGTGAGTGTTTATATTATTTTGGGGAAGGTGGATCTGGACCTTCAATTAATACACAGACTTTCTATTTTTTCTGCCTTTTAACTTTAAGGCACACTAAACTCGAGGAAATTCTCCTACCTAAGTATCTCCTGTTTTTATTTCCTCCGGATTCTTGCTAACAAAGCATCAATGTCTTGCAGGAATTGCCCCACCCTCGTCTCCTGCTGCTCTGCTCCAGCTCCCTGGAGCCCAGGGCAAAACCTGCAGCTCTCTCCTTTTGCTGCAGCCAGGGTGTGACAACCATATCCCCATGTTTACCCAAGGGAGCCTCCTGCTCCCACTTCCAAGGGCCTCTTATACTCCAGAACTGAGAAGCTCTTTATCAAAATACACAGCAGTTTTAGCATGGGCACTTGCTACATGCACAAGAAACATATATGTTTTTTTTTTTTCCACTTTGAGTTCCAGCTGGAGGTCTTTTCATATTGACGCTGTTGTGTTAATAGATACTGTAGATTCAATTATATATATATATATTTTTCCCTGATCACCCAGCACGAGTGTGATTATTGTATTTGCTTATATTTGTAGTACTGTAACTACACCTGGGAGCAGCTAGGAGGCAGAACCTTCCTAGTGTTGGTAGCTGAGAGGATGATGCCTGAGGGTTTCATCCCTGAGAGATGGCATGGACCTGTTATGTTCTGTAGTTTTTGTTTCTCATCATCTTTCTTCTTTATCTTTATTAAACAAGGCTGAAAATTTCATATATTATCCCTTTTATTTTTTTTCATATCTTTGCCTCTTTCCCCACCCCAAATTTTGCCATGTTGTTCTCTTGCAGTCTCATTGATGTTCTCTAAATGGAGTTTTTAATTGTGTTCTCCAAGGACTCTTACAGTAACTGCTATCACCTCTTTTTATACAGAAAGCCAAGCTTGCACGAAGGATTGTTTTCTGTTTCTTTTAGTTAGGCTGTGGGTCCTGAAAATGACAGTATGTACAAGTTTTCAGTCATCCTTGTATTTCTTTTTTCTTTCATTAACCTGCCCTTTTGCTGAAGCCTGATTTACAGTTCATCCTATTCTATCTCTGCAGGATTCACAGATCCCAGGATCATTTTTGCTGGCTTAACCATTGGTTTCTGGGTTTCTACTAACTCCATCAGACCCTTCCCCAGATGCCAATACCAGCATCTTTCTCCAGGCAGGATGTGATTCTCATGTTACCCTGAGATTGCCAAATCTCCTTGCAGTGCTCTCATATTCTTAGCCATCTGCTTACTAACTTTTTATACAGGAGGTTCTTCCTGCAATGTAGCAGACAATTATACTCCCCTCTGAAGCACTGCTTACAATTTAGGAGAGGGCTATTTAGTCTTTGTTGGTTAAGGTGGCTAATCCACATGGCCTACAAGCTGAAGGCCCTGGATTTAGGGACCCTAAGATTTACGCGATTACTCTTGTTTTTCAGTCAGGCTGATCGATAATGTTATAGTCTTCCAAGTTCTAGAAGCAACCCGGCCAGTGCTAGGAGCAGCCAGTGCTAGGCTTTCTCTTTTTTACTACTATTTTGGTTGTGTTTGGGTCAGCTGGGTAACTCAGTTCACAGGAGTCAGCTTTGCTCTCCCAGTGACCTGAGTTAACCTGTTAACTTTAGACCCTAGCTGTCAAACTGAGGACCTCCTCTTAGACACCTTTAGACTATTATTGTGTATCCAGGTCAAGGGAGAGAAGGGAGAGAAAATGCTGAATGTTTTTTATTGCCATCTAGATCAAGGTTGATACACAATGGAGAGTTTTGACTTTTGTGGATTTTTTTTTTTTTTTTTTTTTTTGGTGGGAGGAGGGTTGCTATTATTATGGACTACATCCATTTTGTGGGTAGAGAACATATTTATAAAGAAAGGAGATTTCCAAGATGATCAGTGCTATTACCTTCCTCTGTCTCTTACCCTGGCTTAACACTAGTGTATGACTCATTCAGAACAATATCAACCCCTTATCTGCATCCGCATGATGCAGTGGGAGGGAGGAGGTCAGTTCACGGCTATTGAATCAAGCAACTGCTGCTGGTATCCTGCTAGGGATCAAAACATCCTTTGTGCTGCTATAGTTGTGGCTTATCTAAGGAAACATGATAATAACTTCTAGCCTTCCTTGGGGCTAAAATGCCTATAGGGAACGTGTTACTAGGAACTCCCAAAGAGCACTTAAATTCTACGTTTTTTGTCATCTTGTAAAACAGAATTCTTAGTCTGCTGGGCCTTAGAAAGTAAGTGATAATCAATTAGGAAAACCTGGCAATTCTGTCATTTGAAGGAGCCCATCAAAATGGTGCTCAGGAAGAGATATGTTTGGGATAAGATGGAGTACCTCAGTGACCATTTTAAATTAAAATTTTCATTTTTCTTCTCACATACACATTATATTTAGATATTCAAATTACTATATGAGAATCACAAGCTCTCAGGATAGCTGACGTTGGAAGGGACTTCTAGGTATCATCTAGTCCAACCCTCCTTGCTCAAGCAAGGTCACTTACAGCATGCGGCACAGGGTCATATGCCGCTGGATTTTAAATATCTTCAACAAAGGAGACTCCACAACTTTTCTGGGCAGCCTGTTCAAGTGCCTTGTCACTTTCGGTGAAGTGGTTTTTTTTTGTTTTTTTTTTTTTCATATTCAGATGGAACTTCCATGTTTCTGTGCTCGTTGCCTCTTGTCCTGTCACTGAAAAGAGTCTGGCCCCATTCTTTTGACACCGTTATTTAAGGTACATACATCCAGTTATAAGATTCTCCTCTCAGCCTTCTCCAGGCTGAACAGTTCCAGCTCCCTCAGCCTTTTATCGTAAGAGAGATGCCACAGTCTCATAATCATCTTCAGAGCTGTGTCCTGGACTCTCCAGTAGCTCCATGGCTCTCTTGTTCTGGGGAGTCCAGGACTGGACACAATACTCCAGGTGTGGCCTTACCTTCCACTGAAGGGGAGGGTCACTTCTCTCAACCTGCTGGCAGTGCTCTTTCTAATGCAGCACAGGATCCCATTGGCCTTTTTGGCCACAAAGGCACCTTGCTGGCTCATGTTCAACTTGACCATCAGGATACCTAGGTCCTTCTCTGCAGAGCTGCTCTCCAGCAGGTCATCCCCAGCCTGTACTGGTGCATGAGGTTATTCCTCCCTATGTTCCACCCCTGTAGTTCCTTTTCTTGAACTTCATGAGGTTCCTTCCTGTCCATCTCTCATCCAGGTCCCTCTGAAGGGCAGCAAGGCCTTCTGGTGCTCCAGTCACTCCTCCCAGTTTCATATCATCAGTAAACTATGTCCCTTCATCCAGGTCACTGATGAACAAGTTGAACAAGACCCCAGTTAGACTCTGCACTGCTGATCAGAATGCTAAGAACTATTCAGCCTGTTCTCAGTCCACCTCACTCTCCACTCATCTAACCCACACTTCCTGAGTTTTCCTATGAGGATGTTATAGGAGACAGTGTTGAAAACCTTGCTGAAGTCAAAGGAGAGAACATCCACTGCTCTCCCCTCATCTATCCAGACAGTCATTCTATCACAGAAGCCTGACAGATTGGTTAAGCATGATTTTGCCTTGGTCAATCTATGCTGTTGACTTCCGATCACCTTCTTGTTCTTCACATGATTGAAGACTACATGCAGGATAAGCTGTTCCATCAGCTTCCAAGGATGGAGGTGAGGCTGACTGGCCTGTAGTTTCCTCAGTCTTCCTTCTTGCCTTTTTGAAGACTGGAGTGACGTTGGCTTTTTTACCATTCTTCAGGCACCTCTCCTATTTTCCATGACCTTTCAAAGATGATGGAAAGTAGCCTAGCAATAATAGCTGTTGGCTCCCTCAGAACTCATGAATGCATCCCATTGGGACCATTCTTTCATAGGTATCAAATTTGCCTAAGGACCCAGTCTTTGTCAACTAAGAACATGTCTTCCTTCCTTCATCCTTCCTTTTTTTTTCCTCCAGGGTCTGAGACTCCTGAGAGCTGGCCTTAGCAGTAAAGACTGAAGCACAGAAGACATTCAGTAACTCTGCTTTCTCTGTATGCTTTGTCACCAGGGCACCCAACCTGTTCAGCAGAGGGCCCATATTTTCGCTTGGTCTTTTGCTACTGGTGTGTTTGAAGAAGCCCTTCATGTTGTCCTTGGCATCCCTTGCCACATTTAATTCCAAATGAGCCTTGGTCTTCCTCTTTGCACCCCTTCATACCCTAAAAACATTCCTATATTCCTCTCAAGTACATGTCTTTTTCTTTCTGCATTCTGTATAATTCCTTTTTCAGCTGGAGTTTTGCCAGGAGCATTTTGCGCATCCTGCCCACTTTGCTTGACTTACTGCTCATAGGGATGCCCTGATGTTGAGCTTGGAAAAAGGGATGCTTGAATATTAATCAGCTCTCTTGGAGCTCTCTTCCTTCTAGGGTCCTAAATCCTAGTGTGATTCTTCCAAGAAAGTCCCGGAAGAGGCCAAATTTTGCCCTCCTGAAGTCTAGAATTACAATCTTATTTATTGACCTGCTTCCTCCTTTCAGGATTGTGAATTCTTCTAACGGTTACCACTGCCAAGGCCGCCCCCAAGCTTTACAACTCCAACAAGTCCTTTTTGGTTTCTCAACAGCACGCCTCTCCGCGGTGTCTCCACCATCGCCTGTGTTAACAAGTTACCATGAATGCTCTGCAGGAGCCTCCAGGTCGTTCGTGCCTGGCTTTGTTGTTCCAGTGGCTATCAGGGTGGTTGAAGTCCCTCATGAGAGCAAGGGCCTTCAACATGGAACGACTACTAGATTGTTCTCTGCAGTGGTTATATAAAACGCTTTGTTTGCATGCCAGTAAGCTGCAAGATACTCACTAGAGGTAGTCGTGCTCAGATTCGTTCTCTTACATTTTTAAGGCCAATACAGTTTTTGCTTCATAGTGCTAACTGTACAAGGTCCCCAGAGGATGATGTCTTTTAATCCCCAGCATTTAAGGGGGGAAAACCCTTATTTGCCTTTGGATTTCTGATTTCTCTTGGAACAGCATTGAGAGTTTGCCAGGAGCACACACAGAAGACAGGGGATATTGGCCTATTCTTACAACAGAAGATGCCTTGGATAGTCTGACACAATGCTCAGATGGTCTGAGAATTGCTGGCTTGAATTGTGCTACTTACTGACCAAATTATTTACTGGCAGCGCATGACAGAGAAAACAGGGTTGCTCTTAAAGCTTTATTCAGTAAGAGCTGTTAATCATTCATTACTTTGTGATGATTATAAAGATAAGTTAGAGAATTATATTTAGTGTCATGACCCTCACCCAGCAATCCTCTTTTGTCCTCCCTTGCTCTTTCAAGTGTTTATGCGCAAACGGAAGGAGAACTGGACAGAGGTGAGTGACTCAAGGCTGAGTCAGAATGCAAGAACTCTAGAGAACAGGAAGGGAAGGAATAGGAAGATGAGCAAAGGTTGCCCTTCAGATACCTCTGATGGTGCAGGAACACTGTCCTAGGCCTCATGGTTCAAGGTTGTGTCTGGCCCAGCTTTTCTGGCTCTGTCCAGTAGCCTCCATCTCCCATTCTGTCTCAGAAGCAGGTAAGAAGTCAGCTTTCCATTTCACAGTCCAGACAGGGAAGAGAAAGAAAGCATTGTGGAAGATTCCAGAGGCTTTTTTATTAGTTAAATACCTTGTATTGATTCTCTTTCTTCCGTTTTTTTGTTTGTTTGTTTGCTTGTTTGTTTTTTCAGACAGAAAGGGCTGTTTACTATTATTACTCAAGTTTTGCCATGTTTCTTAAATCTAATTGATCATGGTGCTGTTTAATAGGGCATTTTACTTTTATATAAAATTCTGCTTAGAGATGAGTAAGAAATTAATAAAAAGAAATATAAAATTTGAATTTGCAAGGCAGAAACCTAATGAATTAAAGTTTTCATGGGGATTATATGGGAAAATAATAGTTTGCTCTTGATATGGGTGGTA
This sequence comes from Crypturellus tataupa, assembly GCA_034781795.1. NCBI lineage: Eukaryota > Metazoa > Chordata > Aves > Tinamiformes > Tinamidae > Crypturellus > Crypturellus tataupa. The sequence goes on along the minus strand of JAWLRI010000471.1, from coordinate 1,421,378 downwards.
TGTGAGAGTAGAGCAATAAACCTTTTTAGAATGGGGTTACATTTTAATGAGCTTGTGATATACGAGAGTGTCAGACCAGGATGAATTCTGACCGAAAGATAGAATAGAGAAGAATAATATTTTTAATAGATAAGCTATTATGGGAAATTAGTTTGGTTTAGAACCGTCATATAAGATTAAGGAAAATAATTATGATATTTTAGTAAAGGTATTAATCAGATTATCTGAAGCATTGTAAAATTGAACCCTAATGTGACTGATTGGAAATATATAAACAAGTTGCAGTGAAGATCACAATTAGGAAATATTTTTTAGGAATTTTTCTAGAATTGATACTCATTTTGTTTTTACATAGTAGGACTGTGAATAAGAGAATGTTTTAGTGATTTGGGAAGACAACCTTTCTATACTTTAAAACAGACAAACTGTATAGAATAAAGCTGATGAGCTATCAAAACCTGATATCTGAATGGTAGGTATCAGTTTCTTCTCACCTGATAGCTGGCCCGTTGTAGGATTGTGTAATTTGAGAAACTGATCTGCAGGAGATGAGCTATCTGGTAGTGTGGAAATAGATTTCTCGTAATTCATACAGTTTAGGAACCAGGAATGAGGTATGAGCCTTAGGCCTTTTTCATGCTCTGGTAAAGAACAAGGCACACTCCATTCCCCCTCTCTTTTTCTTTTTCTAACATCAGTCAAATCATCTTAACAAAAAGAAAAATCCCTGTATGCTTAAGAGCTGTTAGTCATAACTATTAGTATATTTACCCATAGCAAATCAACAGTTTGTAAAAGCATTTCTTGTACTCAGGAACTGGAAGCAGAACATGATAATGAAAATGATGCTTGGTAAACAGCCACTCTACAGAGACTAACAATTTTGCCAAGTAAGCCTAGATAAACATCTTTTGCTTGGAATCGATGTTACTTTACATGCTTTCTCCTGATGTCCTTTTCTATCCTTTCTGCCACCAGCTTCAGCTGTTGACAGAAGCTTGACTAAAGATGGCCTAGAGCTGTAAGCAAACTTGGAGCTTGTCCCTGGAAGTGCGGGGAAAGATATAAAGCTCTGTTTGGCATAAAATAATGCTTTAGGAAATAAATTCATGTCAGTTAAGATTAATCAGTCCTTATGGGATTAGGGAGGTAGGGAGCTGAGAGAAGATACAGATAAAATAACTGGACAGTAGAACATTTAGTCTGGGTCAATAGAATGATTAGAAGTGATTGCCTCTTCAGTTATTATAGCCATAATGTTGCTGGACACAAGCATATGTTCCGTGTTAATGGCTCCAGATCTGCCTGATATGATGACAGAGTTATTTCCACAGCCTCCCTAGCTCTGTTTCCTGTGAGATGACCACATTCAGGCACCCAATGTGGTTGTAAAACTGGAATCTTCCTGGGAGATTTATTTGAACCAGTGTCAGGGCTGTGTTGGCAAGTAAAGCAGAAGGAACTGTGGTATGAATGGTCAGTATTATGATTTTGGAAGCAGAAATATCTGGTAAGAGGAAGGATCATCCTCAGTGATCATGAGCATGGCTGTTTAACAGGGTTGGAGCTTGTAAAGTAGTATGTATCTGCACTGAATACAACTGCCTGTAGAATCATGTTTACACTATATACACAATCACATGCTGTGCAGCATGTAAGAAAAAGGGGCAAAGCAATCTGAATCTGTGGTCAAAGACCAACATACATCATGTAGTACCCATGCCATAATAAATGACTGAATTCACTGACTATTATTAGTCTGTACACTACAGTCACAAAATTGAACCCATGTTAAGATACTTGTATGTAGCACAAGAAAGTAAAATTAATTTTAAAAATTAAAAATATTTGTGCAGGTTTGAAACAAACCACATAAAAGTTTATACTTCAACATAGGTGAAGAAGGAAACTATGATGAAAGTTTGCAAAAGGGGAATATCTATAAAAAAATAATAGAATCTGATGCTTCTGATGCAGAGAAAACCTCCTTTTTATTACCTTTTGATTAAGACTTAAATATAGAAGCCTCTGGTTTGGGGCAACTTTCCCTTTAATTAAAAATGAGAAAGAATAGCTTGAGACCAGAATGTGAAGGATCAAGATCAATAAAACCCCCTTTATCAAGAAAGGTTATAGAAACTATTCTTTTTTTTTCGTATAGTGAAGACAAGAGAGAAATTATAGTAGAGAGTAGAATGGAAGAAATTATTCTTCATATTCTTTGTGGATAGAAAGAGGGGTAACAGGCATAAATAGTCTTATGGGTAATTCAGGTTAAACATCAAAGAAACATCCTAACAGGTAGGTAGTGTGAAAGTCTGAACTTTTAGCTTTTAGGAACTTCCAGTTTAGTGACAAAACTAAAAATCTATCAAGAATGGCAAGAATGGAATACTTGATGTGATCTACAAGGAGGAGGATGGACAATGTGGCATTTTAAGTTTTCTTCCAGTCTTCATTTTTATGATTTTTGATAAGATGAACTGTAGCTATAAACTAGACTTTGGGATAAAGGAAACTTTGGGATTCAATATTAATATGCAGAGACTGAACACTTTTTTTTTTTTTAACTCTCATAATAATAGATTTTTCACAAATTATATTCAATAAAGTGCAAATATTCATAAAATATCAATGGTAAAGCTGCAGACAGAAGTAAGATTGAGATGGAGGTAGGCAGCAGTAAAGGACTCCAAAGCAAAAATGCCTTAATGGAAAGTTATAAAATCCTACGGGAAACTCGGGAAGTTGGGAAATGGTGATGCAGCCACTCTGAGGAGCCATTCCAGGGGCAGTGGAAACCAACCTTGCTCCACTTCATTAACAGCTGCCTAGATAACAAATATTTTCTTTATTTTATTCAGGGTGCTGAGCATACAAACACTTAGCTTAGTGGCTTATTATTTCTGGCTATCTATTTATTTCTGGCTATACTTCTGGCTATCTATTATTTCTGGCTATTTTTTGTGCACAGTAAATAATCAATAACTAGTGTATGTTGTGTATATTCTGTTTACAAAGTCTCTTTATGTATAGCAAAAGTGTCAAAGTAAAGCGATCAATAGGGGGATGAATACAACTTCAAGAATGTTCCTTATTAAATTTCCTTCAGGAGCAAAATGCAGAGGAGTACTTGTACTTTTACTGTGTTGCCAGAAATAATATCGTTGCCTTGAAAAAATGCGAGGAAAAAAGTCAAATGTGTTTGTTTTTATTTATCTGTAATAATATATATTTTATCCTATATGGAAAATATTTTCCAGCTATATTAAGTCATCATTAATGCTTTTTTTCATCACGTTTCTGTTAAAACACTCCGTAAATTGTGAACTCCTGAACACTACAAAGTAACAACATTATTGTGCTATACTATATTTCTTAGAATATATTTTCTATGTTGTAACAATAGTAGGAATTAAATTTTACATGCAGCTATACTGTAAGAAATAATTATGAAAAATGTTATCTTATACATTAGTGCATCACTGATATTTTATAACTTGAATGATAAATAATTCAAGAAGGTTCTTTTCTATACATAGCAAATCTCTAAGATACAGACTCATCTGCTCTTTCAAATGTTGATTATGGACCAGCCAAACATTCCAAGCTTTTAGAAGCAAGGCTGAGTTCATAGAGCTGAAAACTGAGGCATTTCTATTAGGAAGTTAGCAGCATTACTTTAGTTTTTATCAGTTCTGCTTGCTAGGATAAATAATTGACTCCAAATCAAAGCATGAGGCAATAAAATGGAGTTTTGGAATACCACTAAAATCTACTTTGCAGAGCAGGCTTTCATTTCAAACACAAATAGAAGCTTGATGAAACTTATCTGGGCTTATCCAGGACAAATAATTTGCCTAGCAAATCCTATAGGAGATAAGTTACTTTGAGCATATAACACTGTTCAAAGAATGGTGCAATTGTCATTTTTTGACCTGCCGATAATTCTCCCCATATAGGACAATTCTGGTTGATAGAATGGTGGTCAAGTGACAAATTCCTGTGCAAAGTCCTATAGCTTTTCAGTACTGATTAACAGGAGAGAGGCTGCTTAAACGGAAAAGAATTCTCTGGGAACTAGAAATTGGAGCTTGCTCACAGTTGTGCTAACCTAAACTAGGGCTAAAAGTCACGAGGAATCACTACAGGATTCCTAGAATTCTCTCCATTGTTTTACCTACTCTGAGCTCATTGTAAAAGCCAACTTTCCATCTTTAAAGGAAACACAAGGAAAGATTAATTGATGTCTTCTTTTATTACAGTATATAAAGGCTTTCAATTGTCTTTTTTATTTTCTTGTTTGTTAAAAATTAATAACAATAATTAATAGTATGCTACTTAAGTAACAGCTGAGAGTCCAAAAATATGTTAGAATAATGCAAACTGCAAGTTAAATACTTTTGTAGAGAACAAGATGAGATATGTGAGTGGTCTGGGAAAGCTATGACTTAATGAAGAATTCAAGGTTCATCACAGTTACAGTAGAATCTCTTGTTGCAGTGAAGTACTCAAGAGAGATGATTAAAGCCTGAGATTTATATCAAGTATGAGATGGGAATTAATTGTGCCTCACTCTACAGCATTACAATATTGACATAATATTTCAAGGTATCTAAAGGTCGTCTTTCAAAATATAAAAAGTTCAGGAGCTGTAAAACTGTCAGGCAAAGGAAATTGGCCACAACCTTACAGAAGAGGGGGTTGAGTATTTACCAGTATTTTCACATTGAAAAGATGTCTGATGGTAAAACAGTAATATCCAAGAGATATCCATCTTGAACTAAACAATTTCCATGAAGGGAAACACAACACAACATGGAAGCAACTAGCCTGTGGGTATGGTGAACTCATAAAGAATTGCAATTTGTAAAGTGAGACTATTTTTTCTGCCTTCTATGCTTTAATCTGGATAAGACAATGTTTCCTGCATTTCTATAAGCCACTTTCCACAATTTTCCTGTGGCTAATATATTTACCACACAATTCAGGAGATGTTTTGCAGCTGAATTCTTGGAGAATTCAGCTACGTGAACTTTGTCAGCCATTTTTGGCTTACTCTCTTGTACAACGAGGGATTTGAATTGTTCAAACGTTCCCATATAAGCAACCCCCTATTTCTTCTGATCATTCTGATCATATCAAACTCATTTAAGAACTAATTTACAATAGTTTATGAACCTTACATAGCTCAAAGACCATTGACTGGTCACCTTACTTTAAAACCATCTTCTGCAAACTTTTTTTATGACCTGTAAATAGAAGGAGAAAAATGTTTTCTTCCTTCATGGACTTTTGAGTGAACAGGATATTCCACTTTTCCCTCAAGATGTTCAAAACTTCTCTACTTTGCAATAAAACAATGTTTATATGAGATTTCTTGCTTTGGGACTTGAACCTACAGGATTAAAAAGAAATATTCCTATCATCTGAGATTGGTCAAAGCTGGAGGTGGGATGTTGAATTAATGAAAGAGCACAGAAAATATTTCATAAACATTTGGTTTAGCTATTCTACTCGTATAGTAGAACAAAAAACGATTGCTAGACTTTGGATGAAGAAGTATTTCCCCGCAGATTATATTGATAGGCACCTACATTGTTTCTCGACTTTTTTTTTTTATGTCTTGAATTGTTAGTCAGCTGCTGTGTCCCCCTAGACATTTTTTACTACTCATGTAGGTAATGTGCCTCAGATTCTTCTCTTGTTGGCCTGTGGAACAAACTTAATTTCTTCAAATTGAAATCATATAGTCTAACCCAAATTATCAAATTCAGTGTAGAAATATCTGAATGATTTATAGCAAACTGTGAGATACAAGAAAAAAGATTCAATGATCCTTCTGTGGACTGCAATTTTGTGCAATTGTCCAGCTAAGTCATTAAAAGACAAAATACAGAACCTATGCCGAAATACAGAATGCCTAAGGTTGGAAGGGACCTCTAGAGGTCACCTAGTCCAACCCCCCTGCACACGCAGGGCCACCTAGAG
>JAWLRI010000471.1:1396693-1415287 GCA_034781795.1 Crypturellus tataupa | reverse complement strand
TTAGTCAAGCATGATTTCCCTTTCGTGAATCCATGCTGACTAGTCCTGAGCACCTTCTTGTCCTCCATGTGCCTGGACACAACGGCCAGTATGAGCCATTCCATCACTTTTCTGGGGACGGAGGTGAGGCTCACTGGCCTGTAGTTGCCCGGATCAGGTGAGGCTCACCGGCCTGTAGTTGCCCGGATCCTCCTTCTTGCCTTTTTTGAACACTGGTGTGACATTGATCTTCTTCCAGTCCTCTGGCACCTCCCCCGTGCTCCAGGATCTTTCAAAGATGATGGAAAGTGGCTTGGCTACGACATCCGCCAGCTCACACAGCACTCTGGGGTGCATCCCATCAGGGCCATGGATATCAAATTGCCTTAGGTGCTCTCTGACCCAATCTTCCTCTACCCTGGGCAAGTCTTCCTCTCTCATGGCTTCTTCTCTCATCTCTAGGGCCTGGGACTCTAAAGGGCTGACCTTGGTGAACACTGAAGCAAAGAAGGCATTCAGCAACTCTGCTTTTTCTGTGTTGTTTGTAACCAGGGTGCCCATCCCGTGCACCAGTGGACTCACGTTTTCCCTGATCTTCCTTTTGCTGTTAATATATTTGAAGAAGTCTTTCTTGTTATTTTTAACATCTCCTGCCAGATTGCGTTCCAAATGTGCCTTAGGAATAGTGGAAACTTTTAGTTTACTAAGTATTTGTAAGATACTCTACTGTGACAACTCTTTTCCTTTTTTTAATTTCATTTTAGATACGTTCAAAATTTTGAATGTAAAATGTCTCCCATTTTCATTTCACTACTTTATACAGACTTTGCACAGTAGAAACCTCTGTGCAAATGCTGTTTTGATTTATTTGTATTTCACTCTGTAATCATGATTGAGTCTTTGTGATAAGATAATGGAACATTGTGATAGCCCTTGTTTTGTCCATTTTCCCTTTAAGATTAAATAGTTGTAACTTGTTTCATTTGTTTAAATTAGTTGCCATTTCTCTAGAGTCTGTTGTTTTAACTTTACTCGGTTGCCACTGAAATAAACTGAAAAACAGAATTAACTGATGCTCAACTCATTCATTAAGACCCAGTCCAGCAGGGCTGTTAGGCACACATGGTAAAACAGAGAAGTATTCCCATTATCTACCTTGAACAGCAATCTATGCAGATATCTGAAGATGAGTTTTCAAAAAAGTATAATAGCTATCTTTACTAATCTTATATTTTTGCTTGACTAGTAAAGATAAATTATCTCTTTCTAAAGTAAATTTCAGTAAGATACCACTCTTTGTATTCCAAAACATTAAGTATTTTGTTTTATTAATATTTTAGTGTTATGGATATACATGATTAAAGGGAACAAAAATGTTGTCTTCTGGTTAATTGTCTAAGTTTTGTACCAGTGATATGAGATTTACAGAGAAATGCACATGAATTAATTTTTTTCTAGGACAAGATTGCTTCCATTAGGAAGAGTGCGGCTAGCGGATTGAAGGATTGAAGGTGATTCTTCCCCTCTGCTCGGCACTGGTGAGCCCTCGCCGGATACTGTGTCCAGTTCTAGTCTCTGCAGTCCAGGAGAGACATGGAGCTGCTGGAGCAAGTCCAGGAAAGGGCCACTTAGATAATTATGCACTAGAGCATCTCTCATATGCGGAGAGGCTGAGAGAGCTGGGACTGTTTGGCCGGGAATGTGAAGACTCAGGAGGGAAATTATCAATATGTATAAATACCTGAAGGGAGGGTGTAAAGGGAATGAAGTCAGTCTGGAATCTGAACAAACATTCAAAGATCAGAAGGATATTAATTGAGAAACCCTCTACTGGCCACGGCTATTCCAAAGTAGCATCTAAACTTAGTCTCTAACTCATCTTGTTGTTCTGCTGCTATGTAAATGAGAAAGGGTACTCACTAGTGTAAAATCCTCTTTTCCTTGCAGGCTAGATGGGTCATGTTTTTCTGGATTAGGATTGGAAGAAGCACCCCTTTTGTGTTATGTGGTTTCATTTTCACTGCACATTCAAGAATGTCTGGAGCATTCAGTGCCATCTCTAATACAGTAAGGAGGCATTCCTGGGTGTTTTAAGCAGCATAATTAAGCTGACAGTAAGGGGAGAGGGGAAGAAAACCATATTTAGACCTATTTTCATGAATGACATTGGCATTGACATTGAATGACATGGGTTCTTTAAGACCTTTCTTTGCTGATCATTCCTTTCAGGAACGGAAAGCAGAGTCCAAAGTACATACACTTTCCTCTCCAAACTAGGCAAGGCAAAGTGAGTGGGAACGGAGAAGGCTGTTATCATTTCTGTTTTCCATCAAAGAGCAAAGTTCAATCATGCTGGGTGTCCCTAGTCGTATTAGTTCAGTTGATTGTTGAATAAACTTCCAGGAGGGGAGAAGCAAACGAAGAGCAGTCGTCAAAGTAAGTCAATACTTTTATTTTTAAATCAGAGATATTTTATGGAATTTGTTGATAGCTAAGGAAAATTCCAAATAACTGTATATTCTTTTAAATAAACACCTACTTTCTCATTTATTTTCTGTATTTAGGCTTAATTACAGAAAAATATATACTCATAGCATTCAAATGAAATTAAATGAGAGAGACATTTGTACAGTAGGTACAAATACAAAATGTCGATGTATGTAGGCAAATTCAAGAGATATGGACTTGTTTAAAAATGTTTGCATTTGTCTATTAACAGGATTCACTTGCAACATGTGACATGAAATATTTTTATGAATTTTAATAAGTATTGATGCTATTCCTTTCAAATAAATTGTCATTAAGATTACTGTTCTTGGTTTAATAGTTCTCTATTTCTCACTCAAGTATTACTTTACAGAGAGAACTATCTTAAATATATTTAAAATGCGTTCTGAAGATGAGAAGAAGCCTACTGCAGATGGAAATAGCCATGAAACCACTGCATTCAGGCAGGAATTTGAAACTGAAGTCAAATGGTAAATATTCTTAAACATTGTAAACATATTTTATTTATGAAGCATATATGATTAGATTTTAATTTTGTTTTATATTTACCTGGAAAGCCTAGTAACAGAAGGCTTTGCTTCAGCTTGTCAGGAGTACTATTTGACATATCCATTCAGGGCGGGGGATGGAGAGGGAAAGTACTGTTATCTTGTATCTTTTCCTTTAACTATATTTTGATGAAAAGCAAATCTAAAATCTAAATTACAGAAATGATGTCGAAGTTGACATGTTGGTTACACTGACATTATCCGTTAACTATGTAAAATTTCTTACTATTTAGGGCACTCAGAATTTTACATATCCTGAACGTTTTTATTCTTGTTGCATTCATGGATTGTGACAAAATATGATTTTATAATTACCTTCCTCTTTCCCATTTCAAAAGCTGTATAGTACTTAGTTTCACCACAGTTAGTTTGACTTCAATTTATAGCATTCAGGAACTGGTGCAATTTATGTGCATGAAAGTTTCCTAAAAAAAATATTCAGAAAATGCTCAAGGAATTATCTTCGTCTTCCTCACCACTCTTTCCTGTTAAATTATTTCATAGTAATATTTTATTTGATGTTAATTAATATGTTGACTATTTCTGTGAAATGTTCTCACTTTTCAAATGTACTAAAACTATGATATCTTTCAAGCAAGAAGAAAAAGAAGAAAGGAGAAAAGGCCAAGGTGGTCAGCCCTCTTACGCTGGTAAGATGTGTACTATCTCTCTAACTTTCTATCTGTCCGCTACCAATATGGATTGTTAGGAGCCCTCCCTTAATAAACCAGAATGCTGTACTAGGAGATTTGTGTCTGTGGAAAGTAATAATTTCCATATTCAGTCACTTCTTGCAACAGAACAAAATGTGAGTCTGTGTGCTTAAGATTCTTATTGCCATTCAGTCATCAAAGTTATCTAAGTCACACAAATCAGCCCCTTACTTACTAATCAGTCACCAGAGTCAGGAGTAAAGGGAACTAGAAAGTATTTGAAGTTCCATATAATTTTATTTTTCTATATATTTTAAAATAAAAGTATCCATTAATATTTAATCAAACTAGCTCAATATTCTTTTAGTAACATTAAAATATTTTGTGTTATTGGCTTAATATGATTAATGGGTAGCAATAATTTTCTAAATAATAGTAATAAAAATAATTGGCCAATGATCCAAATTCCTTACTTTGCTTTACTAGTGTTGCATCTGGACAGTTCCATTGCAAAACCTGTTTTCTTACAGTGCAGAATCATACTAATGCTTTTGTTGTAGGAAACCCTGAAGTTTACTGAAGTCAAGGGAAAGATGATTTTGGATTTTAATAGACTTTTGTAATATATATAGTACATTTCATATGATTTTTCTAGCTGCACAATAATGAATTTACAGTAAAATTTTCTGTCCTAATTAGCACAATAATAATAATAAAATCTTATAATTGAAATTCAGACATCAAAATTAAAGAGGACAAATTTCATATGCCTTGTTTATATATCCCTTTCTTACACAGGTGTAGATATTAATGCATTAAAACAGTACAATTCTTTAGTTTGGAGACTTCACAGTATGAAGTGCTTCTCTCAGAATAATTGCATTCTCTACAGTTAAATTGTTTCATAAATTTTATTTCTAATCAGATAAAGTTTTCTAATCAGGTGATGTAGTTTTGTGATAATTAGCTATACAACTAATGGCTTTTTAAAATTTTTTACTTTGTAGCTTTTTTGACATTGTTTTAGTGTTCTAATTCTGCAGTTAGAATGAATCTCTCTTCTCACTTGCAGTTTCGATACTCCAGTTGGATGGATAAATTACTAATGCTAGTAGGCACTGTCCTGGCAATAGCCCATGGAACCAGCCTCCCTATTGTGATGATAATTTTTGGAGATATGACTGATAGTTTTGTTACTTCTGCAAACACAACTATTCCAGGTAAAAATATATCTTCTATGTAGGAAACAGTCTCATATTTGGAAAATATCCAGGAGATTAGCACATTTTAATGTGAGATAATGATGTCTAATTCCTCAGCTTTCTACTATACCATGAACCAAATTATTAATTGTTGTGTTTGCTTTGGTAGAGTTTCCACTCTAGATTTCTCTGTTTTGTCCTTAATTTTTAGTCTCTTTACTGGTGGATTTTCTCAAATAATCTCCTGTGGTGCAGCTACATATGCAAACAAGCATGTTTATGGGATATACAAAAAGAGTTTGTTTTTTCCCTCTCTTCCCCTCGCTGTAAACTCCTGTGGAGTAGCACCGTCTGCTGCCCTTGAGTAGACTTAACAGCTATAGTCCCCAGTGTGAATTTGGTAAATAAGTGTATCCAACAGAAGCCCCCCCGCAAAAAAAAAAGAAAGTGCTTGTTTTCCCCTGCATCAGTTTGTTGATTAATTAATTCTGCCAAATTAGATGTGTAAATCAAGCACAAAGGAGTGGAAGAGATGCAGTACTGAATACAAGACGATGGTTGTGTCACTGTGGTGTCATCTCCCAGTTAGACCAGATTAGGTTGTACTTGCGATCAAACATTAGATACTAAATTTGTGAACAGGCTTGTTGCCCTTCTTTAAAGAGTTTTTTATTAAACTTTTAAAAAATGTCTGTGGCAATACAGAGAAATGAAAGGTTTGATTTTGTCCTATCCTGTTCTCATTTGTGCTCTTATTTTTCTAAGAGACAGTAAAACAAGTTTGCTTTGTTTTACTTTTACAAGTCTTTATTGGAGAAAATAATGAATTTATTTGTCATCTAATGGATTATCCATTCCCAACTAGAATGAATCAATCAAGGTTTATGGTATAATTATGAAAGACTACTGCATGGCCTAAATTCTAGAAGTGGTAGATTAAAATTTTCAAGTCAATGCATACCTCATTGCCATTGTTTTATTATATAGAGCTGAGTTATCCGCAGTTACTGATTTGATGGTAATAACTAGACCTGTATTTTAAATAGGTTTTGGAACTTGACCTGTATTTTAAATGGGTTTTGGCATTATACAAATGTACTGTGTTTCTGGAAAAAATGTTTAATATTGATGTAATTTTGTAGTCATTGGAGTCATGGAGTCATAATTAACTTTACATTGATAAATCCTTGGCTTTAGGTCTTACAGTTTTGCACTCCTTCCCCTTTAAAATTAACTTGAACCAATGGGAGGGTCAGCAACTCAAAATTTGCTGAACAGCATGCAGGAAAACAGACTTGTGAAAAAATGACGTATTAAAATTACTAAAAATATTTATTATTTTCTCTCTCTTTCCCCTTCTTTTACAAGAAAACATTTCTACAGCAAATATCACTTCAGCTTTTTTTAGCAAGCTAGAAGAAGATATGACAAGGTAATTAGAAATTGATACTTGTTTTTCTTTTCATAATCTAACCACACGTTTCTAATCAAGCCATTCATTCCCATTCATCTTTTTTACATACCTTAATAGATAAAAAATGGTTACTTGAATAATATATGTAATCTCATTTGCACATCAGCACTGGGAAAATTCTTAAACTTCCCCAGGCATTCCCAACAATTTCTCTTTAATTTTCTACTTTCACACATCCTTTTCCCATTACCCTGAATATTCTCTGTCCCCATGTCATCTGCATTTCTTTTCTTCCTCCTTCCCTTCCTATGAATTTATAAGCAGTAAATGTTATGGTAAAAAATGCTAATAAATATCACCCATTTCTTGAACTATGGAGATTCAGTGATAAAAAGTAGAATTAGAATTACCAGATACAAGCTAATTCCTTGTCAAACATCAAGTTCAGCTAGAATATCTGGACTACAGTAAAGAGTTAAATTCTTTGCAACATTGAATGTAGCATCCTTGAGCAGACAATAGCAAAAGACAACAAGCATTTTTTCTACGAAAAAAGTAATGCTGCAGTTTGATAGAGAAAATGGCAAGGAAGTCAAAACACCAACAGGCAATAGACATGTTTCAAGTGCTTTGTTAGTCATTGTCCATGCAGTTGGTATATGTGACACGTCTAAAAGTATGTTTTTTTCTTGTACATTTACTTGTGCCACTTCCACTTTTGTTCTTCAGTTCAGAGTCTGTTCCTTAACTAGCTACTGTGAAACATCTGACATCTTAGGAATATTTATATGGTTTTCAAAACTGTTGTCCTACCTAAAGAATAGCATGAGCATTTCCTCTAATACCTTTTGCTATCACTTTTACTGAAGTGGGTACTTCTTTGATGGCAGTGGACTGTAGACTTATGAATTGTCTAAATCAAGTAGTTAAGTTTCAAATAAAAAAATCTGTTTATTCTGAAGGAAGATCTTCACTCTAAAATAAATGAGCAACAGCTGGTCAGGAAAAGACTGTTACCGAGAAGCGGAGAACCCATGTGTGATAAGAAGGAACTGGCAGGGAATTCACAATTTTGTTTTGTAAGAGACTATGGAGTAGAGATTTTTTTGCTCACCCTATGTTTCTTCTTCATCTCTGACTTGAATGCAAAGAATGCATACATACCTTATGTAGAATATACACATACTCGGTCATTGAAGGCAAATGTTAGAATTGTCAGAAAAAAATGTATTTTGTACTTGGTAATTGTACAGCATTTTCACAGTCTGTTTTATGTTTATTCTAAAGGAACTCGGTTGTTTTTATAGAATGGTTGTTTTTGTAGAATATTTTTTGAAACTTACTAAGGACTTAGCTTGAATCATCTTTTGACAAGCTCCATAGTTTCATATTACAATTTAAAATTAGATCCTTTTAATTTCACTGTGTTATTCCTGTCAATACTAAAACTTCATTTGATTTATTTTCTCTACTGCAGTTAATTATTCTCTGTTTATCCCTTCTACTGGGTGGTCATGTGGATGGATGGCTGTTAAAATTGTAGCATTTGTCATTATTAATAGCTATTAATATTAAAGCTATGTGTATTACTGTTTTCATTTCCATTTGTAATGAAAGTAATGATATATATAACTTAATTTTTTTTTTTTTACTCAAGTTTATTCAACCTGTATTTTAGGAGATGCTCTCAAGATGTTCTATAATTACAGAAAACATTACTGAAAACGTTTACTAGTGTAAAAGTAGTGTGTAAATTAGTTTGTCATTTATAAAGATTTTTTTTAAGATAACTAGTCTATATTTTTGATTAATGGTTTGGGAGAGTTGTTGTTTATTTTGTTTTCTTTTTTACTCTGTGAGTTTGTATCATTTCTCAGGTTAAAAAAGAATGAATCGCCCCTTTTTTCTCAGCAGACTGTTTTAGTAATTTGTTACTGCTTAAAGAGCAAGGAGTAAAGGAAAGCAAACAAGCTGACACAAAAAAAAGTGTAAATGTGAATATAAAGTATATTATCTAAATGTTGAGAACTATCTGTTCTTGTGCGTCTAGAGAAGGTCTGTGTGAGGGAGATCTTTTATTAACATCACCCAAGTCATCTCCACTTCTAGGTATTAAATTTGGGAGTATAGATGTGAGTAAAAAGCAGCCTGACTTTTTCTTTGGAAACACTTTATCCTTAGCACTGAATGAGGGATGTACTGTTTATTAATGGCACAAGAATAGATTCTCTTTTCCAGCATGTCTGCATAGAGCCCTGAGCTAGTGTGTTTATAATTTTGAAGAAGCCTTAGCTATTTGTGCTCATCCTTGTGTCTCAGAGAACTGCTGCCAGAAGGACGTGATACTAAATATGGTAACAAAAACTACAATGAAAAGGTTGAAGTAAATTCAAGAGCTCCAAATGTGAACTTGGCTGTGTTTGATACTCAGATAAAGTTTGCCTAAAATCCAGCTGTTTCACAAAGGATAAAGAACAATTAGTTTACAATGCAGTGAGCATTTACTCTCTGCTAAGTTTCAACAGTGAATTTATAGCGTATATCTCATCAGCATGAAATCTGGCAAAGATGTCATTCACTTCTGTTGTTTTTCTCTCTCATGAAACAAAGTCCAAGCATAAAACAATTCTTCAAAGTGATATAACATCATAAAGTAATTGTCTGAAGTAATTTCTGCTGAGTTCTGGATCAGTGCTCAAATTAGTTTTGGTTTAGTATTCTTTTTTTTTGCAGATTTTTAATGGAGCTGATCAAGATGATCAAGGTCAATATTCAGCTAATCATCAACCTTCAGTTAGGCATTAACTCATTTTTAGTTATCACTTTAGTTACAGTTCATTTTATAAAGAATATAGTTCCAAAGTCCCAGACAAAACAGAACCTCATCTTAGCCATCAAAGACCATATTAAACAACTTTAATAACAGTTCATCTGTAAAATCATTATCTCATTTTTTGAGTAGAGAATTTACAAATTTCTGCAACATATCCCTGCCAAGTTTCATACTAATATTTAAAGGAATCAGTATAGAGAATTTACTACTAGTAAAGGTGATAATTGTTTTTTTTCTCCTGTTAACTTTTATATAATTAGAACAGTCATACAGATACAATATGCACAGCAAACATTTGTCTATTATTTTTGATCATGTTTTATGAATAGGGAATCAAAAATTTTCAATTTTCTGCTTGGTTCTGGTTTAAGCTCACCTGTGACTGAAGTTATTTGATTCTTTTTGAACACTTCAAAATAGTGGTCAAATTCACTCCTAGTTTGAGAAATGCAGTAGTTTACCTCCTGCTTCGTTTCAATTTATTTCCCTGCTTGTGACACAGAGCTGAAGGCATTTAAAAGTAAAATATTGGTTATAAAAAAAATAAGAGATCAAAAGAATTTCTGATCTGATGGCATTTACTTGCAATAGACAGGTACTTGTATAGGCATATGACATACTCAAATGCAGAAAATTTCTAACATGCATGAGTTATATGTATATATATTTATATATACAGACAAGCATGTTGCATGATGTATGTAAATGTGTTTATAAACCTATTTAACATCTGTACATATGTATTAAAATAGAAATGTGATGATATTTACGGAATTACACTTTAAGTGAAGAGGATGTTTTATGTAAAACATGGCTCTAAAATAATTTGGGAAAATATATAAGATATTGATGAGAATAAGTTGAGAAGAAAAAATAATTCTTGTTTAAGCATAGTTTAATTTATTATCTAAAAGCAGAAATAATCAGAAAACTCAAAGGTTTATAGGGAAATTCATTTTTATTAGCTTGCATAGCTACAGGAAAAAGGCAAACTTTGGGGCAAAAAAATTCCAATCCAAGTCTGAAAGGAAGCAGTGAGCATCAAGCTAAATAGAGATTAGTTAGGTAATTAGAACTGAATTCAGAGAACGTTGCAATTTTTTTTTTTCTTCCAGGTATGCATATTACTATTCTGGAATAGCAGCTGGTGTTCTTCTTGCTGCTTATGTCCAGACTTCATTTTGGACCCTAGCAGCAGGTCGGCAAATAAAGAAAATTAGAAAACAATTTTTTCACGCAATTATGAGACAGGAAATTGGATGGTTTGATGTAAATGATGTGGGAGAACTTAATACTCGTCTCATAGAGTAAGTACACTGCTATTTCCACAATAATATTTTATCTTACTTTAACATGTATGAGCGATTTTTGGAGCGATTTTTTTAAAGTTTTTTTTTTTTTAATGAATTATTTCATTGTAAATCTCATGAAGTTATCTTATTAAGAGTCTCCGAAGATGAGCTTCTAACACTAATACTGGACTATCTCAAAGAAAATGATTTAGATAAGTGTCTGTGCACTCCGAGGATGACTTAATCCCATCCTGTAATGTTACCTCCAGGTAGAAAAATGGTTTTCATTTCTGTGTACACTAGGGCTCAACAAGGAGCCTAAATTGACCCTAAAAGTGTGAATAGTTCAAACTGCAAGACAAGCTATTCACTTCTTTTTCCCCACATGAAAGACTTTAATTTTGCCTCTCAAAGATCCCCTGGTTTCCAGATAGGTCTATAATCTGGAATTAGAAGAGAGAACAATAGGAACTACTATTGTAGGCAGAATTTAGTCTTTTCAGAGGCAAAAAGAAATTTATAAACTGGAATTTTCCCAAGGTTTATGAAAATTTCCATGACTGCATTATATATTGCTCTACTCTCAAACAAATTGTTGGCAGGCAATGAAATACGAAGTATTATCCTCTGTACAGGTGCCCCAGTGGCAAAACTGAAAAGCTTTGTGTGATTTCTACATTTTCTTTCCTATCTGGATGTAATTTTTTTCCAGTGATGTCTCCAAGATTAATGAAGGAATAGGCGACAAAATTGGATTGCTTGTTCAATCAGTAACAACATTTTTAACGGGATTTATTGTTGGTCTCACAAAAGGATGGAAATTAACTCTTGTTATACTAGCAGTCAGTCCTGTCCTGGGATTTTCAGCAGCTCTCTGGGCAAAAGTAAGTTAATCTGCTTGGGTGTTATGCTTTATATCAATGAGAGATTATAAGATAAATCTATGTGACTGTAATTCTCAGTGTTGGGATGTATCATTCAGAATAACTGCCATAGTTTTAAATCACATTTAGGTTCATAAGCTATGTTAAATAAATTGTATGCAACTATTCTCATACAGTTTCAATACTAAAATTCCCATGCAATGGACTTGCTGTGATTTTAACATAACTTATTTTTATGTGGAGAAGGGAACAAGAAATATCATTAAATGTACATATTATTTACTGTTTAATTTCATCTACTTATTCTGTTGTCACAAATCGTACCTCTGAAAAATTAGTAAATAAGCAAGACTAAGCCTTGGTCTTAGTTGCAGAGTATCTTCAGAGTTGTTACAGCTTTGGGAGGAAAATTTAGACAGACTTACATGAGTACTGAATTACCATGGGATGAGTGACTAGTTAATTTGCATTTTGAGAGCCTTCAGATTTTTACAGTATTTGGTTTCTAATACATTTGAAGTGTTATATAAGGCTCTGCGATTTTGAGTGTGTTGAGGAAGAAGTAGGAGCATGTGCTGACGGTCCGCGTGGACTGTGGCAGTGCGCACAAGCTGGGGAGCCCATTCCTGCGGTACCTGGAGATCAGATCTGCCCCAGGACCAGAGAACCTCAGCTAGCTCAGTGTGAATGCTCGTGTCTTCTGCACTGTGTGAAAGCAGAGCTGAAAATCCAGACTTCACTTGTTGAGAATAGAAAATGCTGAATTATTAGACTGAAT
The DNA here is from genome assembly GCA_034781795.1 of Crypturellus tataupa. Taxonomy (NCBI): domain Eukaryota; kingdom Metazoa; phylum Chordata; class Aves; order Tinamiformes; family Tinamidae; genus Crypturellus; species Crypturellus tataupa. The sequence continues at coordinate 1,403,196 of JAWLRI010000471.1, read as the reverse complement.
TTATAATGTAATGAATAATTTAAATACTGAATATTCTGTCCTCTTTTGTGTAATATAATCAAATGTGTCATATTGTAAGATAATAATTGTGATGAAGGTAATTGGGAAATGCTTGTGCTCATTATGCTTTTTTTTTAAGTCAAAATAGTGCTCATTCTGTTTTTTTTAAGTCAAAATATTTGATCCTTTATTAGGTTCTTTCTGCTTTTACCGACAAAGAACAAGCTGCATATGCGAAGGCAGGAGCTGTTGCAGAAGAAGTTTTGTCATCAATTCGAACTGTAATAGCTTTTGGAGGACAAGAAAAAGAGATTAAAAGGTAAGAGCATTGCTTAGGTAAAAGCAAAGCTCACTTTCATCGCTAATTTTAAAGTAATCACTTCAGACGGTTTGAAATTTTATTGAATCTTCAGTATGGAAGATCTGTCCAAACAAGTGAGCCTTGTGCTTATTGCATTAGTGGACTGGGAGCTGTCTATCTGTAGTTCCTTTTTACAACTTTTTACTATGTTTTAAATACTTCTCTAGAAACTCACGAAGTACGTAGGTACATTGCCTCTACCCTAGGAAGTGTATAAACTACTTGAACCGTCATACAAGTAAGAGCTCTGACCAAAAAAGGTCATGCCACGAGAAAAGAGGGCAATATCCTTTATATGTGATTACTCAATGCTTGTTGTGAGGGTTTCATTAAAGAATGTGTCATTTCCATGGTGGAACATCATCCCTATGTTGCATTTTAACCTTTATCTAAAGCTAACAATCGTAATCTCAAAACCTGTTACGAATGGTTCACAGTCCACATTCAATAAACAACAGGTAATTTAAGGAACTTGCATGACAGTCACTGAACTGCAATGCTCCCTCTTTTTTTTTTTTTTTTTAATTCTGTTTGCCATTTTACCTCATGTTGACCTTTCTAGGGACTGCCTTACATTTTCTGTGCCTGAATACCAGCCTTATCTTAGTATCTTCTTAATCTTAGATCTTCTTATATTAAGATCTTAATCTAAGATCTTAGAGATTGCATATCTCTAATAGTACCCCATCAGTGTTTTTTTTTTTTTTATTTCATCCACAGACTTTTTGATGTTTTGAGGCAAAACTGGATCCATTTTGAACTTTTATCTTTCTTCCAGATACCATAAAAATTTAGAAGATGCTAAACGCATTGGAATAAGAAAGTCTATTACAGCAAACATTTCTATGGGTGTTGCTTTCTTACTGATATATGCATCGTATGCATTGGCCTTCTGGTATGGAACTACCTTGATAATAGCTGATGATTATACTATTGGCAATGTTCTTACAGTAAGTATTGGTAATTAACCATTAATAAGAAAAAAATGACAAACATTGAAGTCTATTTTGGGAACTCATTTAACCAGAATTTTAGGTCAGAATCATCAACAAGCTTCTCTTCCTTCTTACCTCAAGAGTCTATGTGTTATTTCTATAGTATCTTAAAATCTGCCTCAAGACAATTAAAACATCTGTTATTTTCAGATGATTCTACACTTCTGACTTTAATAACATCATGACAGGTGTAGAAAAATACAGTTCAGTCAAAAACTTTGTACAATATCTTTCAAATTGCTATTTGTTTACAGATTTCTAAAAATGTTTTCTTGATACAGAAGCAACAATTTTGCTTTAGCTGTTGGGAGATCTAAGTAGATCATTTTACTGATTCTTTTCTTAAATTTTGCTTTGTAAGTACCTGGAATCTCTTCTAAATATTTTTTTTGAAAGCTAGGAGAAGAAAAGTAAACTTCTAACTAGGAAATATCTCACCATCAAACTAAAGAAAAAAAAAACAGAATTCTTCTTAAATTCTTCTCTTGATGTGGCAAGCATTCTATTTTTTTATAAGTTATTGTTTTTTATTCATTCATATGACTTATTTAACCATGGTGAAACTCAGCCTGGATTCCAGATACTTATACGTATATATATGTGCGTGTTTGTGTTTGTATATGTGGATGTACTTGTACATATTCAGATGTAGAGAAATCTACTTGAAGAAATGTGAAAAAAATGCTCATCATAATTTCTGTGAAAGTTTGAAACCATTTTCCCAAAGCTCTAAATAGTGTATAAGGTATTTGGGCCTATATTCTGTCAAAATATAGGAAATTTAAAATGTTGTAGGAAAATATCTACGTTAAAAGATTTTTTGAAAGTGTATACTTAAATAAGAGATATATTTTTTTCATCCTGATTATCTAATCTGGTTTCATTTCTTTGCATATAGTTAGAGTAGCAGGGAGAAATTAAATGACAGCTTGCTCTGTTCTTCTATGCTTTCCTAGGTATATGTGTTGGACACCACTCTTGGAGAAAAGAGGATGTGTGTGGTGAAACTTTTGTCTGATAACTTTTTGTCTGTTTACCTATAGCTGTTATTATGACCTCTGTTTGAGCAGACTCTTTTATTGCTTTTATTTTGGTACTACCTGAAGGCAATGCGCTATGCGCTTTATTTGTTTATTTATTCATTTTTTCCTCTTTCTCATGTTTTCTCACACATGCTCGCTCTCTTCTGCTGCAGTGGAGGGAACCTGTGTTAGTTTTGTATGGAGAAGATGGAAGTAAATACTTTTTCCTCTGTCATTTTGCAAGCAGAATTCTGGTAGTCTGCATATGCACTTTTGTGCCATTGAAGAGCACATAATGTTTTCTCAGCTTAATTCAGAAATATACTTCCTGGCCTTCAGATCATCTTTTGCCAAAGAATGAATTGAATATGAATACAATATATCCTGAGATATCAAATGAAATGACACATTTCTGGGGAGAGGTTTTAGAGATTCCATTCTCAGTCACTTTTTCATCCTTAGCAATCTTGAAACATCAGCATGTACAGTGATATTGTACAGAGACAGTTATCAGAGACTCTTAACAACAGAGACCCTTTTCTTCCTAATGTTATTCTTTATTTCATTTGTTCTTGAGGTCTAGATTCCTTAAACTTCCGTAAGAAGTGTAGAGCATCTTTATCCAAAGTTATCTATCGTAAATAAATAAATATAATTTTTTACTTAATTATGAACTGATAAATTTCATCTTAAAAATTTCTTTCAGGTTTTTTTCTCTGTATTGATTGGAGCTTTCAGTATTGGACAGACAGCTCCCAGCATAGAGGCATTTGCTAATGCAAGAGGAGCTGCTTATGCAATATTTAATATCATAGACAATGTGAGTACCTTTGTATCTTTTTTCAAAACTCAGAGACTCCTCTTTTTATAGCGCTGACAATATTTATCATGTGAAGTTAGCAAGAGTAATTAATGGTGAGTAAAATTAGATGTAATTCAAATTCCTATCTATCTGATATATTTTAAAAATATCAACATAGAAAAACATAAATGAATTTGTGCTACCATTAATAGCAACCTCAATTTTGTATTTCCAAGGAGACCTATTTAAGGGTAAAAGGAAAACCACCATTCTTATTCAGATTTTATGGCACAAAAGAAGAAAATTGATCCAGTTATTGAGAATATTTCTGTTAAATTATTAGTAATGTAAAATGCTAGCTTTATTGCTATCACATTTGTAGCAATTTACTGCAATATTTCACTTCTAATTTTATCTGATCTTGACCATGCTAAAACAATTCATTTGTTTTCTTAAAGACAAATATATATGCATGCAGGCAGATAAAACATGTAATTATTCATCAATTCCTCTTTGTCGCTTAGAGATACAAATTCTTGCTTCATCAAAGGTAATGGCACTAGACCGTTAGAATATTTAGTATCAGTGCTATCCTCTAAAGTTTTTATTGTGATTGCAGTGCTTGATAAAGATGTGATTACAGCTAATGCAAAAATACTAGCACAGGTTTCAAGTATAGTAGTAGCACCAGCAGCAGCATAAGTGTATAAACCCCAACCTGATATCCTGGATATGTACTTTAATTGCTAAGAGGTGCTGAAATCAGAGAGGCTGTGACTTAACTCACTAAGGAAACTAGCATGAATACATGAAACTGTATGAAATATAACTACACGTTTTGCGTTGTTGTTAAGATGTGCTTCAAGTTCTAGACCTACCCTGGACAGAAATAAGAATAGTGCTCATTAATAACTTTGATCCTGCTTCCTGGTCATTTGGTCAGTTCTTTCTCACAAAAATGGTTTCAACAGAAAGGGCAAAGTTATGAATTGAAAGACAGTAACAACTCGCTAGAGAAAGTACATTCAGGTTAGGTGTCAGGCAGTGGGATTAATCTCAAAATGCTGCTAAATGGGAGTACTATCTTTCCGTACAAAATTCACACAAAATGGAAATTTATAAAAGTATTCTTTCATGTATAGTTAAGGAATGTAATAATAAAGCAGTAAAATATTGGCAATTTACATGTTTTCAAATCTCACTAAATGAATTTAAAATATATTATTTCTACAGAATGATGATGTACTTCAGGACTTCTTTGTGAAAAACATATTATTAGGAAATAAGTCTGTGTCTCTATGTGTTTTATTTTGCACAGGAACCTCAAATTGACAGTTATTCAGAGGCAGGCCACAAACCAGACCATATTAAAGGAGATTTGGAGTTCCTAAATGTTTGCTTTGATTATCCAGCTAGACCAGATGTTAAGGTACTGTAAATGAAGATGATACTTATTACAGTTAAATATATGAATCATTTTTAAAAAAATCACATAAAATGTGATTATACTTCTATAGAAGTAGAAATACATCTGTTGATCTCAGTGAGTTATGTTCTTTTCTAAGCTTATACACGTATGAATGAAGAGATTTCTCCTCCCTGCTTTCAGAGTTTATAATTAGTAAGTACCAAAAAGATAGAAGGTATTTTATAGTAAAGATAAAAATAAGGAGAACATCAAATAACTCATGGGATTTTATTTTTGCCCAAATTTAATCTACATGATTTTCAGATTAACTCTTGTTTGCAACAGGATTAAGAAGTAGATCAAAGTACATGACAGGCATGATGGAGGCTGCACTTCCTACCTCATTAGACAGGGTTATTTGCTTTAGGTTGTTAGAAAGAGCGTACATGGATTTACCCTTGAATTTTATTTTTGTGGAGGAAAAAGGTTCTGATGGATAGCCCTTTGTAATCAGTGATAATCCATAAACTTTTAGCAGCCTCTTGCTAATTTACCTATACTTAAGTATAGTTGAGTTGCTACATGCAAGGAATATAGACTGAATGTTTTATAGGACTGTGACACAAGATTAAATAAGGCTCAACTGTTACTATTCATGTTAGACTTTGTTTGATCTATAAATCCTTTCACAAAATAAGATAAGCCTAGTTATTTGTCTGTGCCTCTAGTTCCTAACCAGTGAGATATACCTGACTAGGGTAGCACAGCAATATAAATACTAAGGGTGGAGAGGCGATAGTAGTGCTGAGTATAGAAACCTGTAAAGGAAAAGATGGTGAGACAATATGGGCCATGCATTGGGAAGTGCACTGGAACTGTATTGGCATGTGCTGCTACGTTGCTGCATGCTCAGCACAGAAAGTTTAGCCCTGTTGTAGGTGTATTCAAGGCTGAATAGTTTATTGTAACTTACTTAATCCTTCTGGAAGACTGATTAGCAAAAAAAAAAAAAAAAAAAAAAAAAAAAAAAAAAAAAAAAAACAACTCACCACTTTTTTTTTAATCTCAATACACATTCTCTACTGCACTGGCTGTACAAAGTAGTGAGTGCTATACAGTCTTGTGTTCCCCTGTCACTCCCTATCCCTATGGTGATATATGGCAAAAAGGTGGAGAAAATTAAGTTAGCTTGGCATGGAGAGGCTGATACTGTGTCTGTTTCCCAGCCTCATTACACAGCTGAACATGGGTTATTTTCTTGAAAATAAAATGAATGAGGAATTTCTCGGCATCAAAGGCCTTTATCCACCCTTTATAAGAGTCTGAAGGAAGGAAAAACTTCTATCTTCTATTGCTGTGAAATGTTATATTTTACAGTTACTAATGAGCCAAAAATGTGCGTTGTTCAATGCAATTTCACAGCTGTAGAGAAGATCCACCAGCAATTTCAATCTGCAAGTGAAAAATTTAATGTTAGTAAAGGTTTCAAGCTTATCGAAAAGACTTGCATCTCAGGACAATCTAGAGTATATTCTGACATTTCTAAGTATAATTTTCCTGTGGTTTCTATGGTCTATTCCAGAAAGTGGCTGTTATACAGAAATACTGCACCACAGTACAACTATAAAATTAAGGATATAGTTTTAATCTATTCTTTTTTTGTATGTTCTGGTTCACAGTATGAGTAACTGTGAAATGTATAGTGTAATGTATTGCTATTAGACCAATTCTGGTGTAAGGATGAAGAAAACTTCACTCAGCTCATTAGAGTTCTCTTAAGCTCACATTTTTATACAACATGTTTTTTTTCTAACATTTCATTCTCTAATATTCCTTGAAGGTACTGAAAGGCTTGAATCTCAAGGTTAACTGTGGCCAGACAGTAGCCCTCGTTGGTGGCAGTGGCTGTGGGAAA
>JAWLRI010000471.1:1350781-1395421 GCA_034781795.1 Crypturellus tataupa | reverse complement strand
CGCAACCCTAAAATCCTGCTGCTCGATGAGGCCACCTCAGCTCTGGATACTGAAAGTGAATCCGTTGTGCAGGCAGCCCTGGACAAGGTCAGTATTGCTCTGGAATGAAGCAGGGGAGCAGGAGCTTGTGATTCCCTTTTTTCAGATGTTCATTTAAAGAGTCATTTAAAGACCCTAACAAAGCATAAAGTAAATTTGTCGAATATTATCCGTTTGTACAGATACATATTTTTTTTTAGATTTTGGATATATTACAGGGAGGAATCTTTTTTCAAGTGATGATACATGTTTTCTCTGTTATTAATTTTACATCAAGTTTTTTTAGCATAAATACTATCCCCTACAATATACTCTTTTATAGGTAGGTGTTCATATTCTTGTTACTCAATAAGCTGATTAACTTATGTTGCAACCTGACAGACAGGTTGCATGACGACCATGACTACCCTTATGTCATAAGTGATTGTAGCAGGGACCTGCTTCTTTACCTGCAGGAAGAACTTTAAGGAAACATTTACTTCTGTTAATGTGAATACTTCTAGGTGCTCTTTTTCTTCTCAGTGTAGAGAGAATTACAGGGATCCCTAATGAAACTCAGAGGTTTAGCCAAAATCTCTCTGTGTTCATGTTGTGGCAGTATTCTCCCAAATACTATTTTGAATTTACCCATTTGGTCTGTCTTCCAGTTGCAGTACTGTAACGTTCCTGCAGATGATTTCTGGTGTGGGTAAAGACAGGCAGTTACAGGAGAATTATTAATGGAATCACATTTAATGGAGAAGAGTCACTTATCTAGCTTTTCTTTGTGCCATTATCTTAAGTCTTTGCTGAAGACCTAGAGAAAATGGACTGCAACCAAGTTCCATTGGAATTCTACTTTGATCATTAAATCAATTATTTAAACCGTAAATCCCTTATTTTAATACAGTTTTATTATTAAAAGGGCCAACTATGATGTTTTCCATATTATGCATGACAGATATATAAACATCCCAAATGAGATAAATAAATTGCATTTTACATGAAATTTTAGAAAATTTTATTTTTAGTGAAGCTATATGAATGGACAATGCGTTAGAGCGGTGAACACTGAACTCTTTTATAAAAACAATCTGAAACAGTTTCAATAATGTTTCTAAATATATTTACTTGTTTAATTGAACATAAAATATCCTTCATAGATTTTAAGGTTTATATACTACAGATTTAAATATAAAAATAATGCACTTTTAAAATCTGCAAACTTGAGAAAATTTAAAAAGTATTTATGAGCAAAATATGGTACTTTTTTGTGTCACCACAAAAGACTGTCTCAATATCTATGTTCAAGCTAAAAATTATATTCCTGTTTTAAGGTTTTAATTCAAATCTGATTACTTTTGCGGGGGGGAGGAGAGGGGAATGTATTGTTTCTCTGTGGACAATTTAATTAATGTAGAGTTTGTTATTTTTAGGCAAGGGAAGGACGCACCACAGTTGTCGTGGCTCATCGACTGTCAACAGTCCGAAATGCTGATCGTATAGCTGTGTTTGAAGGTGGAATTGTCACAGAACAAGGGAATCATGCTGAATTGATGGAAAGAAAGGGAATCTACTACAAATTTGTTAACATGCAGGTAGTTTCTTCTGTGAGCTGTTGCCTGATATTCCTTATTGTATTAAGTATCAGTAGTTATTGTATTCTCTCAGGTGTAATGGGAAATTCTGCAGCAAATTTTGTTACAAGTGATAATTTTGTATTTAAAAAGGAGAAAAATAATTTGAGATAAAAGACTGTGAAATTTCTTACCAGACCTATTTAACCTAGGAAAATACATTTTTAAGCCTTTGTGGATTTAAATTTACAGGATTATTTTATATTATCCAGTTAATGTAGGGCAATTAATGTAGGACACTTAACATACTAGTTTGCTAACACTGCATGTTCTTAGTCTATGATAATTGCAAGATAAAATGTGTTTGTTAATATGAGAGGAATAGAACATGTATATTTACTTATTTGCTTTAAATTCTTCATAAGTTCTTTCCTTATTAAATGTAGAAAAAAATATGGAAAAAAATGTGGAGTGGAAGAATAAAAAATCAATGCAGCTATGTTGAGTGTAAAAATATGTATATGTTTTAAGCTATGTAGCCAGAAACAGAGATTCTGTATGAGCATCAAAAGTATATTTGTTATTAAGTGAAGTACAAAATACTTTAGTACATCCCAATGTCACATGGGACAGGTTGAATTTCCCTGCAGGCTTCTGTGTAATTGGTGCCTTACAGCATGATCACCATGTCCATTGAAGAAATTGAAAGATATCTCAGTATGTTAGACTGAAAAGAGTAAAATGAGACAATTAAAAATTTTCTATATAAAATAACAGTGAGAACTGATTTAGTCACCTTCCAAGTTAATTTGTATTTGGATAAATGTGATGACTGGGGAAAAGAACAGGAAATGTAAATAGAAAGAAAATACTTTTTTCTTTTTTTTTTTTTTTTAAATCTGTTCCATCCTGAACTTCCTTGTTATTTTTTATGTCAAGGATAGAGAATTGTAAGAGAACTGTCCCCTGAAAAGGGGAGACATTTTTCTCAGTTCATGAGGTCTCATTCATAAAGATTCCAAGATGAGTGCAAATCACTCATAATACATTTATATCTCTCTTAGGAGTTAATTCACACATCAAAGCAGCAATTTTCATCCCAGCCTTTTAGTTTTTCTTGAGAAGATGCTCCTGTATCTCATGCAAACCTTGAAGATATAAGTCTAGACAAATATAATAACAATTTTCATTTTATAGCAACATATTCAATTCTACCTATATTCATTTCTACTGATTTGTGGTTTTGGTTACTTTTTTATCAATTTCCTTACAATTTGGACCACTCAATATACACATAATCTATCTTACCATGTTCTCCCGTATTTTAGACAATAGGGACTGATGTTCAATCATCAGAAAATGATGAAAATGTCCTTACTGCCAAAAAAACTGTCTCTGAATCAGAATTGGATGAATCCTTAATGAGAGGAGGATTGCGAAGACGATCAACTCGGAGAAGCTTCAGAAGGCCAGGAGAAAAGAATGATGATCCTGATGCAGAAACGAAATTGCCTGTAAGTACTTTCATGGAGTTCATAGTGCATTTTGATACTTTTCAACAAAGTGCATTGAAATGCAATTCATGTTCCAGTTTTAAAAGGTACAGGAAAAAGGAAATGTTTTATATGGGGTAAAATTTGAAAATTTTCTGATGCTAATTGAATTGATATCGACTTGATAATATTGATAAGTTGCTTCATCATCCTCAGCGTAAATCCTCATATAATTAAAATGGGACTTTTTTAAGCCTATTTCTAGGATAAATTTATTTTAGAAAATAAGTTGGTTGTAATACTAATGTACTTTATTATATTTGAACACCATACAGACATAAATTATATAGGTTAATCATTCATTTTTAAATCAGAAACAAAATTCATGGCCCAAAATAGAACTCTTACAACAATCCTGGAATAACAGAGGGTGCATTAACCCTGGCAGCCAATATTAAGCCATCTGCTGTTATTAATTGTTCAGTGAACAATTGCTCGAACTATTTGAATTTTTATTGAAATAATGTTTAAAGTATTACTTGAAATAATTACCTAGCTTTGGATTCCACACAGCAATATCCTCAGAATGAATAATTCAGTGACCACTAAACAATACCAAGAGTATTGGTCAACCAAAATTATATGAATTGAGCTAAATATGATGACAAGAACTATAGATATGGTCTAATAGAGTTTTTTTCCTTGGATTAAAATTAATAAAAGAAACATACAATTAGCTATTTTTTATTAGAAAGTATATATTTTGGCTTTCCCTGCGTGGATCCTGGAATATAAGATTGACTATTACTCTCTTTTTTTTTCTCCCGAGATTTATTATATATCTATCCTAAGAAAATTCATCTTTTTTAGGACATTGAAGTACCTCCGGCTTCATTTCTGAAAATTATGAAGTTGAACAAAACTGAATGGCCATATTTTGTAGCTGGCACTATATGTGCAATTATCAATGGGGCTTTACAACCTGCATTTGCAATCATATTTTCAGAAATTATTGGGGTAAGTTTGAATAAAGTATATAAAAAGATATATAATCTCTGAAAATCCTTTACGATTAAACTGAATTTTAAACAATTCCTGCATTAGAAAGCTGAGGAATAGATTAAGTAAATCTGAATAACTACAAGACCTCCAAAATCCTAAAAAAAAAAAAAACTCGTTGCAATCTGAAATTTGCTTTTTATATCTATAATCATATATAACATATATTCATTTTTTTATGAATGAAAATGAGTACCAAACATACCTATTGAGAAGTTTCGGACTGCTTTTGGTTATTAGCTAATTTTTAAAAATGCATGTTTAAAATATTATTTTATAGATTTTTGCAGAAACTGACAAGGCCAGTATAAGAGAAAAAAGCAACTTATATTCACTGCTGTTTTTAGCACTTGGGATCATTTCATTTTTCACTTTCTTTTTTCAGGTATGTTTTATTATTTTAGCTTTATTATAGTTGTTTCATGTTCATGTTTTAGAAACTAGACCTCAAATATACTAAAATTTTGCTTGATAAATGCCTTCTCAGAAAACTCAAAAACAGTGTCCTTATTTATGGTGCTTTATGTGCTTGATGCTGAATTGTGAATCTGTTCTGACCTACAATTTGCACATTCCCAAGACCTTCTAACGCATTCCAGTCTCTTCACTTCTGAACTCTTCCTCTTCTTCACCAAACACATCTCAGCACACGACTCTGGAATCTCTCCCTCTTTCCCATTACCACCTAACCTCCAGCCATTCCCACATGCTGTACTACTCCTTCCCTTGCTTTTCACCATCCCATGTCCCCCTATGAACCTGTGAGCAAATGCAAATTCACCAGTATCTTAGTCCTCCAATATTTTATTCCCCTATCCTGTCTTATCTTATGTGAGGCCCCAAGGTTTCCCAACCCTTTCATCAAGTGGTACCCATCGTGCTGATATTTGGTTCTTCTAAGTTAGATAATAGATTTTGAATGTTAATACTGTGACCCCTGCTCTTGGTGATTTCTGTAGCCATCTGAACTCTCTTTCACTCCACTACTCATTCCTAGCCAGTGAAAATAGTATTTTAACTCTACTTTAATTCTTATGTAGGTATCCAATTGCTATAACAGCATCACAATGAAGAAAGTAGTAATTACATAGATTGTTGTTAAAATTTGGCATTTAAATATTTTTATGTAGTCTGGTTTATGATCTCCAAACATTTTACAGCTTTATCCGTTAAAAGACTTATATAATGCCCATTCTAAGATGTTTGATTTATGATTTTTTTTAACTCACATAGTTATGGAAATTCATTGACAGTGTTTCAGCACAACAATGCCAATGATTGAAGTTAACAGAAAACTATTTGTTCATTGAAATGTACCATAACCATTTTCCTTAATATGACATAGTACAGTTTCATCTGTACTCTGTATTTTAAGGGCGTACAATCTCTCAAATGTGCATTATCAATCATTAATGTCTGTATTCACGGAAAGATGGTTGTAAGATAAAGAGAGCTAATTAATGTTGTACTAAAAGTGTAGGAAGAATGTGTCTTCTCAAAATTTTAATCAAGATACTCCTTTTTGTGTATTCCAAAATTGTTTCGTAAATCTAGAATATATTTTTGATTTATTATAAAACATTATTCGGTATTGTTACTGATAGCTCTCTAAAGTTGTATTAGGAAGGTTGTATTTCCAAGGAAGATATCATATTTCCATTGGAATCAACGGGAAATCTGCCTTTTACACATCAATGAACTCCGATTTCCTCACAAATCTTTTAACCTAAAAAGCACCTGTTTAAATTTGACTTAGGTCAGCTTTGATTAAAAGTGCAGTCAAAGGGTTCATTAGTGATCCTTTTCTTGAAGGCTGCTGGTGAAGTAGTGCTGGAAAATATTGCTATGTTGTATATATTTTATTTAGAAATGTAAAGATTCAATGCTTATACTATGAGTCTACTGGAATTTATGAATATTAAACCTGTTTTTACGTTTGTTTTCTGTGATGATATTTTGTATGTTGACATTATAGAGATAGTGCATCTAATTTACTAAATAGAAAACAACATAATAGTATGATAAGCGCTATACTTCTTCTCAAATAGGGTTTCACATTTGGCAAAGCTGGAGAAATTCTCACAATGAGGCTTCGATTCATGGCATTTAAAGCAATGCTTAGACAGGTAAGTATTTTTAGAACTCTGGAAAGCAATTTTTTTTTTATTTTCTTTTGTTCAGATATCATGAAATACCTTTATTCAATGCTATTCTACAATATTATTGCTTGGTCTGCGAAGAAGGTTCTTTAAATCAGTTTAGAAACAAATTTAGGCTGTTAGGTAAAGTATTTTTAGGCAGAGATACTTAAATCAACCAAAGAGCTTTATACATATTCCTTGCAAGGCCTTAGATTTATAACTGATTTGACATATTTTAACAAGTTGTTATGTATCAGCTGAACCCCAGATGGCAATGAAAGCCAAAGTAAAAGGGAAATATTACAATTGAATATTGAGGTCAGCTGGTGATGTAGTAACATTACCAGTTCTTTATATGGTGAATATCACAAAAGAGTTGAGGTTGGAAGGGACCTCTAGAGAACATCTAGTCCAACCCTGCTGCTCCAGCAGGGACACCCAGAGCACAGGGCACAGGGTGGCATCCAGGCGGGTTTGAAGATCTCCAGAGAAGGAGACTGCACAGCCTCTCTGGGCAGCCTGTGCCAGGGTTCTGTTACCCTCACAGGAAAGATGTTTCTCCTCATATTGCATTACAATTTAAATCAGGTATTTGGTCATATGGTGAATAAGGATGGGCTGTGTAGCTGAACCCAACAAATGACTTTGATCGGGTTTTCTTAAATATGAGACCAGAATTTTTTTATCTTATCTCATAGCTTCCAAATGCGTCTGTTCAATCTGAGAAGAAACAAAGCCATAAGTGAGGAGCTTTCATCTTGAAAATGCTTTACAGTTCTGCTCTATACATCTTTGCAATTACAAAGCAATGTGCCTGTTGAGTCATTTCCTCCAGGAAGGTGCAGTGTTAACAGTACTGGAGGAGGGCAGATTTTGTCCTGCTCTCACTTCTTCTCAGCAATGACAAGCTACACATCTGGTCATCCACAGACGTATACTTTCCTAACATACTGATTGTGCAATTAAGGAATTATGCTTAATTTAGTGTGCACATATTGACTTTTAATGTTCAACTTAGTTGTGTTTATGTAGACCTTGGATTTGAATTTAACAACCTCAGCTTGTGTAAAATACACAGAAGATTGATCCTAAGAAAAATGTTTCTTTTTATAGGATATGGGCTGGTTTGATGATACTAGAAATAGCACAGGAGCATTAACTGCAAGACTTGCTAATGATGCCTCACAAGTGAAAGGAGTAAGTAACAGTTTGTGTAGGTAATTTTCAAAGTTGGAAGTTGGGCTGACTGATTAGATGACAACTAAAGTTTACGATTATTGGTAAAATGGGAGCTGGTATAGAATGCACTGACAGGTTTTATAACCCATCAATATTCTTCAGTGATGAAGAATATTGCCTTGTAAATGCATAGTAGTCTTCCTTTAAGTTTATTATTATGTTTTTCTGAAACCTTTAATATTGAAAAAATAGTCAGGAATCTGATTTTAAGACTTTGTAAATATTTTTTGGAGAATCAGGAATATTATAGGTACAAGTGCTTTCCTCATCTAGTAGTTTCTTTAGCAAAACTATCTTTTCTTTCCTCCTAGGCAACTGGTGTCAGACTGGCATTAATTGCCCAAAACATAGCTAACCTTGGGACTGGAATTATTATATCGTTAGTTTATGGCTGGCAGCTGACCTTATTACTCTTAGCTGTTGTGCCAATCATTGCTATAGCAGGAATGATTGAAATGAAGATGCTGGCTGGACATGCTAAGAAAGATAAGAAGGAGCTGGAAATTGCAGGAAAGGTGAGTCTAGAGAAGTTCATCTATTTCTGTGTAATATATGCAGTCATTTATACTAGGCCATTGGTCATAGACAGTTACTTGCAAATATATTTAACGCTACCTTTGCTATCTTTGAGAGATAGACTCTATGCATTTACATTACTAGGACAGCAGAACACAACAGCTCTACAATAATAATTGAAGATGTGTATTATTAACTGATATTTATTTTCAGAATTTATAAGTCCCAGAAATGTTCTTGAAGAATTCTCAGCACATCTTTCTGCTTCCTGTTCTGATTGTCTCTATTTTGCTTATTTTGCAGCCCTCTTCATTATCTTGTTGCTTTTTTTGGCATCCTTTTAGCATTTCATCTATCTTATATATATTGCAATGCTCTTTTTTCTTTTTTTTTCTTTCATCTTACCAATGCTTGCAGGGATATATCCACTGGTTTCTGAATCTCTTTGCCATTTCTTATTTGTTGAGTGGAAAAGAAAGATGAGAACTGAAAAACAAGAAGGCTAGGCTCTTGTTAAAGGAAGGCATTTAATGTTACTTCATTCCAAAATCCTTTTGTGACAGAACAACTTCCCAAGTATTACTTTTTTAGAGGTAAAACTTTTCAAACTCCCTTCCCGTGTCCTACTGTTAAAAGCTATTGAGAAGGTCATGCACATAAACCATAGTGTTAATCTTCAGAATAAGACACCAAAATTTAGTGTTTCCATGTATCTGTTTGTATATGTGCTTGTTGTCTAACACTCCTTTATAGTTGTCGGAGATGTTATGGTATATTCTACGTGGCCTCCATCTGCCATTTCAGGAGTGCATGGATCTACTCTGTGTTCTGTGTCACATCTGCCGTGTGTTACTGTAGTATTTTGAGTATCTATCTTTGAGGGCAGAACTACATGTGGGCAACTGAATTACACCTCTTACCATTATAGTCAATAAATCCTGGTGAATGAAACTTTAAGTAGGCATATAATGGCAGGAAAGCTGAACTGCTTTCTAAGTTCTGTTGAATAGATCTCCACTGATGTTATTGCAGCATAAATACCTAAATTTGTGTGTCTTAATCTGGTCCTGAATGCCCTTACTAACTCCTGATTATTAAATTGTTTCTATTTTAATTCCTTCATGTCTGTGGACAGAATTGCTCACAAATATTTTTTCCCTCCAAGACAACGGAAGTTTTGCATAATCATATTTCCATGGACTTTTTCATGTACTCCAAAAGATTCCTTTCCCTTTCCCTTTCCCTTTCCCTTTCCCTTTCCCTTTCCCTTTCCCTTTCCCTTTCCCTTTCCCTTTCCCTTTCCATATTTTTCCTATACATTTCTTTAGTATCATTTTGATTAATGTATTTGTGTTACAAATACAGATTGCCACAGAAGCCATAGAAAATATTCGAACGGTTGCAAGTTTGACCCGAGAAAGAAAATTTGAAGTCATGTATGGGGAACATCTGTATGTACCATACAGGTATGATAAAATAACTGAAGAAATAAAATCTCTGTTTTCATTTTAGAATAAATTACATACTTTTACTTGGACGAGTAGGAATTTATTTTTTATTCCTGTGTACTGCTTGCATTAATTCTGAAGTAAGACCACATTAAAGATTTTGCATATCTTTTTTATTAACCAAGGAAGTCAGCAGGAAACACTGTAGGTTTTGTTCTTTGTTTTAATGAATTTCTATTAATGAATTTTCTATTGCTGGATCACTTGCTTTCAAAAAATCTTATTTTTTTTCCAAAGAGAGCTATCTAATCTATTAGATTAGATAACTAATCCTAGCTAAAAGATCTTAAAATGAAAACAATCCTAGCTAAAGATCTTAAAATGAAAACAAAATGTTATTGTCAAAGTTGTATTTTGGAAAGGAGAGGAAATGACAGCATAACTACACAGATGTGATGGGTGGTGCCAATACATTCACTGCCATAATTAAGCAATTAGAGCATGCTTCAGGATATAAGAGATACTAATTTAATTTCTTTTTTCAGCTTACTCAGATTTGAGTGCATTCCTCACAACTTTCAGCATAGTACCTAGCCATTCTTAGGGTTGTGACTGAAGAAATTGCGCTCGGAATTTCATCTTAATGTTATTTCGGGAGAAATAAAGTATTTGTTTTTCCTATAGGACAACTTGTCCTGTGGGAGAGAAGACATGTATTTTGCCTTAATATCTCAGTGCACTTTTAATCACTGATTAGGCAAAGCATTTCTATTTTATAAAAATTGAACATAGGTCTTCTACTATCCTGGATTAATTCACAAATTGTCTATATAAAAGAGAAGGGACAGCAGTCCCTTCATCAAAATGCATATTTGTGAATTTTTGGTTCTATTTTTTTCCCCAAAGGAACCATGCAAGGGCAACTTAAGAATAATAACAATATAATCAAAATGTGTATCAGTATAATTAAAATCTTTTTTTCTTTTAAAATTCATATTATAAGAAAATTTTCTCTCTGCCCTGCTTTTAGTTATATACATAGTTTTATCATCCAAAACCCCTTTTATGCACTATACATTCAGGCTAAATCTTAGAGAAGAATTTTGGTGCATGAAAGAAACTTATGTCCAACTGCCTAATATTGAACTGCTGAACATCTTACATGGTTAGTCTAAAAACACAAGCAAAGAAAAACTGACCAATAAAAAAATATATTGTCTATGGTTTAAAGCAGTTCTGCTAACATAAAGAAACCTCTCGTGATGCAGTAATACACTTTTGATTATATAGTTTAAATCTTGAAAATCATAATCATGGACTCAACTGTAAAATATTTTAGAACTCAAACAGTGAGGTGGTAAGACAATAGTTAGACATAGCAGCTAAGGAGATATGTTTTCCTTTCTCCATTTTCCAGGCTATTCTTTGAAGTAACCAGAATTCTGGAAACAAATAAACAAAAAAAAAAACCTTTTTCTCTTAGATACAATTGAGTAGGACTGTGTAATTTATAGTACTTAGGAGGAGTACTTCCCATTTATCACAGCAACATCTGAAGTGAATTAATTGCTTTTTACATAATAGGCTTAAGTATGATTGCTCATTCACATGAAAACATACATTCTTCCTTACAGAAATTCCGTAAAAAAGGCACATATATTTGGGTTTTGTTTTGCCCTTTCACAAGCAATGATGTTCTTTACCTATGCTGGCTGTTTCCGCTTTGGTGCCTATCTAGTGGTAAATGGACACATGGAGTATAAAAATGTATTTTTGTAAGTATCTCTTCTGCAATCTCTTCTCTTTCAATCCGAAGGGAGGTCTTCTTTGCTAATGATATCACAAATCCATTGGGTAGGTATGAGAAATGAGGCAAATTCTTCCTCTGGGCTTAAACGTTATAGAAACATATTATATAAAACCTGTTAAGTAAATATTATAGATGATCACAGATTCTGAAATCTTCAAGAAGCCCTGATTTTGGTATATGTATTCTGCATTATTATTTTTCCAGAGGATGAATCAGTATTCTGCTATGTCACTTTGTTTATTCTCACCTTACGGTTCATGTAGCTTGAAGAGATCCACTGTATTTTCTAAAAGAGAAGAAAGTTGTGCTTGTTTATTGAAGTCTAATAATATTGTAAAACATCTTTTAAGAAAAGGTTATCCGTGTCTTTGTTATTTGAATAGCAGTTTAATTCATCAAAATTTGAAATCTGCTCTGATATACACATTAAATAATTGCAGAGTAACGTTCTGTTTCGTAGAGTAGCTGCTATGCACCATAAAGGAAAAATAACTAGATTTTTCTATATGATAGCATTAATCAAACCGATTTTGTGTGGGAAATGAATGAATGGAAGAACAATAAATAGAATGCTATGCAAAGAGGATGTTTTGTTGCTAGAGGAGAGAGGGAAAGCAGGGGAGTGAATTTCCAGGGGCTCCGCTAGATTAGAAAGGGATGGTCTGCACTAAACCAGGGTGAGCCCTTCCTGGCTGTTCATATGCAGAATAAAACAGATTATTTTATATAGCCCTGAAGCTCATGTAAATTAATCTTTCACTTTTGCCTCAAAGCAGTCTAAGAAGTCTCATATGGTCAATTAGACAATTACTAGATTACCAGCTTCCCAGTGATGACTAATCCTGTGCTGTGTGGCAGTAATTAATAGCTGAAGACAGCAGGTTCTTAAACCATTCTAATGCAGTCCCTAAAGGCACATCCACGTTCACCATAAAACAATCATTTTCAAGTAGACTGCTTCTTTTTCCTTTATTCTTTACTTTGGTGTTGCAAAATTGACAATTGACAATTTTTTCAGTAGAGTTGTGATAGAAAGATAATTAAACCTTTATTGTCACCTTGCTGAAAGGTGAGTTTTTGTTTTTAATTTCACCAATAACTTAAAAGCAATGGGTTACAAACACCAATATCTTCCTACCTCCTTTTGAGTTTTTTTGCAGATAATGAGACTTAATAATAAAATATATTAGTGTTAATAGTTAATGAAAATATTGAATTTTGAGTGGAATCTTATTTATTTCACTTCATTAAAAACTTCATTAAAAAATAATTATATATTGTAAGGAAGGAAATAAATAATTAAAGAAATAATATGTGGCTGCAACTTTACTGTTACTGAATATAGCCCCTGATTTTGTCCAAATAAAATAAAAAGTTGAATGGAGCCCTGTTTCCATTGTCTTTTTCTCATTGTCTATTTACTGATTTTTGTGTGTGTGTGTATCTTTTGTAGAGTGTTTTCAGCTGTTGTATTTGGTGCAATGGCTTTAGGACAAACCAGTTCTTTTGCTCCAGACTATGCCAAAGCCAAGATATCTGCAGCCCATATGTTCATGCTGTTTGAGACGGTGCCCTCAATAGATAGTTACAGTGAGGAAGGACTGAAGCCTGTAAGTACGCACTGCTATGCTAGCATTTTATCTGTTGATAGCATGGACAAAATATTTGTTACTTTAAACTGCTGATTTTCCTTCTCTCTCACATTAGTTGCTTACCTCCATATTTTCTTGGCACTATCCAAAATATAACAAGAACCAAATACTTCATCATGAGCTAAAGAAAAAATCTAGCAAATGCAAAACTCCACTGATTTCAATAAATGCAGAATTGCAGAAGTCTCCTTTTTTGAATAATTTGTTATCTAATGGTTATAAAAACAGTTTAAGTAATACTATTCCAATTACAGGAAAGATTTGAGGGAAACATAGTGATCAAAGATGTGAAGTTTAACTACCCAAACCGACCTGATGTCAAAGTTCTCCAAGGTTTGAATCTAAAAGTAGAAAAAGGACAAACTCTGGCTCTTGTGGGTAGCAGTGGCTGTGGAAAGAGCACTGTTGTTCAGTTGCTTGAGAGATTTTATGATCCACTTGATGGAGAAATGGTAAGCTTTTTTTTTTTTTTTTTTTTTTTTTTAAGAATAAATCTGCAGTTTACATAAGATTTTATTTGTTTTATTTTGTGTGTTGAAGTAGGGTAGATATTTCTATTTGGGGATCGGGCAGCCAAAAATAATTGTTTCTAAGAAGACTTGATTTTCAAGGATTCATATATGAATGAAGTGAAACAATAAAACAATAAAGTGATTTCTTTTTATTCACATGGGCTTGAATTGGTGCTTGGTTTAGAAGTACATGAATGAATGAACCCAAATCTTCTTTTGTTTTAATGGAATGCTAATGCCAGTCTGTCTTTCAGTGGGAATATATATCTAAAAATATTTAAATAGATGAAAGTTTTTAAAATTCCTTCTTTATGAAAAAAACAAAGGGTAAAGTTCTTCGAAATAGCTTCTACCTTATCCATTATTTCACTGTCTTCAAAATCATTATGAAATCTTGAAGCAAAGAAAAAAAACTAAAGAAGTGGAAGGGACTATCCTCGCATTTATAGAATAATCCTTAGAATAGTTTGGAAATTTGAGGAAAAAGAAGGGAAGGGATTATGTGATATTTTTTCTGCAGAAATTCCACTTTGATTTGTAATTATGTACCTTTTGGTGTGATTTTTTAGTAAGTCTCAAAGACAGAT
The DNA here is from genome assembly GCA_034781795.1 of Crypturellus tataupa. Lineage (NCBI taxonomy): Eukaryota > Metazoa > Chordata > Aves > Tinamiformes > Tinamidae > Crypturellus > Crypturellus tataupa. The sequence continues at coordinate 1,381,369 of JAWLRI010000471.1, read as the reverse complement.
ATGACTGAAATTAAAAATGTTTGGTTTCTCAGCTCTTCGATGACAAAAATGCAAAGATACTCAATATCCAGTGGCTGAGGTCTCAAATCGGTATCGTCTCACAAGAACCAATCCTGTTTGACTGCACTATTGCTGAGAACATTGCTTATGGAGATAACAGTCGGGAAGTGCCACATGAGGAAATTGTTAGTGCAGCAAAAAAAGCCAATATTCATTCCTTCATTGAATCTCTACCAGATGTAAGTTATAACTTTTCTTTCTTCCTTGAAACTGTGGGTCACCGTTTTTGTGCCTTTTTTGAATCCCTCAGATGCAATTACACCTGAAAAGGCTAGGTTTTTAAGTCTTCCTTTTTATTGTGTCTGCTATGCTTTGTTTTTGTTCTGGTAGGTTCCATTGACATGTGGAGAGCAGAACATTTATGATATCAGAAAGGAAAAACACTTTATATAATGACGGAGTTTTGGAAGTGTGTGCGTTTTGGTTTTACTTTTTTAGGAGACTTAGAAAATTTTTTTTGCGAGCTCCTATTTATCTCAAACATAGGTGGAAGATGTTGAGTGTCCAGGTAGATTAACAAAGTTTCTTATTGCAAGTCAGATTGATTGTAGTCATTTCTTCTGGCTATACTGAGTAAGAATTGAATTTTTTAGTATTTCTGTGATTGGGTATTTCATATATATATGAACAAAACTCTGTAATGTAAGAATGAAATTCCTGAGTTACAACAAAGATTTGCTTTGCACAGAGTCTTTTCCCAGAGAGTCACCAACAGAATATATTTAAAGTATACAAAAAGTTTAAAGATTTAACAACTTTTCCCCTAAATTCTCTTCTAACTGCATAATTTGTGTCTCAGGAACTCCCTAAGGAAAAAAAAACACTTTTTATTGTGTAACAGTTTTGGACTGACTTTTCTTCTGTGAGTTGGACAAACCATTTTTTAATGCATGTCTGTTTGTGATATCCACAACCAACTGAAGGAAGGAGTTTGCCAGCTTAATTGCATGTTGCTGATGTGCAGCTTAACTTTACGTTCTTCAGCTGCTTTTTTTATGTTTCCTGACAAATACAGAGGTCAAGGGCCAAGGTTTTTGGTGCATCTCATTTAGATCTGCTTTTTAGATCTAATTAATGGTTGTTATCAGAAAATCTGCTGTGTAAAGAAATATTACGATACATAATCATGTCTCATAATACTTGCATGCTTTTTGCAACAAAATATATAGTAAGCCACAGACTACTGTGACCTACACATGAGTTTGTCCAGAAGCCTAACTGATCTCACTTAACTGAGAATTCACCTGAATTAAAACTTAATTGGCTCAAGGTCTAATTATATACATACACACATATGCATGCACATTCATGTATATAATATTTAGCACCATGTACTCTACATATATTGTATATGTGTGTGCATCTTACACATTTCCACTTTTTCTTCATGAGGAACAAATGTGGGTTACAGTAATTGATTAGGAGGCTAATTTGTAAAATTTAACATTAGAATTTGATTCCCAGAGTTGTCATTGACTTTTACTATGCCTGAGTGTCCCAACTCCTGCTTGAGAGTAACATCGTTTTCAGCCTTGCAGGAGTTGTTGCTGGGGAAGGGCGTTGAAAGTTATGAAATGCTGGATAGTCTCTAAGCCTCTTAGAGTCTCTAAGTCTCTTAGAAAGGTTTATAGGTTTGTGACTGCTAGGAGTTCTGGACATCTGTTTTCAGAGACCTATTTGCATGGAATATTCAGTTTATGGATCACTAATGGTAGAATCAATATGCTGAAATCCACACCAGGACTGATGTATTTGCATTCATCTTATGAACTTATTATATTTCTTTTCTAGAAATATAATACCGGCGCAGGAGACAAGGGAACCCAGCTTTCTGGTGGTCAGAAACAGCGTATTGCTATTGCCCGAGCTCTTGTACGTCAGCCCCAAATTCTGCTACTTGATGAAGCTACATCTGCCTTAGATACAGAAAGTGAAAAGGTAACTTGCTTGCGAGTCAGGAGTCTGGGATCTAAGACCGTGTTTGTTTATTTTATGCCATTTAGGTACAAGTATTTAATGTCTTATTTTATCCTGTATTAACAAACACAAGGAAAAAAAGAAAAGCTGAGATCCTCATTAGTAGTTTCCTGCCCAGATAGCTTTAAGAAAGACATCGTTCATGAGACTTGCTATGAAATCCATAGAGCTTGTATGCTAGTAGGTAGATAAAAAAAAATGACTTAACTCTGATATGATTAACTAATCCCAGAGGGGATATACGAAGCTCTCTAATCAAATGTCTTGCTCAAATGAGGGTTAACACTAGATTTGGACCAGGTTGCTTAGAATTTTGTCCAGTAAAGTCCTTGAAAACCTCCAAGGAGATTCCATAAGCACTGTTGTTTCCTGTTCTAATTTCTGTTTAATTACCCTTTTAATTGATATTTTTTACTTTTTCTTACACCCAGTCAGAACCTCCCCTGTTTCAATTTACAGTCACTTTCTGCTGTTCTCCCACCATGCATCTCAGTAAAGAGTTTGGATTTATCTCCTCCTCTTCTTAGCTCTCATGGCATTATCTACTCTTAACAGTTTTTGCTCCTTTCCAACACAGGCTATATCTAAAACTGGAAGCCAAATCCAGAGATCTTCCCCTTCTCTTACATATTACAATTTACATAGAAGGTGGAAGTTGAAGTATTTGGCGCTACGAACTGCCAGAAATATTCCAGGGCATTAGACTTTTTACTCATATTTTGGTTTGTTCGTTGAACAGGTTGTCCAGGAGGCGCTGGATAAAGCCCGGGAAGGTCGCACCTGCATCGTGATCGCTCACCGCCTGTCCACCATCCAGAACGCCGACAAGATCGCCGTGGTCCAGAACGGCAAGATTGTCGAGCAAGGGACTCATCAACAGCTCTTAGCTGAGAAAGGCATCTACTATTCTCTGGTCAATGTTCAGTCTGGGTCATGCAACATGTAAATTAAAGGCAGTGCTTACCTCTGAAGTGTCACTGTAATTATTTCAATGCTGCATAGTATTTGTAGTCAGTTTTAATACTTTTGTTTTTCCTCCAAAACCAAAGGTCTTTTACAAATCCTGTGAAAGCAGGAATTACTAAGTAAACACGTACCAGTGCCTTGTGGCTAGTTCGTTATTCAGACCACCTTATTTGGTAGCCAAAGCAGGAGTCTATTGCACCCATAATAGTCGAAACACGCTAAGCAGAATATAACAATAGCCTGCCTGAAATGCTAACAAAAGCAGACTAGTATGGCGTACCTAGTAAACAATATGTAAACGTACATATTGGAAATTATCTATCTATCTATATGCCTTATATATAGGGCAGAGCCCAAGGGCTAAGACTCCCTGAAGAGTGACATATCTTTTGGAAGGAGGAGATCTTAAACTGAGGGATGGAGGAACTGGACAGATGGACTCCTTTTAAGTTCCAGCTTCCCTCACTGAAGTGCTCTTGACCCTGATCATCTTGAAGAACTGGGACTGATTAAGGACTGTAACCACGACTGCTAACTGCATGGCATAATCTCTGTGGTCCTGTATATTCATTGCTAATTTAGGATATAATTGTTAAGTACTAACTGCCTTGAATATGTAGTAATAGTGATTAATAATGATTAAGAACTAACCATTAACAATATGTACTGTTGATGATCATCAATCTAGTAAAGTCTTATTTTAAAGTTTAAAACTTGCCTGATTTATCAGTTTTCCACACTTCTGTCACAGCAGTTTCTGATTCCTGGAATATATACATTTTATGTATCTCTCCACATGCAGGGGAAAGTAGATAAATATTTTTATATTAAGATGAATGTGCGCGCACACACACAAAGTCAAGTGCTGATAGTCATGCTGATCTCTGTTCTTGCAACACTCTCCTGAGTGCTGATCAACACATTCTCTGTGCATTTCTCTTGAATCACTTACCTGTTTTCTTTTGTTCCTGACTTATATTGGAAAACCAAGGCAGTATTGAACTTGTTTTCCCTCTGTATGTTATCTAACACATAGGGCTCTTGTTCATGACCAAGTCTCTTAGTGTGAACCATAGTATAAACACTTTATTATGTGCAACTGTAATATGGGAATAGATATTCCTATAACATTATTACATTGTAACATTAACAACTGAGAAAATATTTAGGTTGATTTTGTGGCTGACTGCTGGATTTTAATTTTAAAGCTGTTTTAAAATTTTTATTTATAGAATTTCTGATGATTGGATTGTTTCCCCAAGGTGAATTGGTTTCAACGGTGCTTGATTTTCCAGACTATCCAGTAGCAATCCCTGAAAATCAGATAAGAACTCTATTCCAGGCCCTACATGGAATTGTGGCTCCCCAGTACAAGAGGAAGGTAGAACTTTTAGAGAGGGTCTAGCTTAGAGCAGCAAAGGGACTGGAACATCTATTGTATGAGGAAAGACTAAGTGAGCTGGGCCGGTATAGTCTGGAGAAGAGAAGATTGAGATGGGGTCTGATCAATATGTATAAATATCTGAGGGGAGAATGTAAAGAGACCAAATTCTTCTCGGTGCTACCTGCTAACAGGACAAGGGGATAATGGGTACAAATTGAATTGGTACAGAGATTTTCATCTCCATATGAGAAAGAGCTGCTTTCCTGTGAGGGTGACAGAGCCTTGGAACAGGCTGCCCGGAGAGGTTGTCTCCTTCTCTGGAGAACTTCAAACTCCGCCGGGATGTGACCCTGTGGACCGTGCTCTGGGTGTCCCTGCTGGAGCAGGAGGGTTGGACTAGATGATCTCTAGAGGGTGCTTCCAACATCAAAATTGCTGTGATTCTGCGATTCTACAAATATCTGAACACTAACATTCAAGAATCATTTTCCAACATTTTCACCATACAGTTTAAGATCTACCTCTGAAATTAATATAAAGTATCAGAGTTTTTCAGAACTCAGCCTATTTGTTTTCTATCTTCCTCCTGTATTTAAAAAGTATTTCCTTTTCATGAAGATTTACCTGAAAATGCATAAGAATTATGGAACATCTCACTTTTGTTTGAAAGGGGCTGTAATGAAAGCAAGCACCAAGGATAATGGATCTTTTTTGAGCACTTTCCAAGCATGTGCCATTGATTGTTGGAAAGAGAAAGTTCTTCAAGAAGCATTCAAGTTCAACAGAATGATGAACACATCATCAAAGGAGAGTTTTAGAAGAAAAAAATCTGTTGTGTCTAGAAGTCTTTTCCTACTACATATTCATATCAGGATATTGAATATTACGGTCTAACTTCCCGGCATTCTGCAGCATACTTAACTCTACAAAGGCAATTTGCCTTTACTTATGCAATTAAAACTTTATGGTTAAGCCCTTCTATCATTTCCTGCAGTAGTGCAGGAGGACAATTAATCTCCAGAGTTCTCCCTCTCATTAAAGATTTTGAAGGATTTTCTCTTGTCAAGGGCAAAAACTGGGTACAATCTCAACTTCAAAATTAGACTGTAAATAATTTTTGGATCATCTCTTCTTTAGACGTGCCTTCAAAGATCTTCCACATGTCAGGAGCTATTCAATAGCCTTCCACCCTGATGTTGACCCCAGTCAATCTAGCATTAAGAGAATTAACTTTCCCTCCTTACAACTAAACCTTGAAGCTGTTGTCACCTTCTTGCTGCTATATCTGTCTACAGAAACTGCCTTCCTAGAGGCATCTCTGCTTGGAAGAAATATTGTTACTGAAGACTTCCAAGCATTTTCTGGTGGTATTTCTTGTAAACATTCACAATATGAATAGACATGGAGACAAGAATTTGTAGAAGAAATATTTTCCATCTCTAACTGCTTTTCCTCAAGATGTATTGCTATGTGTATAGTTATAACGCTTTCTCGTCTCCTTCAAAATCCAGTCCACGTTGTAGGCTTGGTCATTGAAAGGAAAGAGGAAGACACCTTGCAGGACTGCAGAAACAGGGTACGCTACCTTTGAGTACTACAAGGGGCTAGAATTTCTTGTACAGAAATTTACAAATGGATTTAATTAGGTCAGCTTTATGTACAGCGATGCACGTAAAAAAAAAAAGGAAAAGAGGCAGCGCAGAACTGAGAAATAATAAGCTACAGTAGATTTGAGATCTAAAGTGTCCTCATTTTCCTGTGTTTACTTCTGTGGCCCCTGCAGACTAGTTGGATGAGCAACAGTTTTAGTTTTGTGCTTTTTCCTTCTTAGGCATTCTTGGATTTCTCCAATATTAGCTTTTTCCAGCTTTCACTTGTATAGATATCACACTTTTTAACTTTCCAGTGCGGGTGCGGGGTTGATCGATGTGTTTGTACAAACTCTTCAGTCATCACTGACATGCATAGTCCTTAGGACTATGTTGAAGTATAGAAGTATAGAAGCTCCTAATCCAAATAAACTTTTCTCAAGAAATTTCTGTAGGTAGCTCTACAGAAGACTGTAGAGTGTCCTCATTTACTCTTCAGTGTAAAGAGAATGAGTAATTAAAGGCAACAGTTACTAACATATCTGCTACATGAGAAACAACTAAGACATTACTCTTCATACATGCTAATTTGAGAATTATAGATCAGGACACTAATTTTTCAAGGTTTAGCTTGCTATAGGTAGGTTTGATAAAGCATACAACAATCTAGTTTTGCAGATGTATATAATTTCATATCCTGCACTTCCCTGAAGAGTTCAATAAATTGTTAAAAATTATTACTCCCTTGTTTCTTGTTTGAAGCCATTTGAAATCATTCCTTTGAAGACAGGGTTGTAAGTCTTATTCTTCTATTGTTATCTATGATTCTTTAAATAGTTAGGAAAAAAAAATGAGTTTTGCATCTAAGAATCTTTCAATGATGAGGAATTATAAATTCTCTAAAACTTCTCCAAAATTTCTCATATCAAAATGTAAGAGGAATCTCTGTTTCTGAACTTTCACACCAGTTTCCTTTGTGTTCAGGTAGTGAGTGTCTATGTTCTTGGTATCACCAAAACAATTAATCGGTGATTTTTCTGTCTGTGGTCATATCTTTAATTTGCCACATGATGGCCTCATTGGCTCAGACAGTAGCTAAACTAATCTAGATTTTCTCTCCCTCTTTTCTTTTTTTTCTTTCTTTTCTTCTTCATAGATCTCTTAATGCATATACTTTTTTCCCATCTAACCAGAAAAGCAATATCCTTTTGACCTTTTGGTTATTCTCCAGGATCTCACTCTTTTCTATCTAAAGGAACAGCATCAGTTCACAGTCCTGACAGTTTTGTTACTGTGTTTATTAACATCAGATTTTTTAAGATCTGAGTTTTTAAGATCATTTTAAGCAAAGGCAGTAGATACTAACTGCCCTTGTCAGTTAAGTAGTTTTACTGTTAAGCAGTTAAAGCCTGTTAAGCAGTTTTACTGGAGGAAATTGATGATGGTAGGTAATGTTTATTTTATATTCACATTGAAGGCCTTCAACATCTTTTTTTTTCTCTGTTTTAATCTTATTTATCATAAAATATATAAATATAGAGGAAAAAAAGTTAGAGAAAAGTCTTCCTATACTTTAAAAGTATTTATGAGGGTTACAAGAGCAAAAAGGGTTTCTTTTTGGCAAAATTATTTGTTACCTTAGATACAGTCATCAGCGTTCTGACATAAACTTTCTTTTCAGTACAGAGTAAATCTTTTAGGCCGAGGTATTAAAGGTTTGTAGACGCTTGCTGACATTGTGGAAACCTAAATAGGCTTACAATATATAAATACCTTCAAGTACTAGGTCTTAGCCTATAACTTTGATAGGTCCTTCACTACAGAAGTTAAGCCAGAAATGCCAAATAAACCAGACATGAATCTTGGGCTCTGGTACTTTACAATACTTTCCCTAGTCTGAACAGTATAATTGTAGATATGCTGTTTGGTGTCATTTCCTGAGCAATTTCTTTGAGAGGTATCACCATCAACACTGCTATCAGTCTGTATTGACTTTCACATGATCTACAGTTTTTAAGAAAAACAGAAAAACAAAATAGAAAAAGAAATTTTAACATGAAAAGAAATTTACACCATTGGGTATTAAAATGCTACAGTTACATTAAATGAAACTTTTTGCCTGCAAGACAATAGACATTTTACTGTTGAGGACAGTATTTCACACGACCTGAACTTATTTTTTTATGTAATAGAAGGTAAAAGCATTATACAGTAGCTTGATTTTACCACTTGGACAATTCAATTTAATATACCACAAACATTAATATAGGGTATAATGCACTTTTGTGTTACTAAATATAATAAGGTAAAACAATTTACTTTTGTGATTAATAAAACTGGCTGCAATGAAGATATATAGAGATCAGATATTATTTAATGCAGAGAAGAAATCTGTTTGTGGGAAGAGACTGCTTCACAGGAAGCAATATCTAGTGAGTATATTCAAGGACATCATTAAGGAAAACCTGTTCTGGAAGTATGCTCAAGAATTTAATATAACTACACAACTTATAACTTTCAGCTACCCACTGCAGAAGAAATTTGTATCACTTCAGGAGATAAATAATTTCTTCTGAAGAAATATTGAAGTTAGCATTTCTGAGAAGTAAAGCACTAATGAAGCTTCCTGTGGGTGCTCCTGAAGACCCAACTTTTCCTGTTTGCTGTGGACAGCCGGTCCTCATCTAATACCCTGCCACTATTTCTTTACCCATTCATGCCTATCCTGGTTTGAAAACTTTTATTTACTTGCCTATCTTCTGTTTCTATCCCACCAAGCATCCATTGACTGCTTTATATCTTTAATTATTATCTATTTATTTTATTATTAGGATTGGGTTTTTTTGAATTTCTAATTGATGTGCCTGCTTCTACCATGTTGATTGCTTCCCTTCCACTTCCCTGCAAATGTAGACAGGAACAATCTGGGACCATGAAGAAATGACTTTTCTTGTGATTCTGTGCCCTGAAAGGACTGTGAGTTCCTCAGGTGCTGGGATAAACCACTGTCAGCAGCTGGAGGTGACACACAAGCCACCTCCTAGCAGATGATTGGTGAGTCGCATCACACAGGATTCAGCGAAGAGGCTGCTCTTGAAGACCCAGGACAGCAATGGCGCTTTGGGGAAGGCGCAGCAACTGTGCACCCACTGCACAGAGCTTGAAGACACCTCCGTGCGGGAGCGTACCCGTGAGCCAGCAGCACGCTCAGACATCTGCACCCTGGGTCCTGCCTGGGAGAATCTGGAGAGGAACATGTACCCCCCAGTGCTGCTCCAGGGCCGTGGACATGGATGTTGCAGAAGACTCCTGCAATGGCACATCAAGGGACACTCCTTTAGGCTGTTCCTCACCACAGTTGGGTTTGGCAGCTCCTCATTCCAGCCCAGGTAAGAGTGCTGCTGAGATACACTTGTGCTGGGTATGTGTCGGAGAGTGTGGGATGCTGGAGCTTCCGGTGGAATTACAGTACTGGGCTCGGCACTGAGCATAGGTGATGCGTATCACCAGGCTGAGGGCAAGGCCTGCTGAGCTTCTAAATTAAAACCATCCACCCCAGAGCTCAGAGCTGTGGGAAGAATCTTCTGTCTAGTGATTATATGAAGTGCATCCACTCAGCCCTCTCAGAATATGAGTCACCTCAGGCCACATGAAGCAGCCACATGACATGCCAAGCCAATGTCCAGCTTCTGTAATGGGGACCTGCCATGTGGCCCCTTTTGTCTTCATGAATATAATGGTGTATACACTGGTGGCAGTGTCCTCCTGCACAATAACACTGTGTGCTAACAGCGCCCTACCCATTGCCCACCACGTCTCAAAAGGCTCCCACCCAAATAAGCTCCCATGGTCAGTTCTGGAGGCAGTAGCAGGAGCTCACCATGCTTCCCGCTGTGGAAATCCTGCACAGCTCTGAGGAGCCCTTTGGGGTTCGGGGTCTCGAGGCGTGACAGGAATACTGCAGCCAGGTGTCGGGACTGCTTCCCTCCCCAGTTCTGCATGGCAGCCAGGATATCCATCATAGGTTGTGTCCCCTAAGGAGCGACAAGGCTGCTTTGCCACCTTTACCACATACTGTGATTGTGTTTTGTTAGTACACTGTGTCTTTACCCTGTGCAAGACCAGAACTGGCAAACTGTTGGGTTAGGAACTGCAGGTAGGTTCTTCTTTGTGCAGCAATAGAAAGCTGAAGAGCACACTGCATCTTCAAGGATGCTTGGGGTCTGCCACGGTCACTTTTCTCTCCTCTCCAGCCTCTCTTACAAGAGAGGAGACTGCGGCAGGCAGCTCTTCTCTCCCCTCCCTTCTGTGAGGATGAGACTCGGAGAAGTTGGCATGAAGATAAAACACCATTTTTTTTCTGATTTTCTAATAACCCTCAGATTGTCAAGCTTTATTTTGACTGTTCTTATTTTTTGATTTAATGACTTTTTTATTCTCCCTCCCTTCTCAGTCATTGCTATCAAATTTTCCAAGAGGCAGCACTGACTCTCCAGATGTAAATGAGACCATCCCTAAAATGCTGAGATGAGCTAGCTCAGGAGATAAAGCACAGCCTGGTTTAAAACCTATTATAAGAGTTAAATGTGTTATCCAGTGCCTCTTACAGCATTAGAAACAGAATCTTTACTAATTTTCGCTATGGAAAGCATACAGTTTTCTGCAAGTGAACTCCATCTTCTGCGCACACGGTATCCAGAAGGGAACATTCTGTCTCCCTGTTGATTTGATCAGGGGTGGCTGCATGAGGGTAACCACCTCCTCCACAGCAGAGCTTATGATGGGTTCACTGCCCTGTGCAGTGGTCTGCCCCAGAAATGGTGCGATTTCACACTCGTCCTGATTATTCCTGTACCTCACCAGGAAAGATTGAAACCTTAACAGGAGCAGACTTTGGGAGGAGTAAAGAGTTGCCTTTCTGATGTGCTTTCAAGAGCAACAATGATCAAACAGGCTGTTCAGCCCTGTTCACTGCTGAGCATTCCCTGTTTGGAGGCAGGCGATGCCGACGTTCCCCCGCAGGCCTGGCAGGCTCCAAGGGCGCTGCGGAAGGCTGGCACGCACCACGGCCGAAAACTTCCCCTCTTTGGAGTTTTACGTAGAATGAGCGAAGTCCAACCTCACTGCAAGCCCTATTCAAACTAGTCCTATTGATTGCTGAAAAAGTTTCCAAAACTGGTAAAAACAGATTAAGATCAGCCGTCATGGTAAGTCAGTAGATTTATTTCATCTGAGAGATATTATCAATGTTTGATGGGGGAGACTAAAGAACAAAACTTGCCACTGAAACTTCTTTCGACTTTGAAATGCATTTTACTTTTTATTTTGTATTAATTAGGGTAAACTGAGGAAACTAACATACTTTGAAATTAAATACTACCAAGGATTATGCAGAGGCATAGTCAAATCCTGTAAGAAAAAAAATGATTTCCACTGCAAGTCCTGCTTAGAAAGAGAAGATAGGCCATAACTTTGACTTCAAACAGCACATCAGGATACAAGCCTTCAGTTTGCTGACTTGGTGTATTTGCAGCTAAACATTACTTGTTGTTTCCTGATGTACTTCATTTCTCAAACAGATTAAAATGGGCTCCGAAGATGAAATAAAGTCTTGCATAAATAGCAAAGATGACAACAATGTTGTATCATATCGGGATTATGGATCTGAAGGCAAACAGTAAGTATCCAAATTGATTTCAAAATATTCTACTAATAGAATTCTACTGTTTTTACCTTTAAATAAGTGGGTTTAAATCTTACCTCTAAACAATACATCAATAATCAAATGATTTTCCTTTTTGCAAAAAGTCTTTGATATCTATTTCTCCTTCAAATATAAATTAATTGTTAACAGATAGATCCTATGGAATCCATCATGTCAAGTAAGTCTGTGCAGAGGGAAGTTTTGCTGGTGCCTTGCCGCTGGGATTGATTGAGATTTTCAGCTTGGGTTACTGAAAAAGTGGCTGATTTATTCACCCTTTTGCAAGAAGACAGTGGCAGCTTTATACCTGCTTTATATCAAGGCTTATCTGAAATGCTGAATGAATTGAAGTTAGGGTAGATAACGGACGGCTAAGTCCGCGTGTTCTCTGAGCACTTTTAACTATGAGAGAGGGCTAATTTGGGTTAAATGTCCCACACACTTTCCCGTGTTGCCCCATTTATCCATTGCAAAAATGAAATGTCTTGCAGTGGAACGCATATTCCTTGACTCAAAGAACTACATGCTACGGTAATTCCCTGTTTCATGTTACACATAATTCCCAAAGCACTTCAGGTATGTGGGTTTAGTACTGTCTGAGTGGGACTTAAAAGCACAGGGTAAAAGTGGTAACAGAAACTCATCTCAATTAATAAGAGTTTACGAAATTGCTGATTGACACAATGTTTCACATTCCCCAAAATAATGTGCCAATATTATTGGCACAGCAGGAGAAAACCTAGTTTTCAACTGAACATTGGACTTTCCAGTCTCCTAAGAAAAGCCCTCTTGCAACACAGTGGAAAGAGTTTGACATTTTACCTACATCTCTAAAATGTATTGGATGGGCTCAGTTTTGTTTGGAAAGGGCAGGCAGGGTTTGGAGGCGCAACTCACTGTCTATTCAGGTAACAGCCTTCCCGTGCTTCCTATTTCACTATTTGTAGGTCAGAGTCACTTAGGAGAGCTCATCTGCCTCCTTTTTCATGCTAAAGAAGAGATACTTAAATCTGATTTAGAGAAAAAGTTATTAAAAAAAAAATAAAAACCTTATTTCCCTCTGAAAATGAAGTAATTTTTAACAGCAGCTTGGCATATTTCAGGAAGCAGCAAATGAATGCAAAATTATATAATATTATAGCAGTATCCAATGAAAGTCTGATGCATTACTTGAACAAGATGCATTTTGAAGATTACCCTACCCATGTGACAGAGCATGTTGCCTCCAGGTAGTTTCTGGGAATACCTAAATTAGAGCGATACAGTTTAATCCCAAACTGCCAGCTGTGAGCATTACAATTAATTTTTGCCTAGGCAAAACCCGATCACTCTTGCTTTTGGATCTAAAGTTGATATCATTTGTAATGGCAATGCATTGCATGAAGGTTTACTGCCAAAATAGAAACAAAACAAACAAACAAAAAACCTAAAGTTCTTCTAGACTTAGCTAAAGATTACTGCTTCACTTAACCTTTTTCCAAGCAGAAAGCTTCAGCTTTTTCAACAGCAATCAAAACACTTAAATCATTTTAACACTAGTTGGCATAGATCTCCTTTCAGCCCCAGGAATCATATTATATGAGTTATACCATCTAAGTAATAACACAGAGGGTATCTTCACATAGTAGAGCTCATATATACTTACACAGCACTGACTTAGCTCTGAGTAAGGGGGCTTAACTCCTGCAAGCAGTTTCACATGTTTGGTATTTGCTTAGATCTATCTGCCAAATCTGTGTTGTCTAAACCTACCCCGAGAGCTGTGTGTGGCACGCAGATGCACAAAGTGTTCCCCTTGCTGCCTAAAGCACTTGGTGGCCCTGCAGTGCTTGACCAATATGAAGGCTTCTGGATTCTTTGCATGCTGTGAATAAAAGTAATAAACTCCTGAAAAATAAGGATAGTTGCCTGTAAATTCAAAGCAATTTTGTTGAAATTCTACCTGCTCTTTTTTTGTTATTTTCTGTCTGCTGGCCATGACAAAGCATTTCATTCATTCTGCCACCACCACCTCCTTTTCCAGCCTGGTTTCATTTTCCCTTCTTTGTACCGCATTTCCTTTTCAAAGGAAACACATTTCTTCGGAGTTCAGTTCTACAAAACTGATTCTTAAGATTAGAGACCAGTTTGCAGGACTGCAGTCTTACGATGTGAAATGATATACTTGGTTCAAAAATGGGTGATTTTTGACAGACCACGAGAGGTAACATTTCAGTTAAATTAGCCCATCCACCTAGTTTTCAAAAGCTATTTTAAAATATTGCCAGTAGGTACTATTAGGCCCACTCTAGTCTACAATGACTAGACAGGCAGCTTTTAATGATCAAAGTACTCCCCACGCTCTTCTCCAAGAGAAACTCTGCAATGTTTTGTAGATAGGAGGAAACAGGTAAAGTCTGCAAGAGGGCTTTTGCTACACTCTCTAGCTCCCACTGTAAATTTAGCTGCAGCAATCCATAGTAATTTTTAATGTCAGCTGTGATTTTAAACATGGGTCTCACATAAGGACTTATAAATTAGATCTAAACTGTCAGATTTCTTCCAGGAGGCTCCCTGTGTTTGTGCAATACTGAACCTGAGGATTTCTTGAACCTATTTCTGACAGTGTTCAGAGAAAATCACTGAGAGTACACTGAAAGTTCTTATTTTATTTTCCTGTATCTCCTCCTTACATCTGAACACAATTAAGAGAATGCAGTTGTATTAATAATGCATTAGACCTGCTTTGATATTTTAAGTGCTCTTCCTACTTAAAAATACAATCATAATTTTTTAGCAGTGGGGACAAGAGGAAACCTGAGAAACTGAATATGGTCAGTCCGTTAACAGTGGTAAGTTTCATGCAATTTGCATATTTAGCAATCACATTGTACCATAATTGTTAAAATATATTATTTTTATATGTATATCTCTACTCATACTGCAGAGCTGTATCGGAGGCTGTTTGAGGTATAGAGTACTGAGAGATCTACAGTGGGAAGGGAAAATGGAGGAGAAAGGAAAGAAAGGCAGACACAGGAGATGGAGTGAAGTAGCTTAAATCCTGTCAGTGCGGGGGATTTTTACTCTAACAGCTACATCCAACAGATGCTGACATTGCTCTATTAGCAGGTGGGTGGAGAGGGAAGAGTTACGTGGATCTGAAATGTGATCAGTTGGAGACACGGCCAGAAAGAAAAGGAAAATCCACTGCATAGGAGTATCTTATGACAGAAATTTCTTTCATCTCCCAGAATAGAGCAGCCATACTTTTCAGACACATGGAAACCTTAGTTTACATTTTCAAGTCATTCTTTTGCAGCTGATTCTAATTAATTAGTATTACTCCGATTGCTAACTAGTCTTGTGTTTTCTCAGCCATCCCTCACCCAAATCCACACTTTTCAGGACTTCAGATAAAAAAAGTGCATGAGCTATTTGAAATGGCTTGGGAAGGAAATCAGAGGGCAGCTCCTGTACTTTTTTAGTCTCAATAACTGCAAAAAGATCTAGGTTAATTCAACGTCTTCATTAACTTAACTAGTGGTAGATTTAGGATTTATTCAAGTCTAATTCAAATCTGCACCTGGGAATCTGAGGCTGGTTTAGGAGAGAAGCTTTCCTTTTATAAGTTACAAAAATATCCCTAGTGCTCCAAATGCCTATAAAAAACAAAGACTCTCTACTTCCTGGAGCATAATTCCAGCATTTAAAGCGAAACTGTTTCTGATAAGTGAGGCAAGAGAAAAATCGCTGTTGCACGGAGAGAAATTACAATGGTGAGCACCAAACTCCCACTCTTCCCCTTACTCCAGTCTTATCGCTGCATTACGCGTACCTCCCATCTTCCTCCTCATTTTCTGGAAAACTGCGGGAAGCTTGTGGAATAAACAGAGCAAAAAACACACATAGGTAATTCCTACTGCCCCAAACAAACACCAAATTGCTTGGACTAACCATAAGAAACGGGGCAGCTCCATTCAGTTAATGGCCACAGCAAAACCAGTTCCCCTCAAAGAGCAGCTAGGTGAAGGGCAGCCCATAGCCCCATCTGCACGCCAAGAAGCACAGCTTCCGTGAGGGATTGCTTCGCACTCTTGGCTTTTGGGACACACCTACCTGCTGGGGAGGAAGAAACATTGATCCTCTTCTTGGCTGGGGAACCAGCTAGGAGGCAGGTGAACTGGTGCTCCTGAGCACCTGCACCCGAGATGTCGTGCACCAGCTGGTGCATCCCAAGCAAATCCCAGGGGCTGCACAGGGATGCCCTCCAGGATGCTGGAACTATCTCCTCCACTAGGCACCTGGGGTCCTATGTTTTTAGTGAAGGGCTCATACTCCTCATCATGCAACAAGAAATAAATATTTGCTGCTTTGTCTCACTTCCCTCTTCCTGACTTGGCATCTGGGGTCAGAAACGAGCTCCTGCAGGTTAGTGGCTCTCCGGTCACCATTTGTAGGCACTATTTTTTCACAGTGTGAGAGGTGATTTACCCCTCAACACAAGCAGAAAAAGGTAACTTACAGTTATCATGCACTTAGAGTCTGTTTAGAGGTCACTGTGGCAAAAGTAGCCAGCTTTGACTAGTCAGCCTACAGTAATTACTTCTAGTTACATATATCCATACAATATGAGTTATAGTGAAATGTAAATAGTGAAAGTTATAGTGAAGCAAGTTATAGTAGAATATAGTAGAATATAGTCCTCTTCTTAATACACAGTCATTTTTAAGTTGTGTGAAAAGTGGTAATAAAGTAATAAAGTACATATTACTTTATACAGCTTCAAATATTGACCCTGTAGTTGCTTAAAGCAGTAAAGAGCCACTAGCCCCAAGTGTGTACATACTTAACATATTCTAATGGTGTATACATATATATATGTACAGATAAAATGTTTTATTTTGTTACTTTTTTATGAAATTCCAATGAAGGTAGTTGAATAGAAGGCAAATTGAATTGAACATACACTTTTAGGCATTTTATTAATAATAATATATTGTTACAGTCATTATTAAAACACTTATTAAGATGTTCCTTTATGATCTTACCATTTTATTTTACTTTA
The DNA here is from genome assembly GCA_034781795.1 of Crypturellus tataupa. Lineage (NCBI taxonomy): Eukaryota > Metazoa > Chordata > Aves > Tinamiformes > Tinamidae > Crypturellus > Crypturellus tataupa. The sequence continues at coordinate 1,364,642 of JAWLRI010000471.1, read as the reverse complement.
TATCATAAAATACTATTATTTTAGTCTTTCACTGGTTGACCTCTTGGAGCTTGTTTCCGTATCATTAACACTGTGTTATCGCTCGATGTGTTCCCTGTGACTAGTGACCTCTTCATCACAGTTCTTTTTTGGCTTTCAGTTTCGCTACTCTGACTGGCTGGATAAGTCCCTCATGGGGCTGGGCACAACTATGGCCATACTCCACGGAGCGGGCCTCCCCCTCATGATGATCGTCTTTGGTGACATGACGGATAGCTTTATTGCTTCAGAAAACATTACATTTCCAAGTAAGAACTGTTGTTGGAAAAATGGCTTTTGCAAATGAACAATGGTCTGTTTGGAAAAATAAACGGTAGAATAGCAGTTTACCTGAGACTTTGATTCCCAGGAAACCTGTTTGCTCCTTCTTATCAGGTGCATTGCAGGTCCACTAGTAAGAATCAACCAGGATTGAATTTTGACTAGTTCCATATTTCCCTGATTAGTCTTCTGTGCTTCTACACACACACCACTAGTTCGCTGCTACTCAGATTTCAAAGGAAACGTTGTCAAGTACTACAAACGGGGTTAAAGAATAGATGAATGAGAAATGGTAAAAGGAACAATCAAGAGGCAAAATGTGCATTACTGTGCCTTGAAATCAAAAGAAGATCTTAAAGAAAAATTAATACGTAAACTAATATGTATAAAGACCTCAGTTTTAGAAAAAGTGCAATAAATATATAAACCATCACAATACTTATTATATATTTTAAAATTATAAAACTTTTGTCTGATTTTAGGAGGATATTAAAAATGTCCCAAAGCCTATGATTAGAGGTTCATTTACTTTACCTCCCACACCATAAAGCTCCTAATCGATGCCCACTTTTGTCCTTGAACAAGAGAGCTTCTCCTTTAAACTTAAGTCTTTTTTTTTCCATAAAATAAGAGAAAGTTCTAATGAGCGTAATTTATTTCTTTATGTATGTGGATCAAATGTGAAAAACTGATCCTGATAAAAGCCTGATCCTTCACATTTTTGTCTAAACTAGTCGGAGTTTATTTCATTTGAATGCGGAATTTCCCAAACTTCTCCAAAGACCTCCATGTTACTTCTTACAACTTCCCCAAAACTTTTTCCTTTAACAAAGAAATAGGTGAAGTACAGGTGGCAAAGAACTATATTTCTCATAGGTGCAAGGTTCCAACAAATGTTTTCCATTAAAAAGCATGACCTTGTTTTTTAATAGCCTAACTCCCCCATCAAGTGTTGATTTTGGAGAGTTAAGTGCTCCCTACGAACAACTGGACAAGAGTCACTGTTACTGATGCACAGAAGTATAAAAACGTTACTCAGGGATCTCAAAATAGATAAACTGCTAAGTGTTGCCACTCCTGTCCTCTCATTTGATTCCTACTAAAAATATTTGCACTTGAAAATTAGATTAGTCTAAATATATTAGCCAAAAATATAATGGGCAGAATCTAAACCTGAAAAGTTATTATGGTCACATATTGTGAGCTAAATCAGAAGTAGGCATCTTAATCTGAAACTCAAGGGCCAGAAATATTCAGAAACTCCAGAATTGCTCATTACTTATTGTCTTCTTTATTGTTGTTACTTATTGTCTACTGCAGACAAACCGTTAGACAATTACAGCTTTAGCCTTAGGCAAACAATAGTACTTAAATAAACACGTTCCCTGGACAGTTGGAAGGAAGTGACTCATACCATATTCACTAATTTTCTGAATCTTGCTTATGAACTTACATACATAGAAACACTATTAAATAAGGTGAGTTTTATGGCTGCAGGATATTGCTTTTTATAAGTATTCATAAAATCCATGTGCATTCAAGAGAAAAGATCATATTTGGAATTTGGAATTCAAACTGGTAACTGTACGGTAGCTCAATATAACAATTTTCTCCTTTCTTCTGGCTTTAGAAAATGCTTTTGCAGTATGATTTATACTTCCAACACACAGTCAGGTGTGAGGTAACTAGTGCCTCTTAAGCTTCATTCAGCATTGTTGGAGTATGACCTTAAAGAATCAAAATATTAACCTGTGCTTTAATAAATATAATTAACATGTTCTTCTCTATTTTTTCCTTTAGTGAATTTTTCTTTACCAAACAATATATCACTGAATTTTTCTATAAAAAATGTTTATTACAACCTGATGGGGAAGTTGGAGGAAGAAATGACCAGGTAATAGGCAAGTTTTCATTCTCTTCATGGTTTCCCCTCTCTTCTTGAAGTAGTTTCTTAAAGCTAATTTTAATATTTAGTCCAGCATTAATCTCCTTATTTTCATGCAACTGAGGGTATTCAGTTTTATGTTTTTAGGTTAAAGTCACTGTATGTCAGGAGGAAACTGGAGAGGATAGTGAAGTCAATCACAGTGGAGTTTCCATTCAATTTCCAAGTTTTCGGTTTTCATTTGGTCTTTAACATCTACTACTACAAACACAGAGGAATGTCCACTCAAGTCACTCAAGTAACAATAGTGAATGCCACTGGAGAGGTAAATCAAGCACTTTTAAAGGGTATTTCAGTACCCTTTTCTTCTTAAGTACAAAGAACAGCCAACAAAATTAAGTGACAAAAAAACTAAAACTGGTAGAAACATTTACTGTACAATGTCCAAAAAATTCTAGAGTCTTTAACTAGGAATATAAATTAGGCAAAGAAAATATGCTCATGTACTCTTACTATTTCTGACTGGATAAAATCGAAGCAGGGAGTGCAGTACAATGAGTAATTATAACTTCCTATTGACATCCTTGTTTGTTTGTTTGTTTGTTTGCACCAGTTATTTTCAGAGAGAGGTTGTGGGAACACATGGTATCATAGTTTGAGCAATTTCCACGTTAAGGGTGGAAGGGATGTTGCTCCCTTCTCTCTGATTACCTCTGCCTATCACATCTTTCTTCATCATTTGCCTATTTTAGTTTTTTTCCTGTTTCTGTTTTCTTTTTTCTTTCTTTTTTTTTTTACATTTCTCTCTTTTTCTCTCTCTCTTTCTCTCTCTCTCTCTTTTCTCTTTCTTTCTTTCTTTCTGTCTTTCTATCTCTCTTTCTCTCTCTCTTTCTTTCTTTTTTAAGTCGTCTTTCTTCACAACACTTTCTGCAGAGAGAAATAAAATACAGCCTTTTTTTACTTAAGAGAAGCAGATACTTTTTAAAAAAGTCCACACTGTCCAGGTCCTCAAAGGGATAGACTGTAAATGCTACTCTTGCTGCAAAACCCTTCCCTCTTAGTATTAGAATTAGGAACTATTGTTAAAAATTATGTGACTAAATTCTGGAACTCAAATCTAAACATAAATACTGGGTATACTTGTCATGCTGGAAGAATCAGAGCTATAAGTTTCTCAGCAATTGTCATTGAACAAATAATTCTTACTATATTTTAAAATAACCATAATTAATATGGATTTTTACACAGACTTAAATTCATTCTATTGTGTTTTGACATAAGAGAATTTTTGAAACAGATATTGTATTAACATTAATACAATAATTCTGTTCCTTTTTTTTCCCCAGTCTTGCTGCATTTCATAGCTTTTTTACTAGACTGACCATGACTAATGTCTTCATTCAATTATTCATTTAATTTTAAACTATTAGCATTTTTCAGTTTAAATATTATATATTTTGTTAACCTCTAAACAGAATACCTTTGACCCTTATTTGTAATGGAAGTACATAGAAGAGCTTTGTTTTTTGTTATCTTTCTTGTATCTGTAGAGTCTGATTTAATTGCATCAGCTGTACATAGAGATTAATTTGATTATTTCTCCTTAGGAGTTCTCACATATTTTAAAAGCAAACTCAAATTTCTCAAAGTAGCCTAAACAAAACAAATGATGACTGTGTTAAAATTTAATATTTTAATATTTAAAGTTTGGTGTCTTTTTCTTTCCGACATTAAAGGTACATGCATTTCCCAGAATCTATACTGCTCTTTACAACACTTTTTACCATTTTTTAAAATCCTGTTTTTGGATGTCATTCCATGTGTGAAGCATTTCTAAGATTGCATGAGTGAGTCTAAGATTCCTTTTTTTCGGTCCATGTCACCATTTTTTACTGACGAAATGTCCATGCCATGCATTTTAAAACAAAACATTGTAGTAATTTGTGGAAGTTGTGAACATGATATAACAGGTGAATTTGATTCTGAAAGAACTTTTAAAAATTATTCATTATGCTGAACAAAGAGAAAAGGCAGATAGTCCAAAGACTGTTCCATGTTGGTTTAATTGTCCATCTGAATTGCAACCTATTGCTAGGAGTATAGTTGGAGTAGAACTGATTCAATTTTAAATCCCTTCTCCTATATGTTTCATTTCAGATATGCATACTATTATTCTGGAATAGGAGCTGGTGTTCTTTTTGCTGCCTACATTCAAGTTGCATTTTGGACACTGGCTGCTGGCCGGCAAATAAAGAAAATTAGACAAGAATTTTTCCACGCTGTCATGAGACAGGAGATTGGATGGTTTGATGTAAATGATGTGGGGGAGCTCAACACTAGACTTGTAGAGTAAGTATTAATATCAGTTTATCAATAATTACATCATAATAATTATGACTGTTTAACATTGTCGTAATATTTGCCTCAGAGCAATGATCTTTTGTATTATTAAACTCATCTTTAAGCTATATGATCGTTTAAAATGAGTCTTGAGAAATAAATGTTGGAGAATGCTGCTCCATGCTGCTTTGCTGCAATTAATAATTGTGTTGAATTATAGCTGTTAGAAATGTGATAAAATATACTAAGTATGCTGTATCAAAAAAATGACTTTCTATGTTTTTCACACTTCTTTGTTTGGATGTCATTTGCCTTTTTTAGTGACATATCCAAGATTAACGAAGGAATAGGGGAAAAAATTGCAATGTTCTTTCAGGCAGTAGCTACCTTTTTCACTGGATTTATAGTTGGTTTTACAAAAGGGTGGAAATTAACACTTGTGATCCTGGCAATCAGTCCTGTTCTGGGATTCTCATCAGCCCTCTGGGCAAAGGTAGGAAAAAATGTGATCCTTTTTCAATGATCTATTAAACTGCATCTTAGATAATCCTTTTTCTTTAAAGACTTAAAATACATTATTGCTCTTAATGAAGTTAAAGGATCTAGTTACAATTTTTTAGCTTAGGCCTTGCCTATATTCAGAAAATTGTGAACAGGCATGATGAGACCATATAGCTGATGTATACTATTTCCATGGTGGACATAGGCTGCTGTAAAGAAGTTAAAAAGAAGTTTGCTTTACTGTAACTTACATGAAAAGGCAAAAAAGGCCATGCCTTTGCCTCCTTCCCGAATCTCAACAGCTGCACCAAAATAGCTAAGTACTATCAATAAAATAAATAAACAAATGACGTAAAATACACAGTTAAGGTCATCACAGCTAGCTGCCAGAAATTTCTGGTATGTACCTGCAGAAAACCAGGTTCCTCGCGATAACCCTTGTCTGTCGGCTATAACCTTGCGGTGACAAGAGCATCACACCCACGTCTGGAACATGGGCACAGAGAGGCACCACCATGGGGCAGCCAATGCACCACGAGCTGCGCTCTGACTTGTTTCTACGTCAGTTGCTCAGCTCCCAATGAATTAAAATCACATACAGAAAGTGATGTACACTATTCTGAGAAGAAAAAAAACAGCAGTCTTTATCTATAAAACTGCAATTGTTCTTGAATAGGAATTTCAAAGATACATGACGGCATTTTATACTAATCGTCCATTGAATTTAAGTGACACTGAGGAGCCTATTCAACTAGGATGAAAATCCCAACCCTATTTGAGTGCAGGGGACCTTAATAATTGCACAAGAGATCCTTTAACTTTCTATACTCATGAAAGTGCAGCAAAACCGAAACTCAACCTCAACTCAATCTCATCTTCTGTGAGTGGATAACAAGCATTTTTCCAGTTAAGACTTTTTATGCAATCTAAGCCTTGTCATGATGTATTTCATCAAATTGCTGCCTTACAATTCACATGTGAAGTCTGTTGTCTTTATGACTATGATAGACAGGAAATTATTCAATGAATTAAGAATCAGAGCAATATTTGAGAGGACACCTAAATTATTTGGCTTCTCCACAGATCATTTCTGCATTCAGCAACAAAGAACTAACTGCATATGCAAAGGCAGGAGCTGTTGCAGAGGAAGTTCTGGCAGCAATTCGAACTGTGGTGGCATTTGGGGGACAGAAAAAAGAAATTGAAAGGTTAGAATGTTTTCCTTCATTAACTGTACTAAAAATAGTGATTAAAAGATTTTGAATCTTCTAATATCTTTGCTATTAAATTTTATTTTCTAACTGTTTCAAAAAGCATCACAAAACATGAAGCTATATACTCATATATCTAGTGAGAGTCATAAGCAAAAGGAAAAGCATATGGTAAGAAAAGAAAAACACAACAAGGTCACAGAGTGATTCCTGGCAAATTTGTTCATTTTTATTGTACTATGGAACATCATTCTTGCTCTCTGTTTGATCTTTTATCTAAAGATAACCACCCCTCACAAAAACTGGCAATAGTTTTTCAGACTCAAAGTTCAATAACATTTGTGTCATCTACAGAAAACATGTGTGTCATTGCTTGACCTAGTTTCCACTTCATGCTCCAGCTGCCAGTGCTCCCTGGCCTCAGCAGCTAAAGGAAGTCCCTCAGGTATCTGTATCTCGCTTCTCTGTTCACCCCAGCATCTCCGAGGCTCTTTATCACCCTCATATCTCAAGACATCTCATCAGTTTTTTTTTTTTCCCACTTATCGCTAAAGCACTATTTGCTAGGCTTTATCTCTCTGTTTCCATCAATGTAACAGAAGACCAGAGGCTATGCTGATGAAGTGTTTAGTGACTGAAAATATGACAGCAATATGGATTGTTAAAATTACAGATTAGTTCTAATCAAATACTGCTCTGTTGCATTTGAGATTCTGCATCTCCTAAACACTTCCTACCCTTGAGCTGATGACCACTAAAGTGGACAGGACATCAATTTAAAAAAAGGGGAGTAAGAAAGAATGATGTGTTGATGGTGGTCGGTGTCCTCGCTTAGAACTTTTACAGGAACAGAGAAGGTCTCTGCATGTCCTGGAAATCCCAGCATAATGTACCAAAACCCAAAAAATGAAAAAGGCTGATATCTAGTAACAATGATATTTGACATAAACTTCAGAAATACTGAGGTGCACTGCACGAGAGATATATCTTTCCTGTGATCCAGAAATGGGAAGGACCTGACTGAATCATGCTATTGCAGTAAACAAATACAGCAAATATTTCCCCCTAACAAGCATAAAAACTGCATGATAAAATCCTAAAAATTAGGTTTGTAGACCTGTTACTGTGGAGAGGTTATTCTAGTAATTGAGCATTTGAAAGTTGGACATACTTTTCTAGCAAAAAGCTTCTTATATATTCATTTGTTCCCATGTTAGAATTAACTTTGCGTTTCTATGATTCCATGATTAGGTCCCTGAAAGTTTTTCTTCCCTGTAACATTTATAGAAATATTTATATAGATGATAGCTTTCTTCAGATTGATTTTTTTTAAGTCAACCAAATTACAGTATAGTTTTTCCATTTCGTTTATCAACTTTATTTTTTAAACGTGTGATTTTTTTATTTTAAGGAACTGTCGTTCTTCTAGTTCTGTAACTTCATCCTCCAATATAATGTATCTAGTTCTGTAAGGTATTCTGAACCTCCTTTGTACTGAGAAACCCTTTCAACTTCATACCAGCAGGAAATTCCATCATCCTAACGCTCATGTCCAAGTCATTAAAAACAGTAAAAAAGATAAACTTCAAGACTGACAGAGGAATTCCTCACGTTATCTCCCTTGGGCATTTCCTGTCACATGCTGCTATCTCTCATCAAACACTTCCTTATCGTATCGTTCTTTTGTTACTTTACCACTACCACTTCATTAATAACTTAGCTTATGTCTTTAGAATCAATTGGCATTAGATGATTAAATGAAGTCCATATGGAATACTTTTATTGTTTCCTCCCACTGGAAAAGGCAATATTAAAGTAATTGGGTTAATCCTTCTATTTCATAACCCACTATACATTTTATTTTTCATTTATTTCTGTTTTTATTATATTCTTCAAGATCAGTTTATGAACTTTATGCAATGTACTCTTCTTGTCAAGCCACAAGCTTGTAATTTCCCAGATCACCTGTCTCTTAGAATTCTTCAGCTCCGTGGCTCTATTCACAATTTGAAAATAATAACTAGAAGTTCTTGCTACTAGACTAGGGTTACATTTGCTGGTTTATTCAGAACTCTGGGATAAAGAGTTCCTGATCACCCAGAAAGGCACATTTCTTTCTTTCAGCTTCTCTTTCAGGTCAGATGTGGCAATTATAACACTCAAATTCACATTTGTTTTCCTCCATCACCACGCACAGAAATTTATTTTACTGAAGACTGAGGTTGAACTACTTAGGTCTATGACTACGATATCTCTGGTGTGATTTAAATTTCAAGCTTCTTTTCTAAATGTCAGGTTCTTGGCATAGAAAACCTTTGCTACTCTCAGTTTTTTTTCCTCATGTGTTCACCTTTAACTAGTTTAACTGAACACGCTTTAAAAAAAGCTCTATTTTTTTAGTGTTTCAAGAAGAAACTTGTCAGATACTGTTTCGCAGAGCACACCGGGCATGCAACCTTTGTTAGCATTTGATTCTTGGGTCAAACACTTCTGACAAACTTACTCTCTTTATCCATGTTCAAATCCAGTCTAGAATATCAGATATCTAGCACCCTCCTAATACACTATTTACATTCATTCTTCAAAGAGCTTTTAACATATATTGATCTTATCTTATCCATATCACCATTTCTTTCTTCCTTTACAGTGTACTGAAGCATTTATGTAGTGGTTACCCACTGCAGCTTTGACATTGCTGTACAGGAAGATTGGTTTTTAGGGCTGAGGATCTCTCAGCTTGTCCACTTTCTTACTTCAGAAAGTCTATCCTCAATCCTAAATGTCTCATATAAGTTACTTAGATGGAATCTGCCCTTCAGGAAGAAACTTCTTGCAGTCAATCTTTTCCAGTGGCTGAACTTACCTTTCTTTACAGCATTTTTCATTAATATTTGCTGCCACCTGTGAGGTTCGGCTCAAAAACACAAGTCTACAGTTGTTTAATAGTTTGCCACCACTGAATTCACTCATCTATGACTTGTACCGGGCAAAACAGATCAGCAAAATTTGTTCTAATATAAAGAATGATTAATACATTTTCCTCTATTCCCAGCAAGACTATCTCAGGATTTGATTATTGATTGCTATACTATTTTATTTATCTGAGAATTTATGTCCATGTACAATGAAAGAAAGAATAGTAATTTCCTGTACGTCTACTTCTTTCAGATATCAAAAAAATTTAGAAGATGCCAAACGCATTGGAATAAAAAAAGCTATTTCAGCCAATATTTCTATGGGTATTGCTTTCTTTTTGATATATGCCTCATATGCACTGGCCTTCTGGTATGGAACCACTTTGATACTATCTGATGAATACACACTGGGAAAAGTCTTTACAGTAGGTATTCAACAGTTTTTGTTAACAACATTAACAAAAAAATAGTGAACTGATCCTGTGTAATCTTACTGGAATGTGTGTCTTAAATTATGAGGCAGGTTGAAGTCAGCTCTCCAAACTGCATATTTCACTCCTGCTAACTGAAACAAAAACAGGAGGTGTGAAGCACCGCTTTGCTTGTCATGGATATTTCCATGAGTTGGCTGGCAGCATAAAACTGTTTGCCTTGAAATCACTGGTTAAAGTCCAGCTTGGAGCAGTTATAATTAAAAGTTATTAATTCTGTATTCAGTTACATTGGATCTTTGATAAACAACAGATAAAGCTTCTAGGAACTCTGATCCATGTGAGATCATTGCATTCAGCAGAAAAAGACCAGGCATCACGTAGCATGCTCTTTGTAACGCATATTGAGTGTGTTAGGCACTACTCACTGACCATATCTATTCTTGGAAGGCCTGGAGTATAAATGTGGTTTAATTTTTGATCCCAAACACAGCATGCCTGCTAATAAACCGGTTTTGCATCTTGAAAGAAGGAAACTTAGACTGATCTTAAAGATTGCTATCTGTGTTTATCTTTTTGTGTAAATCACTGCCATTTGTTTTCTTGCTGCTTCCTCCCATTGTATAGCATGCACAAAACTCCTTGAAGCAGCGATAACTAATATTCTCAGATAACTGAAACTGTCTAATTAGAGTTGAGATGTGTATTATGTTTGTCATTTTTTCCCCTTAGGTCTTTTTTTCTCTATTAGTTGGAGCTTTTAGTGTTGGACAGACTGCTCCAAGCATGGAGGCATTTGCTAATGCAAGGGGAGCTGCCTATGCAATCTTTAGTGTCATCGACAATGTGAGTATCTTGGTCGTGAATGTCATCTGAAAATGCTGAACATCTGACTTTCCGTTCTGAGTATGAACTTAGCAAGCCCCAAACGCTTCTCTGTACAATGCAATAACACTGACAAATTCTGTCTAACACAGTTTTGGATATTGGACAAATATCTCAATGCTGTGATATGAACCCATAAATGACACAGTTGCAAATTTTGTCTGTCATTCTTTACACACACAAACACACACACACGTAATATAACTAAACTTAGGGCTGTGTTTCTGCATAACAGTAATGAAGCAACGCTGAGATGTCTGCTGGCATCTTTGCCTCTGAGTTCACATCTGTTTTGCAGCTTGGGGGTGTACGTGCAGCTATTGTAAATATATTCATGCCAACTCATGTAACTACCATCTGAGCTGCCAGAAATGATGCCACCATGACTGGGGAGGATCATTCGGGCTATAATACTTGCTCATCAGGATGCTGGCAGACACTTGGATCCTAGTAGGCACTGAACCTCGGTGCTATAGCATCATAGTGGCTACAATACTATTTTAAAACTAGTCATCTTTTTTCTATGAAAAGTCTTTGGCTTTTTGTGCCAACGTCTTTCTGATTCTAGAGTGCTCTGGTTGGGAATGGAAATCCATTAAAACCCAACTTCCTATGTGGTAACTGCCACAGTCACCACTTCTGACTGTATATTGAAGGCAACAGTGTAATTATGAACACAAAATATGTTAGCTGGCATGCTAATGTATAGGTTCCGCCTTCCTGTCCATTATATTTTAGATGATTTCCACTATTGCCTAATTTACACCAGCAAGGACTCTCTTTTCCTTGGGTCCTGGCCTTGGTTATTCAACTTTGAGACCAGCTTTGCCGGTAACCCGGGTTGGAAGTTTCATACATTGAAATGTGCTCTGGGTGGCCCTGCGTGTGCAGAGGGGTTGGACTAGATGACCTCTAGAGGTCCCTTCCAACCTTAGGCATTCTGTGATTCTATACATTGCTGAAACGGCTGTTCCATCCAAACTGCTCTTCAGTTAGGCTTTACACAAGATTTCACAGCCCTACATCATGATAAAATGTCAGCTGGATTTTAAACTTCTTATTTTCCTTTTTTGCATGTTATTCTGCACAGGAACCTCAAATTGACAGTTCTTCAGATGCTGGCTACAAACCAGACTGTGTCAAAGGGAATTTGGAATTCCGCAATGTTTACTTCAATTATCCAGCTAGGCCAGATATTAAGGTATTATGCATGGACATGGTACAGATTCCTTTTCAGATAACTTGTTTTAGAGAAAGAGAGCAGTTGCTGTAATAAAAATAAAATCCTAGAACTAATGGAAACTTTGGCTTTTAAACAGAACCAATAACCTACTTTATTCAGAACTGGTTAGATAACTTAGTCAAGAGCATCTTTTTAAACAATATACAACTATACAAAATTTTCACTAGAATCTAAACACTTGGAGGCCTTTACAAATTAAAAATATAATAGAAAAATTCTAATGCTAATAATATTATTTTAAAACCAGTAAAAATGTTATACAAGTATACTGATCTCCCAAATTGTCTACACTGTACATCTGTTAAAAGAATTTCTTGGAGAAATTGGCACATCATTTATTGCATTTACAATGCGAAATCTGCCCAAGGAATGATTGTTTTGTTCCCAAACTCTCACAAAGGTTTGTCTTGATGCAATTTAGTGGGGATGAAAGAGGTCAGAATGATTTCTGAGAGTACATTTATTAAGACTATATTGAAAAACATCTTATTTTCCTGTGAAGGTAGTTCACTAACTTATAACAGGGAACCTATTCCCATTTTGTTTAGGTAGAGCACGAAAACAGAAGAGCAGGGCTTTCTTAGACAACTTTTAAAGAGATAGACTGAGAAAACCTACCATCTTGCCTGATTCTCAAGATATCAAGGGAAATCAGCTGGTAATTATATCAACAGCCTTTAGAATCGACATGAAGACTATTATTTTTCTCATCTGCATTAGGTTTCTAAAATTTGCTTCAGATTATCTACTATTAGAAAAGGGGTTTGTTCTTCCACTTCTTTCTCTATCAACTAGCATGGTCACCTTTGTAGCACTTTATCCTCATGAGTAAGAGTGAAGGATGCTTCATAACAATTTCAAAACGAGAATGATGAGCAAACCACAGCGTACAAGGAAACATACTGTGCCAATGAGAACATCACTGCATAGGCCTGTTTCACCTTTGCCTATCAGCAATGGTAAGGTCTAAGATGGTCATACATAGCAAAAGACCTCATTCTGCATTCCTTACACCTTTTACAAATAGATATGATAATGATCTAGTCAACATAGATGGTTGGCAATTTATCCCACCTGGTAACTGCAGGGACACTTTCCCAGCAAGATCCCAAGTGGATGCTTTTGTGCAATGTCTTTGCCAGGCTTGGTATTGCCATAGCTGTATTTTAGCAGGCTTTGAGCCACCACCTTGTGGCTTCTTCTCTAAGATTGTAGGATGAAGGAAAAATCTACCTGATCCCCTCAGATAATTCCATTCTACCTTTCATCTCTTTTAATCTTGCACGCTTATGTGTAAAAAAATAGTCAGAAGACTTTAGTCTTCCCACTTCATACCCAGACTTCAGAGTTTGACCCAAAGCTGACTGAAGTCAACCAGATCTTTCCATTCACATCTTCAGGTTATGGATCAGGATTTAATAATTTATTTTATACCTAACACTATCTTCCATACTAATGTATAACTCTGTGTGTAATAAATATATTTCCAAATAAAAACATGGTTGACAAGGGTCTTTAATTGAGTTATAAGGCGGCTCAAGGGCCTAAATTAGGTTAAATTAGGTTGTCCTAGTTCATACTCACTCATTTTTCACATCTCCTGAACTATGGTCTCACAGCTCAAAATATTCTTGATTAAAATGGCAGCATTTCAGAAGTCTCTATGCTAGTGATACAAAAGACTGCTTGCTTTACTCTTTGCTTTCACAATTCCTCACATAATACTTTTTTATTAATTTGAACACTGTTGTATAGAGTATTGCTATTAAATTAATACTAATGTAAATATGTACAATAATTTTACTGTACTTTTTGTGATCCATTCCAGAAAACGGTGGTTGTACAAAAATACTGCACAGAAATTATAAAATTAAGAATATAGTTTTAATATTATGTTATTTTGTCACATGAAGAAGTTCACATTATGGGTAACTTGTGAAATGTATTTTGTAATATATTGCTATTAGACCAATTCTGGTGTAATGATGAAGAAAATTTCACTCAGCTCATTAGAGTTCTCCTACATTTAAGCTCACATTTTTATATATCATGTTTTTTCTAACATATTTCTTGAGGTACTGAAAGGCTTGAATCTCAAGGTTAACTGTGGCCAGACAGTAGCCCTCGTTGGTGGCAGTGGCTGTGGGAAA
>JAWLRI010000471.1:1322667-1349687 GCA_034781795.1 Crypturellus tataupa | reverse complement strand
CGCAACCCTAAAATCCTGCTGCTCGATGAGGCCACCTCAGCTCTGGATACTGAAAGTGAATCCGTTGTGCAGGCAGCACTGGACAAGGTCAGTATTGCTCTGGAATGAAGCAGGGAGCAGAAGGATGCCTATGGTTTCCTTTCTTTCAGACGTTCATTTAAAGAGCTGCAAAAAATAAAGTTTAGGCCTAAAGGTCCTAAAGGTCTAAGGGCTAAAAGGTCTAAGGTAAGTCTGTATTTGGTAAATGTTCTCTGTTGATACGAAGACAAGGTACTCAATGTCTATGAAGACAAAAATGCTTAAGAATAAGTACGGAATTACTGTACCAGCTCTGTATCCGGTCAGGCAGACTGCCCTGTGGTGAAGTGTCTTTTAAATGTCTGTGGAATTCAGTTAATGATACAGTAAGATGGGCAGAATTGCCCCAAACTTTCCAAAACAAACTTTAGCCTTTGCAGCATTGGGCAGCACAACACTGGCTACGATGTGAGTATTCCCAAGCAGCCTTGCATCTCGCTATGGGCCACGTTCTTTTTAGTATCTGGCAAAGTAATTCAAAATCAACGTGTTTGATTTTGCAGATGTAGCTGCTGCTACATTTTGGCTGCAGTCTAGACGTAGCTAGACACCTAGACAACTGAAATAGTATTCAATCCTGTATTTCTTGTTGGCTGCGTTTAAGAAGTGCATGAAGTGTTTATAAAACAGTCCTGCCTATTCCGCAGGGCGAATCAATCACATTGTCTTTTTTTTTTTTTTTTAATCTCTATTTGTCTCTGTCTTTACGTATCTGCATAATCCTCTGGGTGCATATGAATTACCAGCATTGCATAAATGATTTGAGTAGTGATGATAGAGTTTATCTATGGACAATATCTTTAGAAAACATTTTGCTTCTATGCGCTTTTCTGCCTCAGGAGAAGCACCTTGCTCTAACCACTGTGTGGGGCTGTGTCTGAGGGAATCAGGGCGCAGGAGCCATATTCTCCGCTTCAAAGATGGTTTAATCCCCAATTCTTTCTTGGGCAGTTCACTCTCATTAATTTCAGTGATATTTAGGCTCTCTACCCCTGCCTTGTGAAACTAGCTGAGTCCGCGTGTTCAGACCTCTCTCTTCCAAGCCTTTCCCTGTGAGGTGGATTCCGGAGCACAGGAGGCCAGGGAACTGCTGAGAGAGGCATTCAGCGGGCTCCCAGCTTAGTGCTGCAGTGTGAAATGCATACACCCAGTTTAAACAAGTTACCTAGCCTCTCACCTCTCCCACAGATCTTTAAAATATGTGGTCTGGTGAGATGATCTCCCTGCGAGCATGTCTGGCGGGGCTCGCCAGCCGGGCTTGCTCAGACTCGACGAGCTCCGGGGCTGCTCACGTTAAGCAAGATGAGGCCGGGCCATAGTGCGCCGGTATTCAGTTGTCCTGCTCTTGCCTTCCTGCTTTTCCCCTTGCAAAGATGAATACCTGCCTGTACAGAAAGGTTACGTCAGATCTAGAGAACATTTTTCTCTACTAGCTTCATCAAAATTCTTAATTTCTTGTTGAGGAGGCTCAGACGTAGTGAAGCTTTTAGACTACCAATAAACTGGATTTTTTTTCATGGAATGATTTGAATCGGTGTGCTTTCAAGTCCTTAAAAACATGAAAAAAATATGAAGATGTCCACTTTAGCTGGCAATTCTTTCAGGAATAATTCACACACAAGAGTTTTCATTCTCATGAACAAATATTAAACAGTCAATCTAACAGTATTAAGTGAAGATTTAAAAATGAATTATATACAGCTTGGATTAACTTGCTGGATCACTATAGACTAATACCAATTTATTCCAAAGCACAATGACAAAACTTTGTCATGTCAGAATAGATATTTATGGGATTTATTTTATTATTGGTGAGTAATTAAATAGATATAATAATGACATGGTAACTGAAGTATGATTTTAAGTATAATTTTAGATAAATTTATTTTCAGCTAAGTCGCTGAGTAGAGTAAGTAAATTTACAGGGTAAATGATTAATTTTTAAGATTTGTGAAACGCTCTTATGTAGAACTATCACTGACACATTTAATGGCAGACATTCTTTGTCTCGCTAAAATTGGATACAGAAACCTATAACACTGAACAGACAGTTTTGAAAAAAAAAAGATACTTATTTTAAGAAAGTAATAGGCTGACATGTAAAACCACAGAATCACAGAAAGGTTGAGGTTGGAAGGGACCTCTAGAGATCACCTAGTCCAACTCCAAAATCAAGTTATCTTCATTTATTTTTGTTAAATCAAAAATGTTTTGCAGTATTTGATGTAAAATATGTTTTTACTTTCTCAGAATGAAAAATACTGTATGATTAATTTCTCAGTAGATGGTCAGTAGACTGGAACATCATTTCCAAGAAAATGGTTTGATTGAAATATATTGTTTAGGGCAAAAAATACTTGTAGAGGGGAAATGCTGTAAGTGCCTGAATATGCTAACACGGAGCTGCTTTTGTGCTATTTCCAGGTCAGGAAAGGACGCACCACGCTTGTTATTGCTCATCGCTTGTCAACAGTTCGAAATGCGGATCTTATAGCTGCATTCGAAAATGGTGTCATCACAGAGCAAGGAACACATAACGAATTAATAGAACAGAAAGGAGTTTATTACAAACTGGTTAATATGCAGGTAGCTGATGAACTTTTGTGTAACTTTCTTCACATTGTGTGTTATGAGCTTAACGGGATTTTTTTCAAATATGTCTCCGGTTTCACAGTGTTTTCTCAGTAGAGAAACTAGAGAAAAAACTTTCTATGAAGATTGCTAATCTTCATAACAAGAAAAAAGAAGCAAAAGCAAAATGTGTAAGTTTAATTTAAAGATGTGGAAAAGAGGGAAATCTGAGCATAAAAAAGAAAACTTTAAATTAAAATATGGAATTAAAACCAAACTACAGAAGATAAAAAGACTGTAATAGAAATGAAATTCTGGAGCTGATTAATTCTCAGTTTCCTTTACTAAACTGTAGAATCATAAAATAACTCCAGTTGGAAGGGATCTCTGGAGTTCATCTAGGTCAGCACCCCACAGCGCAGGGATGGCTCTGCGGTTGGGGCATGCTGCTCAGGACTGCGTCCCATCAGGTTTGGTGTATTTCCATGGATGGACTCCACACCCTCTCTGAGCAACTTGCTCCACTGCCTCACCACCCTTATTGTGAAAATGCAAACTCTTTTATGCAAGGATATGTTTTATCCCACCAACTTGTCAGTGAGTCAGGCTCCCGAAGCTTTGTCATGCAGGCATGTCCTATTTTCAACATTTTCATTTTCTCTCCAGCTCTCTCCTGAACCTCTCACATAGTGAGTGTCTCCTAGACCTTATTTTTGAAGCAGCTGGAAGTCTTGCCTCTATTCCTCAAGGCTCCCAGTCCTCATGTTGGCCCTCATGTTGTCCTGATTCTCCCTCACATTTCACACCACTACCTTTGGTATGATACCTCGTATCATTTTTGCATTTTAAGAGGATTTCTCCTGGGTTTATTCAATTCAATTCTCCTGTATGTAGTCGGAACATTTTAATATGGAAAAAAAAACCCAAACCTTCATAACTACAACTTTTCTTCTAAGTGTGAGGTTTTTTTGGCAAATTTTGCACTGAGTATAGATAGGACTGCAGGCAAATTTAATGCTTGATTATTGCTTTGCAAAATTGTTCAGTTCTTATCCATCTTCCATTTACTTAACATACTTTTTGCTGGGTTTTTAATTAGAATTTACATTCATTTTAAAGTACAGGATGATATGGCTTTAAATGATTTTTAGCATCATGTTGTTTTTCGTTTCAGACATCAGGAACTGACGAGCAGTTAGAGGAAGAAGAAGAAGAAAATACACTAGGAATCTCAGAAATGGCACTGAAAGGATCAGTACTGGTTGGACAGAAAAGACAGTCAACTCGGAAAAGCATGAAGAGGTTCAGAATACAGAGTGATGAGCTTGACGTAAAATCTGTCCAGCTTGTGAGTGTCTCTATTTTTATCTGCATAACTAATAGGATAAAAAAGAAAGATGATCCTCCTTAGAGTAACTTAATAATAAAAAGTGGAAAGATAGTCTGTAAGTCTGGTTAAATGTCATATAATGACAAGATGACACAAAAAGAGGTCTTTCAAAACCCTTTTTCCCTCCAGAAGCTAAAATGAATTTTGCTGTGATATTTGAAAAAGTTCAATTGTGGGATATTATGAAACAAAATTAGTGGATTATGGAAATAGTCTAAGTAGACTAAATAAATCATTCAATTTTAAAGCAAAGCCAAACCTGGTTATCATTATATAGCTAAAATAACACACTCTGAATAGAGAATAATTACTGTTTTTTTCTAGAAACGTTTCCCTTTTGTCTGAAATGTGTTTCTTCTGGCAAATAAATCAATGATAATTACACTGGAATTATCAATCTGACTGATTCCCTAAATACACTAGAGGTCATATTCAGCAATGTATGAAGAGTAATTCATTCAGCATTTAATACAAATTTCCAACTTCCTCCACAAACCAGCAAATGATAACTGGGATTTGTAATAAATCTTTTTTAAGAAAGGCTCAAAACGTTATTGGTGGAAGAAATGAGAGGTTATCTAACATTCATTGGTTCTTTTCTTTATCTTTTTTATGATACTAATATTAGGTACTAGGTAATAGTGTTTCTGTAATTAATAGACGGGATTTTTAAAGGTCTGTTGGTTTGGGTTGGGATTTGGGGTTTCCCGGCGTGGAAGAAAGGAGAAAGGAAGAAAATACACGGATTATATGTGATGTCCTCTATTTTTTGACTGAATAAATATAGTCATATTTATCATGATGGAATCCTTTTATTCTAGGATAATGATGTGCCTCCAGCTTCCTTTCTTAAAATTATGGAGTGGAATAAAACTGAATGGCCTTACTTTGTTCTTGGAACTTTATGTGCAATTATAAATGGGGCCTTGCAACCTATATTTTCAGTCATAATATCAGATGTTATAGGGGTAAGTACAAAACAAAGAAGTGAAAATCTTCATTACAGGCTTTACTCTTTGTCATAGTTTCCCACTAACTTACCTTGAAATAGTTTATAATAAACTGTATGTTTTTTCAATATTTGCTTTTATCTACACATCAAAGACAACAGTACATGCTGAACAGCTTCTTGCATTGCAAAGGTGAGGAATAGCTGAAGATCCTTGCAATGAAATTGCAGAATTTCTACTTGAAGATGCAGAGAGGAGTGGTACAAAAGGCATATCTCTGTTTTCAAGCAAACCAGCTTATTGACCCCAAAGTGAGGAGAGATTCTGCTGTGACCTCCTGTAAGCCAGCTCGCCTCCATACCCTCTGTAACTGGCACAGTGAGGATGAGAAGCACGCGTGGAGAAGATGCTCCTTGTGATGTCTTCCCCTCCTGTGCTCCACAGTAACATTCCTGAGAAAAAAATGATGTGCACCAAGGCAAAGCAAAAGTCACTGAGCCTTGTATTCTCGTGTTTTTATCAGGTTCACTACAAAGCAAGAAAAAAAAGGAAAAAAGGAAAATATTACAGTGGTTGCACTTACTGGAAGATTTTTTACAGGCAGGCTAACTATAGCCTAAAAAATAAAAGACACTGAAATGATCTATCTTGAATTATTCTTATACTTGTATGTGAGGTGCTGCCTAGTAAGAAATTGCTTGGGAAAAGAGCATTATTTAGAAGGCCAATATGGAAAATAATCTCTTGAAGGGCAGAAGATATATACTGCAAAAAGAATTTTAAAAACTTACTTAAGAGGTGCCTTAGTCTTGTGCAGGTATAAGTTCCAATAATGATTCACTGATGTAGGTTCATTCACTTACATGTTGCTGATTTTGTATTTCCAGAATACAAGTGAAGTCTTCATTCATAGAAACCTGTAAAATGAGCTCAGATCTGTAAACTTCAAAGAAAAAAAATTGGCCCAACAAAAAAATGCACTTGTTATTACTTTAAATACATGTAATGCACATAGCATGCCTGTCAAAGATAACAGGGAAAATTACTGCACTGTAAGTTAATAAAATTAACTTTCAGAATTTTCTCTTATAGATGTTTATAGAAAAAGGAGAAATTGCTATCAGGAGGACAAATAACACGTATTCACTGCTGTTTTTAGGTTTTGGAATTATTTCTTTTTTCACTTTTTTTCTTCAGGTAAGTTTTTGTTACTGTAATTATTTATGGATTTTGAGATGTTCTATGTCAACTGTTAACTTCTCAGTGCCTTAGTCAAGCAATATGGAAGGAAAAAAGATTTTTGATGAATTTTCACTACTAGGTGGGTTCAAAGGGTAATAAGAGGTTTCAAGAATGCACTGTGGTCCTAGCCCCCCAGCAAAGGAAAGTTTGGCTTTCAAGTCTACCGTAGACCACAGGCTGTGGAGTAAAAGACAAAAAAATGTAGGCTCAGTAATAATAATATAATAATAATAATGATAATACTATAGTAACCTTGACTATAGCATAGTCTTTGCTTGGGTTTTAATGACTCTTCTGTCTTAAATAAATTGTTGCTTCCCCACCTATTCTGAGCTCCCTGCGATAGCGCTGCCAGCATCTGACCCGGCTCCACTGAAACTATCCTGCATGCAGCTACGTGAGCTGCACTCAGTCCCTCGAATTTCTAAATACCAAAAAAAAAGACCTGGGAAAGACCACCTCATATGCTTAAGTTAAAATTAGTCACAGTTCCATATCGTGAAGATTAGGTACCATTTCAAACGACCTCTTTTTGCTCTGGTATTCCTCCTTCAGTCTGTGCTACTCGAATACGCTGGCGCACGTTATCTAGAAGAGACTCTAAATTCACAGTTACATTCAAGGATTCGTGTGAGCAGGCACGTTGCTAGTGCATGGAACTGTGCATATTGTGGGGAAACTGCCTTGCTCATATATAAATCAATTCACCTTGCATGTGAATTGATGTGTATCTTGTTTACATATGCAAATCTGTTTAGTCATTCGCAGCTACTTGAATCAGCCTTGCTCACCCTTTAGCACCACCTTCTATCTTCTGCCCTGATGCCATTAACACAATGCAATGCCTTTTCCGAAATGCCCTGAAGCCCATGCTCCCTTTTTAGGTAGAAACAGCTTCACAGTTCTTACGATGCTCTTGGAAAAGAAACGTTTTTGTTAGTAGAGCTGTGTCTGCCGGAAACACTCCTGTACCTATTTTTCCCTCTCCCAATCCTGTGTAGTCTGATTTTGCATGGCCCTGGCCCAAGGGTGAGAAGACACCAGCAAATTGAAATTCCCCTGCATACAGAAAGCCGTGTTGCAGTCAGTAAGGCTTCCCCTAGTAAATAACTAGTAGTGCTACAGGGTTTTGACTGTGAGCTCTTAAAGAGAGGGAAATCTCTGGCAGTTGTGCAGTGCTTGAAACAAATACAGGGCCTGACCTGTGAACTGTGAAGTGACAGCTCAGAGTTTGAGATCAGGTATAATAAAAAAAATCATTGAAATAAAGGGGTATTTGCTGAGTCGTAAAGTCTATTGGTGAAACATGGTATGTTCTTGTTGCTTAAAAAGCAGTGTCTCAGTTATAGCTAAAATATTTTTTACTCTGTGTAAACTCATTTTGCTTAGTTTACTCATGTATTTTTAATATATGTATGTAGTGACATAACTGTTTATCAGATAAAGACAAAACCTGTAATAAAGGAATTAAGTTTTGTGGGTTTTTTTTCCTCAAACAGGGTTTCACATTTGGTAAAGCTGGAGAAATCCTTACAATGAGGCTTCGCTCCATGGCATTTAGAGCAATTCTGAGACAGGTAAAGGTGTTACACATATTTAGCTTTCTAGAACCTTAGAAATGCTTGTTTGTACAGATACCACAAATTATCTTAGCAGGACTTGCACTTCTTAGCTTGGCACTTCTAGACCTAGCACTTGGAGACTCAGGTGTTTTTGACTCTCTTTTGCTGCCATTAGCACCCTTACCAGTAGCTTTTCCTAATGAGTAATTTTTTATCTTACCAGGTGCTTTAAGGAGATGTTAATATTCACTTTCTCATAATTATTCTGTAGCATAAAACCAAACCTTCCTTGGATTTATATTAAATTTTATTCCCAAGTAAAATGTGTTCAAGTACCAGACACTAGCCTGTAGAACCTGGGAAAGTTTTGCCTATTAGCACCAGTGCAGGTGGTTTATGCTCCATCCTGTGAAATGCCAAAGCAGCCCTCTGACTTTATGGAGTCTACCACCAAATTGAAGCTGTTCATTTTTGTACATTTTTTTTCTTAATGTATGACATAAATACTCCTCTCCCCCCACGACCAAAAAAAAAAAAAAAAAAAAATCCAAGCAATCAGTACAAATAAACTAAGCTGATAAAGAAAGGTATCTTCTAAAGTTACATTTAATATATTTAATATATTTAATAATGTGATGGTGCAAAAAGGACATATGGATGTTTGTTTAACACAATTTAGTTTGAATTTTGTGTTCCCATATCTTTATTGCATCTATAACTCTATTGGATTTATGGTTACTTCTACTGTTTCATAATTTGCTTGTAACCCAAAGTGATTATGCAAACTACAGTTTTTAAGATCATCATATCTATATTCCATGTTGTAGGAAATCAGCTGGTTTGATGATCCTAAAAATAGCACTGGAGCATTAGTTACAAGACTTGCTTACGATGCCTCACAAGTGAAAGGAGTAAGTAACATGCATTGGGATTTTACATATATGTTTTAGGATAGAATGTAGATTGGATTTGATAGGTAGACACCCTGCAAATGCTGTCCACTGGAAGCTATTGTTATGTATTAAAAAGTGATCAATATGTGCTTGATACCACACAAAAGTTTAGTATGATAATAGTAGATAAAACATATATGCGGTAGTACTGCTTTTGGCCAATGCTACCTTACTAGTGTTCAGTACTGTACGAGTATAAATGAGTCATCCAGGGAACCTGACTTGGTAAAGTATTTATCCAGCCTGCTTAGATGTCTAGATAGCCTTGTGTTTCTGTGGTAAATATTCCAGCGCAACAAAATACTTAAACATATGCCTCAAAATGAGGGTTATTCCTGTTGCATCACTGTGTCCATTCATGTGCTCAATGTAAAGTGGTCAGAGAGAAAAAATGGTCATCTCAGACTCCAAATTTGGCAAGTTCATATTTCAAGAGATGTAGCACATTTGAAAACATAGTTCTGAGTATAAAAATATGAGATTTCTAAAATTCCATAGTTTTAGGAGCAAAACCTGGGAACAAGTGCTGTAAGTCTGAGTGAACAGATGGAAACAGCAGGGCAGATACAGAAGATTTGAAGGAATGATCTGTACAGTAGAACATATTTTTCAAAAGATAGAATTAAGATTTCAATTCTGAATGACACATTTAGTAAATTGAGAATTTTCATAAGTCCTCTTATGAATAAATTCTACTTCTCTCTACTTCTCTGAGTGAAAAGTAATTTTTGTCTAGTTTTCATGTTTTCACTCTACTTAAAATTTACCATTTATATTTTTTTTCCAGGCTACAGGTTCAAGACTGGCATTAATTGCCCAAAATGTAGCTAACCTTGGAACTGGAATAGTTTTGTCTTTGATCTATGGCTGGCAGCTGACTCTCCTGCTCTTAGCTGTTGGGCCAATTATTGCAGTAACTGGAATGATTCAAATGAAAATGCTTGCTGGACATGCAAAAAAAGATAAGAGGGAGCTGGAAATTGCTGGAAAGGTGGGTTCACTAACATTTTGTCTGTTTTGATTTCTACTTATTGCAGCTTAATAGGGACACTGGCAGTGGGTCAAGAATATATTACTTCTAAAAGAAATCGAACTCTTCATTTTTGTATTGTTCCGACCAAGTGGTGATATATTATATATGAAGCTGAAAATTGGAGACATTAATTTAGGCACTAGCATCCAGAGTGTACTAAGCATTTTAAAAGTAATGGGTGCTCATGCCAGTTCCAAGCCTGTGTGTTCCCTCTTTTTCCCCAACACTTTGCCTTTATTTTTGACTAGGCTTGTTTCCTGTTCCCAAGGGTCCCCTCTCTTCTGCCTGTCACATACTTCTCTCCTCTCCCTGTTGTCTACAGACCCAGTAGAGAAGGCTCAGGATATAAACAAGCAGCAACAAGGATGCCTGGAAATCCTGCTGGGCGATATAGGTGTCCATGCACTCTAGCTGCAATCCCTTGTGTTTATTTTCATTCCTTCCCCTTTGATGGGAAGTGAAGCAAGAG
Organism: Crypturellus tataupa; assembly: GCA_034781795.1. NCBI lineage: Eukaryota > Metazoa > Chordata > Aves > Tinamiformes > Tinamidae > Crypturellus > Crypturellus tataupa. Next base: position 1,339,439 of record JAWLRI010000471.1, on the reverse strand, counting down.
TCTGGGAGGCCGTTTCAAAGGACACTGAGTGTGAGGGCAAAGAGAGCAAATGATTGCTTAATTTCGTAGCTGTGAGGATGGCTGTTTCCTCGTTGCTCAAGGCCGCAGTCTCTGACTGCACTTTATGAGGACTCTGTTTTGACACACATCAGTCAACAGTCATGCGGGGAAGATGTTATTATCTAAGGAGTCCAGGCACAGCAAATCTCAGGCACAACTTCTCTTCCCATGAGGGAAGAGGAATTAGGAAATTGTATCAGGAGAGTTTCTCAGGGGCATTTCTGTCTCTCTGTGCTTTAGAAGATATTCATGTGTCTTCTCACAGTCTTTTTCACACTAGAATTAAAAGAGAGAGAGAAAATCATCTTGATTCTCCCTGTTATTACATTTTAGTATAAATTTTTATATGACATTATAATCATAATGTACTATAAGATTCCTTATAAGGTCAAACCATAAGGCAACTGTAGAATATTGTCCCTTGACACATGCAAATGAGCTGTGTAAATGTGAAAACATGGCAAACAGTCGAGGGAATGCAGAGGAATTAACTGATCTTTTATTTATAGCAAATTCTACAACAACTTTGAATCAATGCTTACAAGGGGATTTAAATGTAAGAAACCAGATCTCACAACAGTCCTTTGGAAGTACACAGTACAGGCATTGCAACCCTTAATTAATTAGCTATATATTCTTATTCCCTAACTTGTCTTTGTTCACAATGTCATTATATGGACAGCCAATAAAGCAACCAGTTAATTACTCTATACCTTGAGTATTATCAAAAGAATTATTCCAAAATGTTCTTTCAGAAGAATCTTGATTTCAGGGCTATATAAATACATATTTGAATTAAACCTGTGTCACAAATTGCCATCAAGAAATGGCTCTTTCCTACAGCGGAGTTAGGAATAAACTACTCTCATAGATATGTGTCATGCAGACATAATATAGCGGCAGCAGAATTATTCATATACTTAAATAGTGGAGCCAGCTCCATTTGTACAGCAAAGAGTCCATTGTGCAGTGGGACAAGTACTATCGAGGGCTTCTGCAAAGGTGATGGGATTCCATGGTATAAATGTCTTAAATATTGGTGACAACGCATAAGGAAGAATTGATGAGTCCTAGGTTCCAGGTGAATTCCAAGACAATGGAGGTTTTTTTGGCGAAACAAGTTTTGAACTGCATTTTGAGCTAGAACAGAGTGCTCCATACATATACTTAAAAAATCACTTTCTAGAGTGGCTCTACATCTTGAATTTTGCTTTGCCAGATTCTAGACAAAGACGAAATCAATTGTTGCTATTAAAACAATTGTTGACAATATTGACTAACTACGAGTAAATCCCTTTATTGTTTGGACTCTGCATGGGATTTCAGGAGCATTAAGAGAATTAAACTATGAACTTCCACTAGTTTACCATGAAGATTTGGTCCTTAGAGTCATTTAGGAAAATTTACTGTTCTACCTACTGTGGGAAAAGATTTTCCAAGTTACATAATTATTAGGGCATAGATTCCATCTAGGCCAGAAAAATGATTCTCAATGTTTTTAGGAGTGGCTGGTAGTTTTAATTTTCTCCATAAGGAGCTTGAAAGACTCTTGATTTTCAGGAAATGCTGAAAATCAATCATGGGAAAGATAAGTCCTTTAAGGGTAAGCTCAAAAGCACTAGTTGCTCTTGAAAATGCGGGTGTGTGTTTGCAATGTGGTCATAAACACCTTGGCAGGTTATGTAGGCTTTTTCATCCAGCCTGACTGGGTGTCAGCAAAGCAAACTGGATGGCATAATCCTTATGACAGGCTGTACAAATCCTCTGGAAAAGCCTCTGCTAAAATGAATGCTGTCTCAACTGTACTGCTATAATCCATGCTGATTGGATTAGATATAACAGCAGTATATCAGCTGCATGTTGCAACTGCGCTTTCAACAGTATTATCAACATATTCTATCACTTCTATCACAATTTTTTTAAGCTCTGTTTATCCGGTTGTGTTTAAAAGTTTCCACAGATCTTGCTTTTCTATTAATGAACACCATCTTTTTGATGCAGATTGCTTCTGAAGCCATAGAAAATATTCGAACTGTTGTTGCCTTGACTCAAGAAAGAAAATTTGAGTTTATGTATGGACAAAATTTGCAGGCACCATACAGGTAATAAAATACATCTTAAAAAAAAAAAAAAAAAAAAAAAAAAAAAAAGAAATTTAAATATTTTTTTTTAACACAAAGAATCAAAAAAACTGAAATAAAATTTATCTTTTGTTAGTGTAGCACAGAATCTCCTATTCCAAACTCAGTTTTAACATAGAAGTGTAAACTACCCCTTTAAGCAAAAGAGTTAATGTTTTTTGATTAAATTACATTTTTCTTTCGGTGCTTCCATGATGTTGGTACTAGCTGGTGCAATTCTGCCAGTGGAAGCCTTTGTTAATTCTTAAAATCAGAAACCTTTTTCCTTCTGAGGAATATACTGTTTAACAAACCAAAAGACTTTTTTTTATATATACACATTTTGTTTAAGAGTCATATTAAAATAAATGGCATTTTCCCAGGCAAGGCACTGAAGTGTAGGCCTGCCCAGCAATTCAGTATTTGTTCACTCTCCTGTTGTATCAAAGCAGTATTACAGATGACATATAGCTGATTGAAAGACTTACTTTGGCTCAGTGTAAAATAAAGAACAAAGATTTCTTCTGTTGAAGAACTCTCTGAAGTATCTATCTGCTCTGCAGATACTCTGAAGTTCTTAATGATTCTGTGCGCCAGTTGGTTGAAACTTTGCTTGAGCTTGCAACAGCAACATAAACTTTAAAATAATTTCAGTGATGTATGAAGACAGTATAAATTGAACATACCTAATGAATTTAGAATTAGAGCAATTTCTTCTTCTCATCAGCTTCCCAGCTGCCCTGTCAACTTTTGCAGACAGAAAGAAAAACAAAGTATACGAGAATGGTAATGTCTGAAGTGTTCTAAAATACTGAGGAGTTGTAAGTTCCTTTGAAATTGTAGTATATTCTTCACATCCTTGACTGCTACAACTGGAAGTTCAGTGGGATTGTGCTCATATTTCTTTCTGTGTTACAGGAATTCTGTAAAGAAGGCACATATCTTTGGATTTACTTTTGCCTTTACGCAAGCTATAATGTATTTTACTTATGCTGGGTGTTTTCGGTTTGGTGCCTACCTAGTGAGGAATGGGCATATGCAGTTTAAAGATGTGCTTTTGTAAGTATCCCTTTCTTAGTTTGATTTTTGGCCATGAGGGAGAATATTCTTGATTTTGCTAGAGATATGGAATCACAGAGTAGAGAACTAAAAGAGTGACTAAATATTTTACTTCTTCCTGCTATTCTTCACCCTTCCATTCTTTTTCCTTCCTTACATTATTACAAATTCAAAATAACTGATACTGACTGTGTTTGGGTACATAGTCACAAATTTTAAGCAGACTGCCTGTGGTACGAAGGAAAGCAAAACGAAGACAGTCAAAGCCATATTGTTCATTGTTTTCATGGCCAACAGTGTCTTAGCTGTGGCAAGTGTAGGTGGACAAGATTAAAAGGTAAGTGGAGCAAGTAATGAGTGAAACTAAAGTGAAGAAATTACGAGCCCTGCTGTGAGAAAGGCGGAGAGCAGGAGGAAGTTGCAGCAAGCTCTGGAAAAACCTCTCTAAATGTTTACAGTGAATTGCTGCCATTGTTCCCATGAGTTGGCAGCTTTTCAACATTTACTTTCTTCCCTCCCTATCTCCAGCATCTGAGTCCTTTGTTTGTCTCATTGCAAGTGAAATTGCTGTCCACCTTTGCCAATAGTTCTCTTGTTTCCCATGCACATCCCAGTCTTGGTTTCAGGACTTGCCACACTTGCGCCTGGCAAAACTGCTGCTGAAGCTGTAGCTTCTTCTTATGCTGATTGCACCAGCCTCTCCGGGAATTTCCGCATTGGCTCTCCTTCCCCTGGGCATTCAAGTGGATCCCTTCTCCTCCTACTTTCTCTCTTTTCTTACTGCCCTTAGCTCACCTCAGACGTCATCCCCACCCCTTTGATTCTCCTTTCTCATCTCCAACTTTGCCTTTGGCTCCTGAACTCAAGGATTTCATCGCTGTGACGCCTGTGGGTACCTGGAAGCCTTGGCCACTCAAAAGCAAACCTTGAATTATGGCTTTTTCTGTAGACCTCAGACAGCTCCACAAGTAATGACATCAGTTTTATAGCTAAAGAAAGTAAGTTGCCAGGAGCCACATCCCTTAGCGCTTCTCATACATTTAGGGTAGAAATAGGCATGAACACATCCATGCCCAATAAACCAAGATAAGTGGGCAAGGAACAGAGGCTGAAGTGTTACTTTCCCCCCCGACTCCCACCCTAGTTTTACATTTGTTCACTCAGTAAGGAAAAAAATCACAGGCTTTGCAGTAGACACTTTTTATCCTGGCTCAGCCTTTAATCATTGAAGTTATTCATCCTAAACCCCAGCCTTACGTACAAAAGCTGTCAGTGCCCGCACTTTATCATCAATATATTTTTCTCCTTTATATTTTCGCAGAGTTTTTTCCGCTATTGTTTTTGGTGCGACGGCGCTAGGCCAGAGCACGTCTTTCACTCCAGACTACGCCAAGGCCAGGATGTCGGCGGCCCACTTGTTCACGCTCTTTGAAAGGACACCCTCCATAGACAGCTACAGCGAGCAAGGAGAAAAGCCTGTAAGTGAGCGTGGTGCTACATACAGCATCGTACGCGTTCCTCATTTATTTCAAGGCTGTTTCTGCCTTTTTTTTCCCTCTCACCTGCACCATAGCTGCTCAAGGAAGCGCTGTGTGAGCCCATTCACATCCGAGTCATCAAACCAAAGCGGGGGCAACTGTTGCTCCGTCTCCTCCTGTCACCCGCTAGGTCCCACCGGCCTCTGAGTAAATATCCTTAAGAGCCAGATAAAACAGGATTAATGCAGCAGAGTTTTGTACTCCTTTCATGTATGAAGATACATGAGCACACATCTTTAACATATGTCAAGGCCTCTGATATTTAACCTGGATTTTTGAGGGTTAACTTGTGCATGAATTGTCAATAATAAATAGTAACGTGCATAAGCAACCAGCAAAATATATAAGCATATCAATGCACGTGGCCTTTCATACAGCAAACAGGACAGAACTTTGTTCCACACAACCTTCACATTACATGTAACTTATATATTTGTTTGTATATGGGAAAGGAGATTTTTGACACTTACAGAGTGTCAAAAATTTGACATATTATGTTGACTGTTTATCTGCATGTTTTTATATTGCTGTTTTATATACTGATTAATCTGAAGTATATATCATGTTACGTAGGCATATGCATATTACATATATCTATTTTCTAGTAAATTAATTAGAAAAAAAATCTTAAAGTAGATGGATTGATTTTGTTTGCAGATCAAAAATAGAAGAGGAGGAAAATGAAAGAAATCAGCAACAAACATGTAAAGAATCAGCATCAGGTCTCGATGAGGTCAACAGAAATCAGACACCCAGAACTTTTACTTTTGAAAATGTAATTTTATTTAACAGATAGTGTGAAATAAAGTTGTCAGAATTTGTGTCTGCAGAAAAGAATTCTAATTAAAGTATGTTTGCAGAATATTCAGGATAGAGTTTGTGTTTTCACAATAACTTTTTACTGCATATTGATTTCTGAATTTAAAGAAAAAAAATCATATCCTTTGGTAAAATTCCACTGATCTCTTTTACAAATGCCATCTGCTATATGTTATCCTAAAAAAAAAAAAAAATTAACCTGACTAACTCTACCATCTCAATTAGAAAGTATTTGCTGGAAACATAACATTCAAAGATGTGGCATTCAGCTACCCAACCCGACCGGAAGTCAAAGTGCTCCAAGGTTTAAATATTAAAGTAGAAAAAGGACAAACTCTGGCTCTTGTGGGTAGCAGTGGCTGTGGAAAGAGCACTGTTATTCAGCTGCTTGAGAGATTTTATGATCCACTCAGTGGAGAAATGGTAAGTTGTTCCACGTAAAAAGTTTTACCTACAGTTATATGATTAAACATGTGCGTTCTACTTTATTAATACAGTTTTTTTTTTTTTTTTTGCTTCTAAGTAATCTCATTAAGTGTTTGTTTATATAAGTACTTGCTTTTTTGTCAATGTTTGTGAGAATCAAGAGTAGGAACACATGGATTTCTAATATTCCCTATGTAGTCATGCTGAAAGTCGAAGGAAAGTAACATTTAGAAATTTCTCATGGTGTTTTAAGTTACTAGAATAAAATTGTTGGAGAGAAATTGCTACATCAGCCTGTCTAGATCCTGCTGATATCAGCTGAAGTTTTCTTGGGTCACAGTAAGAAGTAATTGTTGGAAATCTGGAAATCAATATATATGTATATTGGATACATAAACACAGTGGCTAGGGTAGAGTGGAATTAGGAGACCTCTAAACAACAACCATAAAATTTTTGATACACTTACAGTGAAAACCACCCAGCAAACAAATCTTAGTAGAAAAATTCTCTCAAATAGATCTTTTCGTAACCAGCACCAAATAAGGTAAAGACAGAAGGATGGAAAGTAGATCTGTGCCATCTGATTTATTGCAATAACTGGGGGGAGAAATGCAAGATAGTGGCTACGGAGAGCTGGAGTTTCTCCAGGTTTATACAGACTTCTGATGTTATTGTATTGATCACACGTGTAAGTAGGCTTTAACGATCATCATGTCCCCATCTCTCCACCTCTACTGCTGCACATTAAGTGCATAAGCCAACAGCCTCAGGGCATGAGATACCTGTTCAGGCCTTAGTGTTGCCAGATTCAAAAAAAAAAAAAAGTGTTATAAAGTATTATGATTAAATATATTATTTTTGACTTGTTAGCTCCTAGATGGTCAAAATGCAAAGACACTAAATATCCAGTGGCTGAGGTCGCAGATCGGTATCGTCTCTCAAGAACCAATCCTGTTCGACTGCTCTATTGCTGAGAACATTGCTTATGGCGATAACAGCCGGGAGGTGCCGCACGAGGAAATTGTTAACGCAGCGAAAGAAGCCAATATTCATTCCTTCATTGAATCACTACCAAAGGTAACCAGGCTCTCACTGCCAGCTTGAAGCTGAAAAAAGGAAAACAAGAGCACCCCTGCTCTGTGCTGTTCCTTTTGGGCTCACAGGGCCGAGATGTGAGGGCAGGCACAAGATCTTCCTAGTTGCTTTGAACCGACAGGCTGAAGCTATCAGCCGCTTGCCAGGTTATTCTGGTGGAAAATATGGGCTGAGATAAGTATTTTTGAGATTTAATAAATTCTCATAGCTATAGGAGACTGTGTGACAGGTGGTTTTTAACCTGCAAAGTCTTCTCTCTCAGATGAAAGAGGTACATTTGGTTACATAGCAGGTAATTGGAAAGTGTAACAAGGAACCTGGAGTATGTTTCTCAAGCACATTTTATGGTAGCTTTAAAATGTGTTCCAAGACAGATGTGATTTTGAATGTGACTGTTCAGAATTCATGATAAATCATTCGTGGTCCTTCTCCCTGGGCTGAGTGTCCTTCTCACGGTGACTTGGGGAGGGAAAAGCCAAAGTCTCTGCCTGGGCTGTTGGGAGCTAAGCCAAGGCTGCTTGGGCTCATTCCCCGCAGCATCGCAGGCTTCCCAGCTCACCCTGGTCCTGCCAGCTAGCTTCCCTGTGCCTTAGCCTCTCACCTGAAAGCCAACATCACCTCTCTTGGCAACGTGGCGGGTTGCTCTGCACATCAATACACTGAACATTTTGGTTTTCATCTCAGATACTACGTTACATGGTACCCGATGGTGTGTACCATCAGTACCAAGGGGGTCCTTCCGAAGGGCAGTGCCATAGAGCATCCTTCTGTTGGAAGTGAAGCTGCAATGTCCCGGTCAATGTGATAAGGTCCAAATCCAGGTTTTTATTGTCCTCTACTTACCTATTTACTTATACATCTTTCTGCGTGCAGAAATACAACACCTGTGTGGGAGACAAGGGAATGCAGCTCTCTGGTGGCCAGAAGCAGCGTATTGCCATTGCCCGAGCCCTTGTTCGGCGGCCCCGAATTCTGCTCTTGGATGAAGCTACTTCTGCACTGGATACAGAAAGTGAAAAGGTATCTGGGCTTTGCAATTGGCACCTGGGATTTCAGCATGGCTGCTCATGCTGTGGCTCATGCAGTCACCTGTGTTTAAATGCTCATTAAAAAAAATAAGATCCTCCCATCCCAAATACAATCCACTGTTATCAACTTCCTATATAATTTTACTGCAGTTTGGCATCTTTGTTGTGGGCCTTTAAATCCCAGAAGTTAAAGTGACTTAAAGAATTTCTAATCTGCAGAGCTTAACAAACAAAATCTGCAACCTGTGAGGGTGGCCCAGCACACCCACAGTGCTCAAAAACCAGAAGACAAAATTATCTGGCAGATTGTTTGATTTTATCATGATTTGACAATAGAACAATTTGGGGAATTAAATCATAATTATTTAATGAGTAGAATTGGAATTTGGAGTACAATTGCTAGGGCATTTTCCACACTGCCCAAAGAGAGCAAGAACAGCTTGTGAAAGGAGCCAGCCCAATTTGTTCAGAACAGCTTCTACCAGTGACTAAGGGCTGCCGTAGGAGTAAGGAGAGCTCAGGCTGTGATAAAGTCTGTTTGGCATCAGCGCAGGCTCAAGTGGAAATAAGATTGCAGACACCCAAAACTGCATTCTGCCCACCCCAAAGATGTACGAGCAGGGAATCGAGCTGTCACCAGCGATGACAGGTTTTCACCTAGGCTAAACAAGATCCGGAGGCTCAGAAGTCTTTCAGTTACTACTGCTGAGGCCCTAGAAACCTCATTGCTATATTACATGTCACACGGGAGGTGCCAGATTCTTCTGTTTTGTAATTCACCTTTTGGGTTGTTTGTTGAACAGGTTGTCCAGGAGGCGCTGGATAGAGCCCGGGAAGGTCGCACCTGCATCGTGATCGCTCACCGCCTGTCCACCATCCAGAACGCCGACAAGATCGCCGTGGTCCAGAACGGCAAGATTGTCGAGCAAGGGACTCATCAACAGCTCTTAGCTGAGAAAGGCATCTACTATTTTCTGGTCAATGTTCAATCAGGGACATACAATGCATGATTAACAGGCAGTACCTGCTGCTGAAATGCAGCTGTACACGTGACTCAGTATTTTGAATGAGACAGTATTAAGGATGTTTCAGTACTTCTGGTTTTGGTAAAATTCTGTAAATAGTTTCTTTAAATCTTGTAACTAATAAAGGAAGTGCCCCTCAGTTATTTAAGCACCTCGCCCTCACTTTGAATGTTCTTCCACCAGCAGAAATATTTGCTGTTGCTCAAGTTAAAAATGCACGTCCCAGCCTGTTACACAGGGAAGGAAGCGGGAGGCCCTGGCCTTGTTCCTGCAAAAGAGTCTGTTACAGAATTCTGCATGGCAAGGAAACTGGTTCCATGCTAGCTGAGCACGCAGGTGTTAGTGTGAAACAATCTCCAATTATCCCCAAACTCCTATGTTTAAGGAGAGAGAAAGCAGTAGCGTAGAAGCTCGGTTTCAGATTGGGCATTCGTCCCCAAGATCAGCTCTTTCATCAGCTTTAGTTGCTAGAATCAGTCTACCTACGGATCAGTCAACCAAGACAAAAATGATTTTTGGAAGAGCTTTATTAAGAGTGGAAAATTACAAAGCTGCTCAAATGGGGAAATCAAAGAGACTTAAAATCCTGGGAATCTTACCAAACTGCATTCAGTGCTTTCATTGTGTATTATTAGTGTAAAGTAGCAGAGAGATTCACAGTTCACTTAAAGATGTAAACTCTGTAAAACTTGCAATTAATATCCTGCTTTCTGTTTTTATTTTGAAAAAGACATTCTCAATAATATTTCAGACTTTAGTGCTCTTATACAATAGGTGTGGTGGAATCATCCCCATTCAAGGATAGAACATCTGTTTGATACAATCCCAATAGCAAAAGAGGTAACGGAGTCATCCAATAACATCCAACCTGACGAAGACAGCCCTTCTATTTCATAAATCACTGAGTAGGAAGCTCAATCACCTCTGACAACAGTGCGGTTACTCTGAAGTACAGTTAGGTGCTCCACCGAAGTAAACAGGATCATTAGGTCACAGTTCTAATTCTACGTGTTACTACTATAATCATAAATACAAAATTCCATAAATTCTCCCTTTCCAATGCCATTTCTCTCAAATACACTTGCATTGTTGAGGCATATTTTAATATTGCATAGTTCTACCCAGATAAGGTACTACTGCTTGCATTGTTGTTGCAAATGGCTACATCACTATTGAATGGGTACTGCTACCAGTAAATCCCATAAAAATAGGTAGACTTCATAAAGATCATTAAATGTCTTAACTTGAATATAACAGCTTTCTTGCCTAGCATTCATTTCAGAGTACTACATATAATGTGGGAGCTTGCAAAAGCTCTTTTATATCATTATGAACTTCACAGCTGAGATGTAACCGTTAACTGCAACATATCCTGGAAGCTCTGGAACACGGTTCTGCACAGCACTTCTGCATCAGTCTCTGGACACGACTTCCAGGCAGAGCAGGTGGCAACAATCCTAGCAATATAGACAAGACAGTTATCGCTCTTGAAGCGGTGGCCTAGAACAAGACATACATTCTGAAACAAAAATTGGCACGTAAACAGCCTCTCCATAGTCAAAGCAGTTAGTCAACCAGACCCTCAGCACTTTCAGTAAGCAGTAATGCTGGCACATCCTGAAACTTATAACTTCTTTGGCTTATATACCTACTTCTATACATATTTAATTATGTAACTCTTCTGCTTTGAAAATACTAGGAATTGCATTCCCTCCAACTAGTATAACGTTCAAAGTATTTTTTTTCCTATTTACCTAATGAAGATAAATCTTTTTCTAGATCTACTTAGCAAGACAGCAATAGATCAAAGTATGAATGATTTGTACTCTCAGTACAATCTGCACCAAATTCATATTTAGTTTTAGAAACAAGTCATATAAATTACACCTAACTCACTAAAGAGCAAGTTATCTCAATATACTATAATCAGATCATGTTTGATAAATAACTAAGAATTTTGGTCCATAAGACTAAAAAGCTAAAATCACTTGTTTTCAAATTCTACCATTTCATAAAGAAAGGTGAATTCAGATGTTTCAAGCTTCTCCTTACTCAAACAGGTCTATCTGGAGTCAAGAGATTTGTGCTTCACTGCCAAGAGATGGGTGACTGGGATGCATTCCCCTATACTCCCTAGTCAGCTGGTCTATCTCTGTCAACTACTCCCTTTTAAAAAATATGATCTCTAACAAAAACGTTTATTTTAAAATAAGCTAACTTCTTATTGTTGTTCTTCCTTCTTCACCTTCCCTGCTCTCAGTGCCTCAGTATTCATCTCGCCTCCTGTTTGTCCTTCCTCCTCCCTACACTTCCCCGGAATATTAATGTCTCTGTTCTCACTTTGCAAGCCTTTTCTGAGGCTTTTCTGTCTTTTCCTTCTCTCATTAAACCGCAGGCCTCCTTGAGATGCTGACAGAGCCATGCCCAAAATGAAATTGTATTTTTACCTGTCATCTCTGACTGAATAAAAAAAGCCGTAGCCATGATGTACCATAGGAAGTGCAGATCCATTAAACTTAGTGTAGCCGGTCAGACTGGTTGAAAGAACGAAATTCCCACCTCCTCCACTGCAAAATAACAGAGGAAAAAAACAGTGTTTTTATAATTATTCTAAAAGAAAGTGACTTTTACCAAAAGAATTGGTTATTTTGTTCTACAGAACACAGAATCAGCAAGAGCAAAGGCAACATAACAAAGCCCTCAGTATCAGGGAATTTCTCATAGGACAAAACTACCAATTACCTAGTTGTGAAGGCGGGATCCACAAAAAGTTCTGGCACTGGAAGTCCTTGTTCCTGTGCTGTAAGTAGGAGACCTAGAAGGTGACGGTCAAATCCTGCAAAGAAATGCAAATCCTGCATCATTATGAGCAACATTTCCTGATTTTCTGCTTTTCCTGATCTGGATAGCAGACTCACAGAGCAGCTCAAGAAATGACAGATGAGTGGGCTGTGGTAGGGAAAAAAAAAAAGGGGGGTAGAGGCGGGTGGGAAGGAAATTCAGGCTGTAGAACATACAAACACTTCCCAATTGTTCAGCCTAAGGCTTCAATTTGCCACACTTAGCTCAAATGCACATGAAGTGTGTAAGGAAATCCAGCGCAATTGCTGTGGAAAACAAAATGCAAGAAATCTTCCATTTCAGACAGAGGCGCACACTGTCAGCATTTAGTGAGCAAGGATGAACAGGAAGCTTTCAAGGCCAGAGTCATCTAAACAACTAACCAAAAGGGTGGAGTATGAAGGCTCCTCAGCCGATTGTTTCTGTTACCTCTTCTCAATTGTTGAGCAGCTTAGCACCTGCATATGGGCAGGAGGGCAATCCCACCCAATTCTCAACCCACCTCAGTGACCTGGACTGGAAAGTGGGAAATGATGTCTCCTACCTTGCCAGAAGGCATTCTGGAATAACGTATAATAAGGCAGAAAAACTGAATGTACTCAAAATGAGTATGTCTTTGGGGCACAGGGAAGGATGCAAGGACTAGATTTTAGTTCCTCTCCTCCAAATTCCTTAAATATAAGCTGCTGAGGGGTAGTTTTCACTCAGGTTAACAGCAAGGAGACAAAGAATATATCTGCATATAGCTATATTCAAGCAAAAGGAAAGAAAAACATGAAAAGAAAATACCTTTTCCGGTCTCACACTCTTTCCTCATTTTATTGTGCTTTGCAAATGCTCTAAGCATCAGCTGTTTTCGTTGATAAGCCTGTGTAATAAGAGACAGGTGAAAATAAAAAACAAGATTTAGGTGACTATCACATCAGGAAATACATCCATAAGTTTTGCCCTTTTGCTAGTTCTAGTGATTCCAGAAAGAAGAAAATGTAGGAATTTGAAAAGGTTGCATTATAACCTTTGATTCACCCATTTTCTTAAAATTCTCCAACTCTATCTCCTAAATTCTTTTCCATGAGAACTTGCTCATTTGTTTCCTGTATCTGTGTTCATTTATTCAGGCCAAATTGGACAAAACAGCACCCTTAACTTCATGCTCTTTCCCAAACAAGTCAAAACAAGAAAGTAGCCACTCTAAACTACAGCAATCAAGCCCAACAACTTACTGCAATACCACTTAGCTAGAAGCACATGAGCTTTTAGCAGCTGCAGCTGCATGGAAGTGGTTATCATTTTTCATGCAAGAAAAAGAAAAGAAAAACCTGTAAAGGGATTGCACTTTTTGTTGTGCTTAATCTTATTTCTTTACTCTAGAACACACAGAGATGCCAGCTGCATTCCCAACTTTTCTCTACTGATTGAAGCATTATTAGCATTAGTTCTGGCCACTGTAATGTTTTTGCAATTTTAAATTGAAATTTAAATATTAAAAACAGAGAAAATAAAAAAAAAAAAAAACAGGTTTTAATAACGAGGGCTTTGGGAAACACCCACACAACTAAGACCTTCAACTTCTAAGATCTTAGTAGGTCTTCAATTTCTCAGGAAGAACTATTTATTCATTATGTAAGAAACTTCAGCAGAGAAATGTGAAGCTTGGCCTGTAAGTGCCAGATCTAGATAAAAAAATCAAGATAATGGGCTCAGTAGGGGGAAAAGAAGAAGAGGGGAGACAAAAAGATTTATTTTTTTGCAAAGTACCCAGTGCCAGACTTTTCAACATCTTTATTTCAATACCACTGAACTGACTGAATATTTTTCAAAGCCCCACAAGAATTTATCTTAGTAAAATAGGACTAGAAATATGTTTGGAATGGTATTTAAAATGAGATAGAGAAGGAGAAAAAGGCTACAAATGGTTATTGTTCAAAATAACAAACCTCAGTATATGAATACCCATAAAAGCCTCCTTGCTGGTTAGGAGTTATCTGAACAGCAGGCAAGTAACAGGAACCGAGCTTTGCAATAGGGAAGCAGGTCTGAGTAACAGCATGAAAGTGAGTTTTAAAGGTGCAGCACATGTGACAAGCAACCAGTGAAATGCAGCTTTATAATTATTATAAAGGACATTTATGAACTACTAATTATCACCCACAGCCATTTTCCAGTATGTTTCTCAGGTGCACTAACAATACAACAGTCTGGAGCTCCCTTAGAGGTATGCAGTTTTCCCTTGCAAAATCTGCTTCTTGCTTAAATTCTGAGATGTGCACTGGGGACAAGAGGAAAAGCTTTTGTGCAGTCTTCATCTGGCAGGACAGGCATGGGAGCCTTTGCTAGCCCAGGAGCAGGAAAGTGGCAGCAGGGAGGAGAAAAGGTCACTGGTTCAGCTGTGGTGAGAGATTCACATCCCTATTGCCACCACTCCACAAGCTTCAGCCCTGCTCTCAGACTCAACAATCGCATTAGCATTTCCCCACTCTACTTAAAATACAAAGCAAGAGAACAACCCTGCAGCAGAATATATTGATTTTCACACCTCAGAAAGTAGCTGGGAACCAATGCAAATACAGCTTAACAAAGACTTCGACCAAAACAGGAGATAAAGCAAGCTAACACATTACAGCTCAGCTCAACCACAGTGAGCGGCAGCCTTCAGGCAAACCAGCGCTTGGAATTTGTTGCATTGGCAACAGGCCTGCTCCCATTATTGAGATAATAGTAAAATGAACAGCCAGCAGATCTGAATACATTATGGTTAAAGCATACAGTGGCAGAAGGATCCAGCATGGATCTGCACCACTCCACTGCTTCCATAGTACAGGATCTCATGGTCTCCGTGCGGCCGTGGTAGAAACGCCTGGTCATGGCAGTTTCGTAGCAGCAGCCCGGCCTAAGAGGAAAAATCAGCAAAGAGCATCTCATTAACTCTACAAACTGCCTGCATTCTCTAAAGGAAAAATGTCTGTGAAGCTTCCTGAACCTCAAACCAAATTAGCCCTATCAGTAAGCCCCTAATTTTCTTAAAATTGTGTGTCTAAAAAGGAGCCTTAAGGAGCTATAAACTTTTGAGACAGATAAATGAAAAAGTGCCAGTATTGTAACTGGCCTTGAAAAGGCTGCACTGTCATGGCTGTTTGCTGAAGATTACAGATTCACCTGTTTCTACTGCAAATAAGCAGAAATAAGGTAAGCTTCAATTTCACTATGTGTTCCCATCAAGTACAAAAATTCTACATCATTCAAAAACTCAAAAGTATGAGACACACTTGTAATATGAAGTATTTCCCAATGCTTTTCTGTCAAAAGGTTCAGATCCTTATCTGTTGCATAATGCAGCCCAGCTAGCTGTTCTGGAGGATCTCTAGTCTTATGAGACCCTACCATTTAATGGGTACTTCATATGTCACATAAAAGAGATATTAAAAACAGCCTTAACAGGCTATTTTGATTGGACAATTAATTTAGTCCAGTGTTGTGTGAACTGCAATAGCTGGTGACCTTTCTTGTGACGAGACAAGCATCTTCAGTCACCAAACATCCTTGGTGATGTGATTAAGCTCCCACAACAAAAGCTTTCCTTCTGAAGCAAGTGATACCCACCAGGTCAGTAATGACACACACCAGCCATGCTCACTGCTAGCTGGGAAAAAAAAAAAAAACTTGGAGCACAGCAGGAGGAAGAATGTTGTCTTTTACTAAGAACACAAACCAATGTGACATGCCCCAAACAGAGCCAGGCATCTGGATGGTCACTATCTGCATCTCTATTATTCTGCACCTGCTTTACTGATGGCTTGCTACATGCTACTACTTCTCATCTGAGCTACTCTGTGGCATTAGGGAATCAGTTGCAGGTCAGGTATTTGCTCAATTATTTACATTCTACTATTCAACACATGTTTTCACAGCTCATATTCTGCCTTCCCAACCACAAAATGTGCATGCATATTGCCCATGGGCAGAAGGACACACTTCTGAATCCAAACACACAAGCCCCAAGGATTTCAGCCACTGCAGAACCTTCTGTATCTCCAGATCCATCCCATTTGCCAAGAATCTATTTTTTTTAACACCTCTTCTGAGTAATACACTTTTCTTACCGCCCATGACATTTGTAATAAGCCAACTGGAGAGCAAGCTGCACAAACGTGTCAGGATGAAGTTTCTTCTTCCTAATCAGTGCTTTTCCAAATGACGTGAAGGCATAATTCACCAGTTGCAGGTCAGACACCTGTCAAACCACAGGAGGAATAACTACAAATGAAGTCAAGAACTTCAAAATCACAACTCTATCCCCCTTTCAATAAATAAAACACAGCTTAAAAACAGACCATCACCCCTGCCAAAGCAAACAAACAAACAAACAAACAAACAAAAAAAACAGTGCAACAAATATAGCACTGGTGTAAGACCTCTGGCTCAAATCAAAAAAAATCACTAGTATGCAGTCCTCCCTGCTCTCTGGCATGCAGAGAGGCCACATAAAGATATGCAAATAGAATGAAAATTTCAGTGACAAATAAGAAAGTAGCTAGAAAGTCCACCTTCTGGTAGTATGATTCTTTAGCATGTTCAATTCCATTCATTATTTTTTGGTCCACTGTGAACACAAGTTCCTCTGGCCATGGAATATCCCTTACTTTATCTGAGCCCTGGGCAGAAGAAGGAGACAGAAAAAAAAAAAAAAAAAAAAAAAAAAAAATGTTATATATAAGAAAAAAAACAATAACTATTATATCTGAAGGATTAAATAACAAAAA
>JAWLRI010000471.1:1311100-1322657 GCA_034781795.1 Crypturellus tataupa | reverse complement strand
TGGAATATCCCTTACTTTATCTGAGCCCTGCGAATAAGAAGGACAAACAAAAAAAAAAAAAAAAAAAAACAATGTTATCTATAAAAAAAGACACATTAACTATTATATCTGAAAGCTTAAAGAAGACATACCTTCCACTTTCCCTCATTTTCACTAATCTTCCCTTCGGTATGAGATAGCATGACAATTAAAGCCATGGCATCAAAAGGAGCATGCTGGAATCACACAAGACAAGATTGTTTGCATAAATGAAAAAGAATCAGGTTGCCTTCTTTCCTCCTACTCTTCCCTTTCTCCTACAGCTTTATTGCACTGTGTTAGACCTGTATTGCAGAAGAACTAGAAAAACACGTAGAACTACCATAAGTTCACCTGCTGCTTTGACTGCTCTGCAGTCAGGCAGAGAAACACAAAACAGCACTGCTGTGGAGAAGGAGAGTTCAGTCAAGAGTTAATTTTAAGCTGCCTTGTGCAATGTATTTCGTCTCTTTGGAACTCCCTCATTAAATACTTTTAGAAGTAAGATTATGATTTCATAACTCATATTCTTAATACAGCTATGGTGTAATGTCAAACACTGTAAAAGCAGACTGCTGTGGGAAGTTTGCCAGACACAGCGCCTGGTAAACAAGACTGCACTAAAAAGGAATGCATTGAACATGCTGAAAATATTATTCTGAAAGGAAAAAGTTAATAAAGAAATACTTGAAAGGTTTATAAGGAAAAAAAAAAAAGCTAACTTACATCACAGAATGCACTACAAGTTCCATTGGAAAAGAAGATGCTATTGTAGGATTTATCTCCCCAGCGGACAGTGAGATCACCTGTTAGCCCCAGTCTGGTAATCTGAAGCAAAAGTTACACAGTGGGCATTTTCAAAAAACTCAGTTAAACCAAGCCTATACTAAAATGGTGAGGGCTGTCTGATAGAGAATACATCTGCAACCAGCTGAAGACAAAACATGCCATGTTTTAAACTATAGGAGTAGTAAAAAGTTGATAACTACATTTCTGTACACACTGAAGCACGGCAGGCTAGTAGATTATACAGGTAGATTTCAGATATTCTCACTTCCAGTATTCTAACAGTTAGAAGTGCTTGAATATGCCTGAGGATCAACAAGAAACCTAATCTGCACATTTATCTGCCTCATTTGCTCTGTTCCAGAGCAGCATAACAGGCTAGTTTACAACAGGAAGAATATGCACATTAAATAAGAAATTTGTATATTTAAACCACCAAACAAAAGATATAAAAAATCCTTAGCTACCTCGCTGTAGTCTTCAGGAGTTGCATGGGGACTCGCGTCATCCAGGCAGACCACAAACAAACTTTGCTGAATTTTTTCCAGAAGAGTTAAATTTTTTGGATCAAGATCAATTAAATACTCACGCATCTATATAGCATAAAAACAGAAAGCTAAGTGCAATGCCTGCTTCCAGCAGTCGTCTTTTCTGAAAAATCAGTCAATGAATTATTCTAACCTTTGCCCATTCTGTCCTTTCCTCACTTGTTAAGGCCGCCAGTCCTGGTCCATCTGGTTCACTACAGCATCTTTTCTGGATATAGGTAAGTTGCCTTTAGGTTAAAAAGAATATAAAGAGATGAGATTGTATTCACCTTTTTTGAAAAGCCAAAAATTTTGTTCAGCATTCAGAGGCTAATGTGGAATTTCAGGAAGCGTCCTGAAGGATGGGAGGGCAGACGAAGATTTGCTTCATCTTCAGTCTAAAAATTAGTTCAAATTGTAGCTATCAGCCCAGTACAGACTTACATGTAAATGACCACAATCCTGAAATATTCTGTATAGGCTTCACCCAGTTTCAAATTGGACTGAAGATTTCAGCAGTGCAGCTCAAACTTCCCTTAGTAGTAGATGTTCCCAATACTGCAGCTTTTCTAGCAACTAACTTAAAATAAGAACAAAACTTCAACTCAAGAAAAATCCTAAAGTTTATAGCAGAGCAGTAGTTAAAAAGAGTTTATCCTAAGGAGAGTGAACTACACAAGAATACTTCTGTTCCTATCTCTTCCTCAAATTTACACTTCACAGAATTGTTAACAGAGTTGATTTTTCGTTTGTAAATCAACTTCTGCACACACTGTTCTGGGTTTATTAAAGCAATTTATTTAAGAATTTCTTTAAGATTGCAGACACGAGTCTTGCTTGGCCCGTGTTACGGCACCCATACCCATTAAACTTCATGCCTGATCATTTCATAAACAATTGTTGAAAATACAAGATACTCATTATGAAGTTACCTAGACAACTGCCTTTCCATAGGCAACAGAAGCTTTACATTAGGGGTAGTACTGAGCTAATACATTTTCTACTGGTTCATTTCTTTGTCACTTGCTTGATCCACCATGTATTGCCACAAAAATTATGAATATGGATGTTGAAATATGTTTTGCAAGTGTTAACATACCAGATTTCCCAGAAAAGTTGGTTGAGCTGCTCTAACTAGACACTTTCCTTGCCTAAGGAATTTGGCCACTTATCTTTTGTTAATTTTATCAGATATCTTTTTGTTGTTGTTGTTAATTACAGAAGAAAACCCCTATGCTGCACTCCAAAAGCAACACTTCAACAAACTCAGTAGAGGCAGAAACGTGCAACCCCTTTGCAGGAAGCAGATGCACATGGATTCCAAACTGATCTGCAGACACTTATGCTGGACCTACCTCTATGTAAGTGATATTAGACACTGCCAGTAGCACAGAAAAGGTGGAGACAGCAATGGCATTGTCCATTTGAAAAGCTGGCACCTCTGTCTGTGATTATGATTTACTGGGAGACAAGAAAGCAGTCATGGAAAAGCAATAGACATCACCAGTTGCACCAGCAGGATTGGGAATTACCATTTTAAGAGCCAAATTCTTTCTGTCTGCTCCTTGGCAGCATTTTAAGGTATGAAAGAGCACAAACAAGCTTGGTTATCCCTGGTATGGTGCAAAGACAGGAAATGAGAGTGAAATGTTGCTGCAATGCTCTGATGCTAGTGGAAAGTACTGCCAGTCCCTCTATACCAGGATTTTTGTCTCTGCTGCAATCACTAGTAAGAAACACCGCCCTCTTATCCTGTCAAAAGTGATCATCAGTGAACAAAGTTTAAAGTGGCCTCAAAAGGATAGTGATGCTTTATCTCTACTGATGATGAAGTAGCAATGGGACAATTATCCATATGGATTGATCCTGTTACTTATAACCCTGAGGGGTCCATGCCAAAAACCTTCACACACAAATGAGGTCCCCTGTAGAAACATCTTCATTTAGTGCTTCTGCATGAAGTTCTAGGGTGTATCACAAAAGTACCAGATCCTCCTGTTGCATGACAAGAATATGCCTTGACAAGTATATGCCCGATTCAGAATTTACTGAAACTGGAACCTTCAGCTGTAGGGGATATAATTCGGGGAGTGAGAGGCATGGAGAAAAAGAGATTGCCTTTGATATGTAGCTCAAATACAACAGTTCAGTTGAAAGTAGATAATCTGAAAACCTGGAAATCTCTGGAGGGTTCAGCATATTGCCCTCATGCAGAGCATCAAAGGTGAACACTCGGCCTCGACACAGGACCACTAAGTGAGAAGGACATTCACCTTCAGTCTCTGAAACAAAGTAAAACAACAAAAAACAAACACATAAGAATCCAACGCTAATGATAAAGTGAGTGTACAGAAAAGGTTCTCACAAAAAAACAGAAGTTAAATCCCCAGGAAATATGGTTACATTCCACTCAAACCAAGCTCTCCTGTGCTATGTTTGCTCTAGACCAGAACTCTGCCTTTGGAAAAAGAAAAAACAATGGCTGCTTTTTCCACAAGTATGCCAGACACATCCAGCAATGGACATCCAAAAAAACTTTTATCTTAGATACAAAGTACTTATGTATTTTACATCTTTTTACATCTTATTTATGGTCTTTTTTTCCAAATTAGATAATACAATTCTATACGATCTAATCCAAACACACAGCAGAAATCTATTATTTCATAACCTATTAATCTACTCAAAAAGCTAAAAGTTCTAATGTAGAAAAAAATCATTAAGGGATGATGGCAAATTAGCATACATTAGATGGCATCTTCCTAGCCTTCGCTGTTTAAAGCAAGGAGCAATAAAGCATGAAAATGATGCTACCTAGAATTAAGTGTCCAACCTATTCAATAGCCTCTATGAAATCTACGGAGCTCTTAATTTACCAGCTGTTCCCAGTAATGCTGATTTTTCTTGGTTTCTGGTTAGTGAGATCTTCAAGACCTAATGTCAATTTTTAGCTGTCTTGCTCTGCAAGTTTGAATCCTATTTTAAGTCCTCAGACTGAGCCAGTTCCCTCTGTAGTCAAAGGATAAAAGAGGGGGCAATTCCTTTCACCTGTTTTAGATACCTGCTCACATCTGGATGACCTCATTCTCATTAGTAGCTCATTCTCTGAGCTACTCATTTTTCTCCACCAGTCACAGAGAGAACTGAGGCAACCAAATATTTAATCTGGAGGTAGACAATCTACAGAGAAATAAATTTTACCTGCCGCATGAGAAATCTGAAAATTACTAAAGCAAGATCCTTCAATGAACATCTTAGAATATTTTAAAGCAGAAAAGGATATGCATGACAGATCTCCACAGGATCATAGCTGCTCTATTTATTGCATGCAATTGTAACAGGATGTTCTGAATTTCAACCACATGGATGTTTATTCTATACATTGATATTTAAACCGACTCTTGAAGTGTAACCTAATTTAAAAAGGAAGTTGCATGCAACTTCCTTCTTCTCAACGTGTTCTATTGTATGGAAGTTTCTTTAAATAACTTATACAAACCTTAGCAATACCTCTTTTCCACTTGAATTCCCGAGTTTTGCACTAAGTCACATCTCCCTGATCACTAGCAGAATGATCCTAAAGCCCTCTGAATGAATCAGACCATGGAGATGATTTCAGTCACCTTATTACCAATACCACATGATTTGCTAGCAGAGGATAAAAAATCATTACATTTTTTATCCAGCTCTTGACCTCATACTCCTGAAAGCCATTCAGAGCTAAGAGAAATGTGTTGAGAAATCACTGGAATACTTTCAAAACTGAAATGATAAGGTTTTGACCAAGCCACAAAATGATAAAAAAATAAGTAAGAAGCATCTCATCTGATTATGGGAGCACACTCGCAAAAAATTACTATAGGAAAAAAGACACAATAACAAACGATGCCGAAAAGCTGTCCATTTCATAAACTGAATTCACCCATATCTATAACACACTGAATTTGCCTTTTTCCAATTCTAAATGCTAGCATAGTTGCTAGACATCAGGCTGGTAACATACAATTTGGAGCGAACTAAATACTAGAGTATTAACTACGTTAATTAACTACATTATATATTATAATTAACTATATACTACACCAATATCAAAATTATACCAAAATTAGTGGCTTAGATTTCTTCTTTGATTCCCTACATAATCATTCAACAACTAGTGTTTGACTCATGCTTCAGAAATCAGATATTTTATGATTGAAATGACCAGTCCATTAGTTTTCTAATGGCGAATCATTTGCTTGTATTAACCACAATTTGCATTTGTTTACCAGTTTTAAAATAATTGCAGATTGAATCTCTAGTAACTCCAGGAATCTTGCAAGTGCAGAAGAGCTTTCGGTACTGGCTCATGTCCAAAACAGCATTCCCAGATCTGTCTATTGCCACTTTCTCTCTGCAGTAAACAAAATACACAAAAATTAAGCAAGCACAAGGGGTGCAAGACAAGCCCATCCTCTATTGCAAAAAAACTAAGTCAATGAACACAAATATGTTTGCATGATTCAAGTCACACACACATCATTAGGAAGAAATAATTAATTCAAAATACTTAAGTCTTACGTTCTTAATAGATCCCAGTATTTCAGGGTGTGCCATATATTAACAGATGCTCTCTCTATCTGAGTGCCTTCTTTGGGTGGCCAGTAGGTTTCAATATAGGGGCCAGGGCCTCCTATGTTACAGTATATTTGCGTTGATATGCGAAGATCAAGATAAGCCACATCCTGCCACCAGTCCTCCAGCTGAAAATGAACAATATTTACCAACAGAGTATGTTTTAGGCATAATTCTTTAATATTCACTCAAATCACAGTTCAACTTTCTAATCTCCTTTAAGCTCTTAAAAAAAAAAAAAAGTAGTAGTTCCTCTAACAGAAGGAAGTGGTTACAAACCTCCCTGCTTAGCGTAATGACATACCTAGCTCTTTTCGTGCCACTGAAATAAAACTCAATACTGTTTAAGGCTATTAAACAATAAATTTTGACGAGTTCCTCCCTCATACTCATCTGCTGCTTAAGAGTAGATGAGTCCTGTAGCTGTAAGCTGTGGCTACTGCGAGTACCAGAGGGATCATTCCACAAAAAGTGGAAAGAGCAGATCTGTGTGAAAGAGAAGCTGGGACAAGGAGTTTGTAATATATCTTTTCTATCCTGATTTGAAAATCTCTGTCCCCCTAATATCTCTTTCTCTTTTGAAAGACAATTTTAAAAGGCTATCACAAAAATTCTTCAGGAAATGAAAGAGATTGAACACTTTTTTTTTTTTTTCTAGAGGCAGAAGTGTTGAGGAGAAGACTAGGAGATAAAGTGTTTCAAAAGCCAGCCAGTTAGCCACTCAGCTTTGAAACAGCAGTTAATATAAGCCAGTACAGTCAATTTTGTAGCTGAGTGGCAAACACAATGAGGATCCTAAGACTGAAGATCACATTCAAATGCCTCACAAAGTTAGATCCCAAACCACCAGCTTTCCACTTGTTCTCCAAAGAGATGGTATTACCTTCTATCCTAGTGAAGTAGCTGCAGCAGCATATATATCCAATAGAGGAACAAGTTACATTACAATTTCTCAAGTATGTAAATACATACCCAATTCTTTCTTGTTTTAGCTCTTTCCAGTAATTTCTGATGCAACTCTTTTCCAATCCCATTTTCAAAATTTTTAACTATATGCTCAGTTCTTTGATATTCTTCTTGATTAAGAAATGGTTTCACTGTAAAGGAAACATTTTTAAAGACAACTGCATACTGAGATTCATTCCAAAATTCAGATTTCCACAGGCAAAGACAGGAATGAAAGGATCCAAAATTATTTCTTTTTAAACAAATACTTAAGGAAAAAAAAAAAAAACTTTAAAAGCTGCAAATAAATCCCAGAACTTTAATAACAAACTCTAATAAACAAAAATCTTAGTAAATGAAAACATTTGTTAATACTCAGAAATATCTAATAGATAATTAATTCCAATATATTCAGGACTGTGGAGACATTGCTACAGAATTCACCAATTTATCAACTTAACGTGAACTTTGTTTGGAAGTTAATGTGTTGAGCCATATATTTCTACACCTTACCATGAGCTGCTTGCTTACACTTTTGAGGCCCTTCATGGTCTACAAGCACTTTGGCCATCAGTTCTCCCATGTTCATGCCTACCTTTGACCGATACTCAAGAGAGTTACTAGCATCCAATTTTTCTATTTTAAAATACCTTTGTATTTCCCTCTGATCATCTGCCACATGAGCTACAGTTCTTTCTAAACATTCTATGCAAACAACTGTAAAACTACTCATTAGTTTAATCTAAACTCCTCCTTAAGACCTTTGCACCACACCATATATAGTCAGCAACAGTAAGAAATACTGAAGATGGTTTGCCTGGAGGCACAACCAATTGTTTTCTTATACTTACCTCACATATAATGTGTTATCTTTATACTTAGGTTACGAAGTCTTTGGGATAGGATGTTCTTTTCTTCTGCTTGTTCAATACTTTCACAAAAAAAAAAAAAAAAGTCTGATTCTTTTTTGAGGCTCCTGGACACTATGAGCAGTAGGAGAAAGATCCCTGGATCTGCTGGCTGCGTCCTTCCTAGTGCAGTCCACGATACCACTGGCCTATTTGGCCGCAGGGCACGTTGCTGCCTCATGGCCAGCTTGTTGCTCACTAGCACCCCAGGGCCTTTTCGGTACAGCTGCTTTCCAGACAGCTGGGCCCCAGCCTGTGCTGGGTCATGTTCCTATTCCTGTGGTGGAGGGCCTGGCATTTGCTCTACTGAACTTCATGAGACTCCTCTCTGCGCATCTCTCTAGCCTGCTGAGGTCCTTCTGAATGGCAGCACAACCTCCTGGTATATCAACCACTCCTTCCTGTTTTGTCATCTGCAAACCCACAGTGGGTGCACACTGCTCCATTATTTGGGTTATTAATGAATGTTAAACAGCACTGACCTTTGTACTGACCCTTGAGGGACACCACTAGTAACTGGTCTCCAGCTGGACTTTGTGCCACTAATCACAACCCTCAAGCTTGGCCTGTCAGCCGGTTTTCAAGCTCCTTCACTGACCATTTATCCAGACCACACCTCATCTGTTTGCCTGTCATGATGCTATGGCAGACTGTGTCGAAAGCCTGGCTAAAGTCAGGACAACATCCAGTGCTCCTGGGACTGCCCACCAAGCCAGTCCCTCTCATCACAGAAGGCTATCGGGTTAGTCAAATACAGTTGGTCTCCCCTTCGTAAACCTGACCACTCCCAGTCACTGCCTTGTTCTTATTACACTTGCAAACGGCTTCCAGGACAGCTTTCTCCATCACTGAACAACTTGTAGTTCCCTGGATCTTTCTTCTCGCCCTCTTGAATACAGCAGTAATATTTGCTTCTAATCCTCAGGAACCTCCTTCAATTGCAACAACCTGCCAAGAGTGGTCCTGCGACAAGTCGGTTCCCCCATGGTGTACCCCATCACACCTGTTATTCACATCTGTTATTAAGGTTACAAAGTTACTACATGGCTATATGTGCACAGCCGCTCTAAAGATTAAAAAAATAAAATAAAAATAGTGGATTCTGGTCCCTCCTCAAGGGATCTTGGTGGACAGTTAGGGGCCTGGGGTTGAAGACAGAGAAGTGGTTGCGAACTGAGCTTGGTTGGTTTAAGAAGAGACTACAGGAAATATCTTCTGCAGTCTGTAACTACTGCACGGAATAGTAAAGAGAAGACAAAGCTTAAGACAGGAGATTCTAACAAGGTCTAAGAAAAAAAAGGAAGGAAGGAGCGCACCTCAGCTGCTTTCTCAATAGACTTCAGAGCTTCTGTCTTGCCACTCTTTCTGGTTTCCTTTCTGCACAAGAACTCAGCACCATCCATGAACAAGGAGCCTTCTGTGTGAGACAGTCTTAGCCCTTAGGCCTTCTGAAAGCAGGGCTTGGAGTTTTCATCCTAGCAGGCTAAGGGGTTCAACATTCCCAGTTGCAGCCCTTGAGGTGAGCTGAAATGCTACACATTGTGGCTACTTCTACCTCCTCTGCCCAAGGCCTCCCTTCAAAGCAAGGTTAGGAATTTTGACTCCAGAGCAGAGGCAGCTGCTGTGAAGCACTAAATACGGCACACTTTGAAATCCACACTGTCCATCTTATCTAGATGACTGGTTTTAAACAGGCAAGTTTGTCCTTTATCCTTACACCTTTATCAGCAAACTGACTCACACCAAGTACCTCCTCTGACCAACACAGGGCAGCCAAAGTGATTCAGAGCATTTATGTAGGGTCATTTGGAGGCTCTGAGTCACTCTTCAGAAGCACATCCCTTGCTTTACCCACCTGCATGGACAGAAAGATGAAGAGCTTAAGCTTTCAGAACGACCTACCCAGTACCTACAGTCATGCGTTTTACCACAGGCTTTCCTTGAGCAAGTATTGGAATAACTTTCCCCCAACTTCTACCAAGACTTGAGAGGACTACAAGGACAACTGAAGTCACAGAATGGCTTATGCCCGAGGAATAGTAAGGAGGAAGTAACTTCAGCATCAGAGGAAAATACAACTGAGGAGAGATGTCGTAGGTATCCATGAAAACACAAACCAGACAAGAGCAAGCAAACTCTGACAGTTTCCACGATGCCAGGAAAGGGCTGTTTATGAACTTGTAGAGTCCAGATGGATTCACAAAACTGAGTTCTAAAGAGCAATTCTGCTATTGCCTGCTTTCTGCTACAGCACATGTAATTCCAGTTATCTGCATTATAACAAAATGAAAAAAAGTCTTGCTGATGCACCCAGCTGGGATGTAACAGGTCACCCTTTCAGCCACCATTTCAGAATTGAGTATCAAAGCATGAAATAAGAATCAAACAAGGAGGATTCACTTACTACCACTACTATCCATTACGTCATTTCTACCATACTTGGTTAGAACAGAAGGGAACTCAAAGTGAAATTAGGGATTTGTTTTTTGGCAAAGGGAATATTGGTATAATAGTGGTTTCTGCTAAGGACGGAACAACAAGTTTTATTCTGTTGCCAATTCTGTTTTATGGTAAAATAGTAAGTCAAAGCAGATATTTGACAGAAAAGCTCAGAGTCTCTGAATTCTGAAAAAAAGATTAAAGAAGCAATTAAAAAAAAAAAAAAAAAAAAGGAAAATACTGGGCAACTTTACTTTGTCCTTTCTGGTTTATCAAAGTCTGATATGATAATAAGGAACCAACCAACCAGCTCAGCTCTATAACCAAAGCAACACGCGTTTGCACTGATGTTGTTTTTAAAACTTTTCCCTTACTTTATCTTGTTTAGGCAACAAGCACTTCAAGGCAGGAACCTTGTCAAGTTAGATTATCAAAAAAAAAGTCTGCTACTGCCTTTCCTTACTGCTGTGTAATTAATAATTTATGAAAAAAATCATTTAGCTATGAAAAAACAACCTTGAAATCCCGTTTTTACACAAAGTCATGAACAAACAAAGAAGTCATTATGCAAAACAAAGTTTGTCAGGCAGTATCTTTTACCAGAAAAGCTGATATAGCTGCAAAAAGATAAGCCCTTGGCAGGGGGGAAGACCCCAAGCCAACAACCTTCACTCATATCTGGCTGCTTTCATACCAAAGGGGAGCAAGTAAGGGTAAGATGGGAACCTGTACTCACAGTTGCTCTGCCACTTTAATTAGTTTCCTCTTCTGGACCTAAAGAAAGGGTTTTTGTGCCCTAAACTTGCTTGGATTTGCCTTAGAAAAACATAAGGCAGTCGGTACAGCCTGTCCCTACCAATCTGCCTGTGAAACTGTGCTCAGGCCAGCCTGGACACCAGCACCTGGCCACTGCAAGTGCAAGCCATTACCTGCGTCCAGGTACTTCTTGAGCGACTCCTCGAGCGCAGGCACGGGCAGCGGGGGCAGCGAGTCCTGGTACTGGAACGTGCGCTCCGCGGCCGCCTCGAGCACCTGCTTGTCCATGGCGGGCACCTGCAGCACCAACGCAACAGCGTTAACAACACAGGCCCACCGGGAGCCCCGCGGACACACCGGTGTCGCCACTCCCCTTGCAGGTCATTTCTTTCCCTGCTATTGACGCGGGGCAAGCCCCGCGCATCACCGAGTGCCCTCCGGAGCGCGCCGGGACGGGCGGATCTCCGCGCAGAGCTGCCCGGCCGCGGCGGGACCCGCCACCCCGGGAGGCCACGACCCGCGGCTCCCCGCGCCGCGATGGAGCGGCTGAAGCGCCGTCCCCGC
>JAWLRI010000471.1:1282283-1310958 GCA_034781795.1 Crypturellus tataupa | reverse complement strand
GAGCGGCGCACACGGCGCCGAGATTGCGGGAGGCGAGTCCCGTGGGAGAGGCCGAGCGCCGCGGGGCAGGGAGGCCGAGCCGCTGCCGCGGGGGTCCCCGCCGCGGGGAGCAGGGGAAGCCCCGCTGGCGCTGGCCGGGCAGTGCCGGCAGAGGGGCAGAGCACAGAGCAGGGCCCCGGCCGGGCCTGTGCCTCGGGTGGGCACGCGGCGTGCCCTGCGCCCGCCTTCTCCCGGCAGCACGAGCCCGCGGAGGCCACAGGCCCTTGTTTCACTGGTGCTGCAGCCCCAGCTCTCTGTGAGATCAGCCGTAAGTCCCGGCTGGCGCTCAGGGGCTCTGTGCCCCCTCCTTAGGGCCTCCCCAGCACAAGTGGTCCCACCGCTTGGCGAGCGGGCAAGGATCGGGAACTGCGCAAGCAATCCAGGCGGCCTCGACACAAGGAGGGAGCGCATTAACCTGGGCAAGTGGGGCCAAGTAGACCCCAGGCTGCTGGCTCACCGCAGGAGCGCCTGACCGCTCGCGTAGCGTTGCCTGCGCGAGTGGGTGCCTGCGTGAGTGGGTGATGCGCAGGAGGCAGCTGCAGCTCAGCCCCAAGGCTTCACCTTGTCTCTCCTGCTGGAGGCGTCCGGCTGCACTGGAGGCCCTCCAAGCCCTGCGGAGTCCCTGGTGAAAGACGGGGGGCTCAGAAACGATGAAGAGCTTGACGGACATGTCCCAGCCATGAGAGGCAGCACAGGAAGGTTTCACACAGCAGGCAGCACAGGTTGTGTTTCAAGCCATCTTCCCCAGCCAGGTAGGTCTGCAGGGCTAGAGTTGGCAGGTGTGGACCAGGCTATGGAGGAAGAGCTGCCACCAGCCCAACACCTTCGACGGGGGCATCACTACTCGAGCTGTCTGCAGAAACCCAATACGGTCAGGCTCCGTTCCTCCCTCCCATCCCTTTGAGGCTGCAGGCATCTTTGCTACTTCAGGTCACGCGAGAGCAAGATTCCTATGGCTGCTGTTCCCTTGTGGGGACTGTAGACTCCAAATCCCTGTGGCCCTCCCTTTCAAAGCCACCTGTGGCACATTGTCTTTTAACACTGAGTTTGCTTGAGCCTTCTCTTTTCACTGACCCCCCAGGTAGGTCTAAAATCAGATCAGAGAGTAAAAGCCGATCACCTCTTCAGCCAAGCATCTAATTAATAACCTGTGCAAGAAAACAGAGATGTAATACAATTCTTCAAATAAAATGCCGTTTAAGAAGGGATTTGTCATTTGTAGTAGAGACTATTTCTGAGCATTTATGATTCAGTATGAGGATTTAGTTCAGGTTTCAATTCATAGCTTTAAAGCTAACATTGAATAGGTAGAAAAAAAAGAATGTGATAGAAAGTGCTGCAAAATTATTTCTGCAACCCCAAATAATTGTACTGTCGCTTGATTGTTCTTACCACTGAAGTATTGCTAATTGGGAAATGAGAAAGACCTTTTGTCGTAGTCCGTATTATAAGTAGCAAAATTTTGAACTGTTGCTTTAAGGTCTTCAGTTGTTGCTATGGGAATTGCTATGACCTTATCTGAGTTGGGCCCCAGTCAAACATTTTCCTTCCACACCTTTTAGATAACACCAATTTGTTCTATACCCAGTTTGGATTATGGAGATAGAAATATGAAGATCTGTTATCTTTTTTTTTTTTTTTTTTTGCCCCCCAGGTGCTGTACCTCAATGTTACGTTTGTGGAGGAGCACACATAGCGTATGTACTATGAAAGCAAGATAGAGGAGCCATCTGTTTGCTAATTATGGTGTAAATCCACCCTTTTCTGCCCTTAAAAAACAAAGATTGTGTCAATCACTACATCATTAGGAGCAGTAATACTAATGGCAGAGGACAATGTAATAGAAGTCATGCTGAACACCTCATCTCCATTCTTGGCTTTCTTGCCATTGAAATCAGAGTGAGATTTCAGTGTTGCCGTTCTGCATTGTCACTTATCTGAACAGGCCCTTGCTTTCTGACTTCTTTCCTTCTATCAACTTCTGTTTTCAGTGGTGGGACCTTCTGGTTGCTTCCCTGTTGATAAATGCTTTTGCTCATGAAATGGATTTCCACTACGTATTTCACTATTCTTCTCTCTCTGAGTCAGTTCTTCCAGTCACCTTTTCCTGTGTGCAGTTATATGCAAGGCCATTACTTGTTGGTTAAAATACACACAAAGGATAGCTAGGATTAGTGACCTCCAAAATTAAGTACATTAGTAACATTAGTATGTTAACTGTTCC
Organism: Crypturellus tataupa; assembly: GCA_034781795.1. Classification (NCBI taxonomy): domain Eukaryota; kingdom Metazoa; phylum Chordata; class Aves; order Tinamiformes; family Tinamidae; genus Crypturellus; species Crypturellus tataupa. Next base: position 1,308,695 of record JAWLRI010000471.1, on the reverse strand, counting down.
AAATAAGTCTTTTGCTAGAGTCTTTGCTAATGAGAAGGAAACAAGTCATCTTTCATTGCTCCCTGTGACAAATCTTTGATGTTGCAGTTTTTCGCTATTCCCTTGAGATTTTGTGTCTTCCCATTTTGCTGTTTTCTCTGTTGAATCCTTGAGCTGCTACCTGTCCCATCTCAATAGTCTTACTTTTGTCTACAATTTTACCTTTTACCTTTGTCTACCAATTTTTACCTTACATTGCATGGTATTAGCAGCCTCTATGTGGAATATAATCTGCTAAAAATATAACTCTGAATGATACTTTGCTGGAAAAACATGATTGAGAGAGACAAAAGTTGAGCATATTGCAACTTTTTTTTTTGTTTCCATTAGTTTATAGCCATTAGGTGTAATGACAAAGCATTACCCCGTTATCTTTTAAGAAGTGAACACCAGTAGTTTCCTGAGCTCAGGAGCTAGTGATACATGGTTTCCCACAGAGTATTGTTCTGTGTTTTATTCATTTTGCTATTTCCAAATGCAAAATCATACCACTGCTTTTGCCTAAGAAGGAGAACTTATAGATATATGAGCCCGTAGTCCTAAAAACCCTGCCATGGATATTACACTGTGTGTTCACTTCTTACTTATGTGCTTTCTCCCTAGCGGAATGCCTCTTTTCGTGAGACCATTATTTTTGAATAAAACATGAGCAAATACCCTGGAAAAGATACGTGTTTTGCTTTACTTAATGATTATGTGAATGGTGGAGGTGAACAAGCATGTGTCTGATCTTGAATGTGTTACCGCAGTGTCGTGATACACCTGCAGCAATAAGAAACCCCAGCTTGACCACAGTGCTTAGGACATGCTGGAATCTCTCAGTGGCTAAAAATGCCTGTTTATTCTGAAGAGCAAGTCAGCAGAGAAGCACATTGCCTAACTGACCTGCAGCCTGCCTGCTGGGTTATTGCCAATCTGCAGATCTCAAGTAGTTGATGCCCTGACTTGTTGAGGTTCCCATGTTCCTAGCCAGGTGTCTTTATCAGATGCCTGTATGTCTATAATCCTGCTGCTTTGACAACAGACTCCCTGCCTCCCTCCTTCCCAATCCACTCCTGTGTTTATTGGTGGGCTGGAGAGTGGTCTATCCTATGCCTAAGTTCAGTGAGAGGTCTGCTTGGGGTTACTTGCTTTCTGGTTTGCAGAATAGGTAGGCAACTCGTTTAACCCAGGGGTGCATGGATGAGATTTACAAATGCCTCGACATCTGAGAATCCTCTTTGCTTCTGGACTGCCCAACTGGAAAGTTGCTTGTTCCTGCAATTGTGCTATAACAAATATTTCATCTGTGGAATATCTAAGCAGTCCTGTGGTGGGAACACCACAGGACTTTTCTTTACCTTAGGCTTTATGTTGTCCAAAGGTTGGAACTATTGGGGCTATTTCTAGATTTGCCCTAATGGCCAGTGCAAAAGCAGCTTTTTTATAGTTTTCTATTGCACTTCTCAGTTAGAATTTGTTTTCCTACCAGAAAGTAATAGCATAACAACGAATAAGACAAATGTAAAATCTCATCATGTCCTGAAAATATGTACCTCAAAAGTGTGAATAAGAAACAATCTGGAATTTCTCTGATGTGCTGTGAGACCACATTTTGGAGTACTGAAGCTGTTTAGGACTCCCTAGCATAAGGAAAGTACCAGCATATTGGAATGAGTCTGGTAGAGATGCCCATGATGTGCGTGATGTACAAGGAGAGGCTGAGGAAGCTATTTGTCTAACAATAAGCTAAAATTATGTCTTCAGCTTTTTTTTTTTTTTTTTTTTTTTTTTTTTTTTTTTTTTTTTTTTACTGATATCTTCAACTACCTAAGGGAAAGGTATGAAGAAGACACAACAGACCCAAGCTGCAACAATGGATTAAGTAGAGCAACAGATATCTTTATCATCACTGCACTGGAACAGATTATCCAGGAAGGATATCCCTTAGCAACCTGAGCTGGAAGGATATCCCTTAGCAACCTGATCTAGCTTTAAAGCTGAAACAAACCTCAGGAGTGGCCCTGGTTTGACCAGGCAGTTGGACTATGTGACTTCCAGATTATCCTGTGACTTAAATATTTGCTCCCTTAAATTTTATACAACTCTTTATGCCTAGATTTTTTTTTTTTTTTGTAGTTATTCTAACTACAAGGAGGCTAAAAGAGCATGCACTCCCCCAGGGAATATTTTCTTAAAACAAAATTCTTGTAATTACTCTCACATTGAGTCATTTTTTTTTGCCAGTCTGCTGAACAAAGAAGCATTCTCTTTGACCATGAGCACTCTCAAGCAGATTTCTTCTGTTGCTAATTTGCAGTGTCACATGTCTACCTTATAATTAATAGACAGTAAAACTCTTGTTTTTCAGGAAGGCTTAAAGAGAAAAACTTTAATTTGTCAGAAGAATTCCTACATACCCTTCCTTTACTCTGCTAAGGTTTAAATGAGATCTTAGGTAAGATAAAATTCAGAAATATGCTATTATTTTTATAATTGCTGTCTTGCAAGGAAGAAGTTTCCCAGACCAGATATGCTTAGATTTCACAGAAGTTCATATTCAGCTCAATGTATGCTGAAGATTATTTATTCATGCAATAATTCTTTCTTGTGAGTGGCTTATATTTTCTTCGAATTATAATGAAAACATCTGAATATGTTCTGGGAACCGGTAAGACAGTCTCTGCAAGTTTTTTGTTTCAGCAGCAGTTATAACATAATTCTTCAGGGCAGATTACTCCATTAACCCAGATGTATCTTTTACATCCCAGCCCTGGGACTGTATGTGTAATCTCAGCGTGCATCTTTCTAGCTGGTTTAAGCAGATCAAAGCTTACAAAAAGGTCATGTCTTTTCCATGTATCAAGGGGAGGACGGTGTGACTGTATAGGATCAGTTATCTGTTTTAGCTGAAAACTAATCTACAAAGTATTTGTTTTCAGCTTAATAAACAGTTCAGTCTTACTTATGGCAACATAGTTGCTAGTGGTGAGGAAAAGGTTGGAGCAGAAATTCCTTGCCTGAGAAGCTGGGGGAAAGCAGGATGACCTCTCAGCTGCTCAAGATCAGACAGGCTCAAGAAGAACCTGCCTCTCAGTCACAGTCTTTATTTTAGGCTCCTTGCTGAACCTAGAGGTTTCTTTGTTTTCATTCTTCCTTAATCTGCAGATTTTGCAGCAGATTTAGGTTTGGTTTATACCACTGCTGCAGCAGAAGCTGCCTCACTCCTTCTGACAGCTTCAGACATCAAACACATCCCAATCACTGCGATTTGATCAGAGGTGTCCCTGGACTCAGTGTTCTGGGCCTCAATTTCTTCTGTTCTTTATCATGTAGATTCTCCTCTATTCAGCAAAACAAGGTTGTATCTGAATCTCTAGCCCTATAGAAGAAGGAAACACAGGCTTCTTTGCCTTTCTTCTTGCAAAAATACACCAAATATTTTAATGAGAACTTTGCAGTGAAGATAATTTCCTCTTTGAATACACTTAGAGGTATTGACATCAAACACTACTGAGGGTTATCCCATGACTAATAAATCCCATTACTGATTTTTGACAGAAATCTTGTATTTGCTTCCATACCTTATTAGGATATTTCTGCTCATGTGAGTGATAGTGTTGGCCACAGCTTGAGGCCTGCTTTGTGCTAAGTGCTTGAGCAAAGGGTCCCTATGAACAATGTATGGACAACCAGTACATCAGTGAGGTTTATGATTGTTTTATTTTTGTCTTTTTACAGAGAGGGTGTCTACCATCACCCAAAAAAAGTACAAGATATGGGCCAAAGATAACACGAAGGATCAGACATTGGTTTGTGGCCATCCTGTTCCGTCTGTCATCTGTGCACTTGTGTGTGCAGCATGGGCTGCTCATTAGGTTGTGCAAATAGTTTTCTTTCGGTTTGTTTTTTATCCAAGTCTCCTTTGTCCCATATGTTGCATCTAGGAACATCAGAGCTGAAACACAAGTGAGAAGATGTGTCCTATTTTTTTGCGCTGCGAAGGCTGTAGCTGGTGGCAGGGAGCAGTAACTATTAACAGCAACTGTAACGGCAGTGACCTCTGAATGGATTCAATCCTTTTATGAAAGAAATATATCAGATACCAAAGAAAAAACAGAAATCTTACTACAAGAGCCCTCAGCACTTTTCCTCTCGAGCCTCCTAATCTGGGATGATGCTTAACTCAGATTCATCCTGGCTTCACTCTCTCAGAAAAAAAGCCCCAGGCTGAGGACCCTGGTACTAACTTGTGTGCATATGGACACAATCCAGCACATTAGCAGTAATATACCTACCATTTTGCTGTTCCTCTATACAGAAACAGAACCTTTGCTTCTCGTTTCATCAAATACACATCCAGATGGCAAAGTGGTGATCTTGCTCACTCTGTATGTCAGTCACTTAGTGAAGGGCAGCCACTTTGCTGCCTGGCAAGAGCTAGGAATAAAATTCATGTGACCTAGTTAACATCAGTGCATATAAAAAAGAAAATCATATTTTTCCTCCAATATTGTCTATACTTACATATATACTTGTTATTTAATATGCTATAGATTTGGAGTCTAGTTAGAAAGCAAAACAGCACCACAAATTACAGACTGTTTTTTTCCATTCTACTTTTTTTGGATCCCCCTATTTGCATACATGAACACCAGCACCTTTCCAGGCCCACATTTGTATTCTGTTCCCCTGTATTAGTGGCCTTTTGACACTAAAGCACCAAAAAAAAAAAAAAAAAAGCCCCTTCCTCAAGCTCTCTTTCAGCAGGTTTGTGTGCTCCTATATCCAGGCGAAAAAACAGAAAACCTACAGTGAGGTAGTAACAGTATATCTATTTTCAGTTTTTGGTTTTGAGTCAAGCCAACTCAGTCTATCATTGTGAGACTGGTTCCTGTCATTGAAGTGAGCTAATAAAAGGTGGGTTTTGTTTTTGTTTTGTTTTGTTTTGTTTGCTATTCTTGTTTGTTTGCTTGTTTTTTGGTAGGATGAATGTAAGGTGAATATTCATATTCATTTTAGCTTTTGCATCTGATTTGTTGGGTCATGTGTTTCTTTGCAGCAATTCACTGGATCATCTGTGTTTCATGTAAATTACTGAGTACTTTGCCAAAATAGGAACGGCAGTATCAGAAGTATGTACCGAGGCTCCCAAGATCTCCACTATAGCCAGGTAGGTTTTGTTTGTTTGTTTGTTTTCTTCAAATAGTGCAGTCCAGTTACCTGGATTGAACATTGCCTGTATGCTGTGGTTTGCAGCTGTTCAGAAGAAAGCTATCCCAGAAATGTTCTTACCTGCAGGTCAAACATTGCACCAGATCAAGAATCTTAACCCCTTTTATCATCCTCATCCATGCGGGACCTTTCGCACAAAATGTGTATTTCTGCTTGTACTTTCTCCAGGTGACAACAAGGGATCTTTTATCTGCCTCGCTGCCCCACACTGATCGCTGCGAGGGCCTCTAGCCGAGAGAATTGTGGAGACCACCTTGCAGTTGGTGCAGCTGTGCTGGGGGATCCCTCCCGCCACCCTCAGAGCGATGCCCACCTTCCTGATCCACCCTTTGGGGGAACACAGCACAAGGGCCCTTGCTGCTGACACAGCCCTAGCAGATGAGCTGGGCCTGGTGAGACAGAGTCATCCTTTGGACACTGCACGACCAGCCGTGAGTTCAAAACCTGCACACCAGGAGGAACGCCGGGGGCCTCGGCAGCACGAGCAGGTCTGCTGCTACGTTGTTCCCACACGCACACTGGTGCTTGGGGGAGCTGACAGCAGCCCCAGGCTCCTGCGTGTCACCCATAAGCGCTCCCTCCCTGTGAGGGAGGAGGGACAGGCAGTCGTGGGACCGTCCTGCCGCCCTGGAGAGGGACACGGCAGGGTTCCTGCTTCCCTCCGCTGTGGAATGCAGCGCCAGGCAGCACTGCTATCCACTGCGTCCAGTGGCTCCATTGCTGGTTCCCAGTGACTTTCACCTTGTCAGAAATCCAGACTGCACAGGGAGCTACGGTCGGGGTAAACATGGGATCTGCTGTGCAAACGAAGACCAACAACAGGGGGTGTAAGAAGGCGGAGGTGCAGTTAGTACTGCTGCCAGCCTGTTGCAGGTGGGATTTGCTACTCTGCCTGCTCATTTCTTCCTTTTGTTTCTTGGGTGATCATTCATGCACCATTTGCCGACTGTCACTGGGAGGAAATCAATCTGGATTTAAAACCAATTGGGTTCTTAAGTACATGATTTGCTATCAGTGCAGCTGGTATACAACCATGGTCACACAAGGCTGTGAGAACTTTTCACTTCTAAGTCTGAACTAATATTATAGCTCTGGTATTAGATCTGGTCTTCAAACACATTTTGTTTTTTTCTTTTCCTGCTATCCATGCTTGTTCTCACGTTGTTTCTGCCTTTGCTCAGTGGCTGGCACTCTGTCTAGGCATGGTGCTTTCCTTGCCAAAGCACACAGAGTGTCCTAATTGTACATGGAGCTACTTATATAGCCCTGTCTACCCTATAAACAAGTTAACATGCAACAGCAATTTGCCATCTATCATTCGTCCTTGAGAGTCCATGTTCTGCACATTTGTCCTAGCCTGTGACAAATACAAAGCATTAGGACTTGATGTAAATTTCTCTTAGTGACAATTCTCTTACTTTTCTGTACAGCTCGTATAGTTGCTGCAGTTGGCTGATGGGTGATGACTTGTGACCCTGCAGAATTTGTGCTCTAGCTCAGACTCAGACCCTCCGGATACTCCAGGTTCCTGAGGCTGGAGCTGTAACATGCTGTAGCAGGATGGCTGCTCTACAGGAAGCGAATATATAGTGAGTGGCTGGTTTGCCAGGCTCAGGACTCTTATTTTTGCTGGCAGTTCATGTGCTCTGATGACCTTGTTCAATCCATGCTCTCAGATGGGCCCCTGTTCCCGGCCAGTGGATCCATTCTTTGCCTCACCTATTCCCCTAAGACTGAAGCAGCTATTGCTGCTTCATCCCTCTAAACAAAATTCTGTTTTTGCAAGCAGATTTTCTCTTACTTCTCAAGAGGGTGAAACAGACTTGACATGACCCTCCTTGACAGTTTTACTGCTCTAGCACTACAGACTGCATTGGCTCTCTTGGAGCCTCCACAAGCAGATGTGAATGTCTTGCTGTGTTTGTAGCTTATCTCCTGGTACACGTGGCCAGTTTTGTGGTGCTGTGAAAGGCTTGTGACCTGCACGTGTACAGCTGCTAAAGACAAGGGTAATAGCCTGCTCAGTGCACCTACATCTACAAATTCTTACCCTCCTGCAGAAACACTTCCATGTTAGTAACATGCCTGAGAGCATTTAGCAGACGTTTCCTCATGCCATTTCCTAATGACTCATCATCATATTGCATTTACGATGCATGTACTGATGGAATTACTACCTCCTGGGTAGTACAGACACTTCATTTTCTCTCTGAGCTTACCTTTTCACATCTGGAAGGGCTATTTTAGCAGAGGCTTTGTACAATGCTACTCCTGGGCATCTTTTGCATCTTTTGCAAGCCCCTGCCTTTAAATTTAGTTGCTTCATATGTTGACTCATACAGAGCTCAACAGATGCCTGACACAGGTGACTGTAGGTTTCTTGTGCCTCAGCCTCTTTTCCACTCTCATGTTTTGTTGTTGACACTTTTTTGAGTTTCTGGATTGCCGTATCCATGGTTAGGGATTACCTTTTTCTTGCAATCTCCTTCTGCTGCTGTTAGCTTCAATTTTAAGCCTGGAAGTCTTAGTAAAGTATGATTCAGTTTACTGAGGAACATCTCGGCAGCCAAACTGATATCCTTATCATTCAAACTCGTGATAACTGCTATGCGATTTGACAAGGATTGTTTCAGGAGTGCCTCAGGCTGTACCTAAAGGAGTTTCAAAGAGTATGTTTATGTTTGACTTCAGGTTGGTGTCTACTTCTTGAAATATATCCTCATATTCTGTAACCTGCTGTACAGAGGCCACAGTGTCCAATTGGCCTCTTTCATGCTGAAGATATTTGTGGTGTTTGCTGGACTGCAAACAAACCTATGATTTTCTTTTACGTAAAGAGGTAAAGTTCTTAAGGACCAATTAATTCATTTTCTTCTTACTCAGTAGGTGCCTTATTGACAGTTTTCATTTATTGCACTAGCTTGTTATACAGCACCTGATAACTTGTACCTCATCTGTCATTGCTATTTGAAAGTGTTGCACTCTGTTTTACTTCTTGCTTTGTGGTAGTAGGTACTGACATTCAGATCCCTTCCTTGAACATTTCCACTGTCTTTGCTGTCGAAAGTGTTTCTGCAGGGTGAGCCTTGTCCCAAACCTCCTCATGAGTCTCCAGAGTCCAAGATCAAATTGTTTTTTGAAGTTTTGCAATGTTTCTGAAACAACAGAACATTGTTTTCTGGGTCGTAGTTTGGTGTATAGTTTCTGTTGGCATGTTTCTTGGGGAGGATTTGGCTGGCCAGCAGTCACTCTGCTGAAGCTTCTGCGGTCCAGATTGGATGAAGTTCTCTGGAGCAAGGTGAGATGGTGCCTTGGGCAGGAGCATCCGGGCACCTTTGGGTGGAAATTTCACGAGCGCAGCATGGGCCAGGACATCGTGACAGTCTTGTTGCTTTATTGGGAGGTTCATTGTTCTAATTTCTGTGCTGATAGAGGAGCTTTTGGAGCGCAGACCTGTTTTTGTGGGTTTTCATAGGTGCTCACTGCAAGCAGGAGGGGCAGGCCCATCTCCCCCAGGGCCTGGGATCCTGCTGCGTTACTGCTCTGTGACCACAGCTGAGCAGACAGAGGGGGAGATCTGGGCTCAGGAGGTTTCATCCTTTCCCAGAAGCATTTTGGGGCTGCACCAGTGGTGCACGGCTCCAAATGGTGCTGTGTCACTGCATGTTCTTTTCCTCCAGAGATAAAAAAAGTCCATTTCATTTTATCAAAAGTGAACATGTACTATATATTAAGTACAGTATTAAAAAAGACATGTATTTGTTAAACTTAATTGATGCTCTGTTATCATAACTCTTCTTAAAGCATTGCAGTTCACTGGCTTTTCTCACACCTGTGCAGACCGCTACTATAGAAGCACCCCGTGGTGCTAAAAGGCATCGCCAGGGCCATGATTTGATTCCTGTGATATAACTGTTGTGATGGGTGATACTTTGATTCATTTAAGGCTGTGTCTGTGTTTTAGAGAGAAGACTTGCTACTGCTCTCCTTCGGATGGAGTTGTAACTGCATAACTTCATATCTCCGCATGCACAACTAACAGCTGTTAATGTGGTATAAACTCATGTTTTTTAAAGGAGAAAAAATTAAATATATACTTTTTTATTCTGTGAAACAGAGTTGTCAGGAACGGTTGTGTAGCTGCAACAGAAGATGTTCAAATGGTACAGACTTGTTAAAATAATGAGTGGTGAGAATGAGAATAAAGACTGACAAAAGACAAGGCAAAGGAAATACTTGCAGTGTATATAATCTAATGTATTTCACAACTGGCAGTATGCAAAGCTAACCAGTGTTAAGCAACATGCATGCCTTTGTTCTTTAAATCATATGTGTCCAGCTGAGAAACACATGCTTCGTTCTTGCTACCTCAGGGATCCTTATGTTCTTGTTTTAGTTCCCAAAATGAGTCACACTTAATTACTTCTAGTGCACTGCAAATGCCCCTGTAAAATTGCTCTACTTGTTCAAGAATTGGACTATTTTTTTTTTTCAGTGTAATAATTATTCTTGGACTATTTCATTATGATTTCTGAAAGATCATATGTAATGATCATTTCCTAAGTTTCAACCACTTTTAACCTTGATACCTGCTACAGTTTAGCATTTAATGTGTTTCAGTTGCTATGGTCTGAGGGGAGTACATCTTTATATGACCTAGGAGGTAATTAACCATCAACAGATAGTAAATATGCTTCAGATTCTAGAGAATGGGAACATGTTCTGACTCACCATTAGCTCCAGTTTTATTACTGTTGAAGTCTAAAAGAGACTGAAAATTGCCATAAAATAACAACTAAGAAAACTTCTGGACTGATACTCAGTTGGCAAAGTTGGTCCAGTAAAGTTCTCTTTTACCTTCGCTCCTGGAAATAGGAAAAAACGTGCTTGAAAGTGGCAAGATCAACCAGTCTCCTGGAACTGTTTAGTTTTGTGAAAATACTATTTTTCATTTGAAGACCAATATATTTCTAGTCCTTTGTTGCTGAGAAAAAAAACCTGAGGGTATTCCATTAGGGGTACCCCAAATAACTCAAGTTACAAGGCAAACAAACCCCATCTATATGTATATATATGTACACAGATATATATATCTGTGTTATATTTATATTTGTGTGTATATATATATATGTATTATAACTTGATTATTTTTAAGGAATTATTTTGCTATTTGATTCAGATTACACTTTGAAAATCTTATTCTTAAAATATTTTATTTTCAGCCTTTGTTAGGAAATAATTGTTCCTGATAGTATTTTATTATTTTTAGAAATATGATTAGTGGATCTGATATCTGTAACAGCTGGATAGTATTTACATTATGTGTCATATTTTATAATCTTAGGTGGGAAGAAATAAACCATTTGAGGCTCTCTCTAATAAGTCACACGATATGAGCAGATGCATCTGATAGCAGGTATATTCATTTGGATCAGGCATAACAGTACAGGTCAGGACTAGTCAGGCAATTTAAGCTTCTTTAAACTGTGCACTTGCCAAACACAGGCGTGCCTCCTCTTATTTCGTAATAATTACAACATAAAAGTACTATGAAAGAGGACTGGGAAACTGCATTTTTACATTTTCCATTTGAAACAATCAGGTGCAGAACTTGTGAGCAGGATTCATCGCTGAGGTTTGGCTTTACCCGCTCCTCTTACCAGGGAGACTGAGGCAGGTCATTCAAGTGTAATAAGGCACTTCATGGAAATCACTGAAATTTGATTTTTCTTTGTCTTGTTGCACTAGGGCTCCCCAGGAAAGCAGAAATGGGCAGTGAACAGGAGACTGCAGACGCCGTCTGGGGAAGTCAGCATGGTTTCCTCAATGACCAACAGCCGTGTTTTTCTCAAGACAAGGCAGATTTTTCAATTTCCCAGAATGGCAAAGAATGCAGAAAAATGAGTTATGGGAGAACTACAAAGTAGTCTAGTATCTGTGTCTGAAGTTAAGCATCAGAACCCATTTTGGCACTCAGGTTTGTCTGGCCACTGCTTTAGAGGATTCTTATACTTACTTTTTTAATGTTGTTACTGATATTTTGATAGAGGAACAAAAAAAAAAAAAAAAAGAGAGAGAGAGAAAGAGAAGACAATATTCCTAGTACTAGAATTGCAGTTACAAAATATACTGTATTTGTTAGGTTGCTGAGGGTATCTGACCACCAGCTGCAGAACGTACTGGAAAGTAAGAAATACATAAGCACTCTGTATTATACTGCATCTGCTAACTTACTGAAATCCTGCCTGGCCAACTGAACAAATGCAGTGGTTAGTGGTCTTGTACGTGATTCTTTTTCCCATTTTCAGACCCATACAAGCCCCGTGGAGGTGTGAGTGCCCTTTGCTGCTGAATGTAGCTCCGATGAACAGCTGATTTTTCCTAGTAACTTTGTGCAAGCATTATTTTTCCCAGTCAGGTCACAGACTTCCAGCATTATAGTATCTTTGACACCTAGATCTGACGCAATAACCTGGTCCTTTGTAAATCGGCTGGGTCTGATGCGGAGCACCTTCCCAGTGCTGCTGCTGCATTCTGCGTGTCTCACGTAAGCATCACATCCCCGTCTCCCATTTGGGATGTTGAGTACTTTAGTCCCTGCCTTTTTTTTGTTGTACGTGAGCTCCTCCCCTTAAGGCTGGAGAGGCTTTAAGGGAACAGCTGGGCCTCCGGGATGCACATCCCTGCTCTGCGTGGAGAGGCCTGCGCCCTGTGCCGGCTGCTCCGAGGGAAGTCTGGCTCCTGCTTCTTGCTATGCAGCACTGAGAAGGGAATCCACCTTTGGCATCTCATCTCCCGGCACTTGTGGTCTTCAGTTTTCTCACTTACTCAGGTATTTGGTGTCTAAAGTAAACTTGGTGGTGATGGCATAAACCTGCAAGAGCAGAAACCGTGGAAGATCCCTAGCAGCTGGTAACATATCCTTAAGGACTGTGGCTTGGATGTTTTCAATCTTCTTTTGGAATCAGTTTGAGGACACTTTTTTCCTCTTCTTACTTGTCTGTGAGGTTAAACCATCCACCTTGGGAGCATTTAGGCTGGAGTGTCCTTTTGTGACAGAAGTGCCTGTGTAAATGGGTCTGGTGGTGGCGATGCAAACGGAACATGTCTGAGGAGCTGTTTGTTCTCAGCTGCTTGTTCCACTCTCCGCCAGCTACTTTATCTGCCCATTGAGTATTTGGCTTCCTCTTTCTGTGTCTTTGAAGTGATTTTTAATGAACATGATAAACTTTCCAGTTTAAAAGCATATGAAAAACAAGAAAATTCTGAGTAGATTTTCTCGTGTCTTCTCTTGTCTGGCTGCATTCTCTTATGTATTGTCAAAACACTGCATGTAGAATCAACCCTTGCTTCTACTCAGATATATTCATAGAAGCAAATAATATCCATAGTAATTTTCAGCATTGTTTTTTTTTCTCCTCATTATCTTCTGAGTTTTTCATTTTTTTAAAGTGAGCAACTATTGCAAGTTTATTCTAGTGACTGTAGAAAACAGAATTTGTATTCTGTGTCAGTCTGGCTTCTAGTTCATTCATCTTTACAAAATATTTTTGTCGTACATGGTATTCTTAGACTTTTTCAATATTAATGGAAGGAATTAATTAAATCTATGCAGAACAGAGCCTGATACACTATAAATACTAGGTTGTCACCCTCAATGCTTGTGTCTACAAATCTAATCAGCAAGAGTAAAGGAGGAAAAATCAGGAAAAAAGAATAAAAATGGTTGAGAACAGGTCTTTGCTTCTTATAGTAAACACAAAATCCAATGCTAAAGATGGTACATTAGGATCTTCAGTGCATTTTTTACTCCTCAGAACGGGGGAAGGAGTGGTTATAGATCTTGCTTCATCTGTTGCTTCTGTTAGTCAGTAATCCAAAATACTAAAGCTGCTCTAATAAATACTCTGAATGTAGTTCTGCTTTCTCTACCATCTCAAAAGAGGGCTTTTCATGCAGAAAAAAAGAGCTGACTGGGGCCAGAGAGACTATGAAGAAGTCTCAAAAATGATGAGTGCCAAATCTTGAGGGACTTCCCATCCACTTCCTTTACTAGGCAACTCTGTGGGCATCAAATGCAATTTTAGAATTCAGGTTCAAAACAAAAAAGGGAAATGCAGCAGAAACTAGATCTGTGCAACTCTGTGCCAAAGAATGTTGTGAATGCTAAAGGTTTATAAGGTTGTAAGGGGAGATGAGACGAACACATGACAGAGAAACTGACGGTGGTTCCTAAATCTAAAGAAACTGCATTCAGCTATTCTGTAGACATCCATTTTTACCTCTGTTGTAGAGAGAATCCTAAACTAGGTAGTCCTTGCTTATTTAAGGTCTTCAGATAAACCTTATATTTTGGGGTATGTTCTAAAAGCCTGTGTTGTTAAAAGCTCGTTGTCAAATCTCATATTCATTTTCTTTACGGCTAGCAACAGAAAGAGGAGAAAGGTGTTGCCCAATGCTACTCCTTGTCATTTATAAAAGCAGAACTGATTTCGACAGCTGTGTGACGCTTACCTTGTATAGCAGGCTGTTGTCACAGCACAGGCACTTCTGGTAAAACATTAATCCATTGTTTTAAATCACATTTAATTCCCTGTAATCTTCTGGAACCTGAAGAGTCTTGCTCTAGCATGATGTGATGTCCTCTCGTTTTCCTCAGGGATGGAGAAGGTGGTTGCTTGTTCGTACAAAAGGCCAAACGCTCTCTGTCGCCTCATTTGCTTCCCCTGGGCCGGAGGTGGAACGGCTCAGCTTGCTCAGTGGGGCAGGCTCTTCAGCAGCTCCATAGAAGGTCAGTCATTTGTGTCGAGAAAGAAGGCATGAGGTGATTGAGACGGGCAGTCTGAAATGCTCTGTAGTCATTTTTTTTTTAAAGAGAATTTAATGTTCTTGAGAGTGCTTCAATCTTTTTTTCCAGTTGTTGCTTTACCACAGGCCTTATCCAAAAAGTCATTACGTTAGAATATTGAGTTTACTCAATTTTGGTGCCACTCTGAAAGAACTGATATGTCGTTAGATTATATATCCACAGAGCCAAATTTCACAAGATTGTTGGATGCGCAACTGTTTCAGAAACTGTTGGTATTATTAAGAAACAACAATACAGTGACATATTGTTGATAGGTTAAATCAACAAGTGAGCAATGAAGATATAAAAATTAATTTTTACTGTTGAGAGGCTTCAAGGAGTGTGTTTCAATTATCCAGAGCGTCTGCAAGGTTCTGCACTCCTTCTGTCAAAACTGAAGCTTAAACAATGGTTTTGTAACTGTGAATTGTATTTAGTTACACAGTAAAGTAATTTTCATAGCTATCAAGTTTTATCAGCACTAAAAAGATCCACTGCTGAACTGTTTTAAGAGAAATGCAGGTCATTTTCCAGACTTTCCCCAAAGAAGGTGGTATAATTTGGCATTATCAGAAGACATCGACACTGCAATTGCTGCAGTCTCCTAAATGTTTGCACGCCTCCTGCAGACTGCTGCACAAGTCACATCCAGTTTTTCTTGAAATTAAAACAAGCAAACAAGCAAAACGTCTTCTGTTCTGAGGGGAATAAAAGTTACTAAGGAGATGACCTAGGAGCAACTGCAAACTCGGATGAACCAAACCAGGGAGCAGCATGCTCCTTCAAAAGTATTTTAATTCTTCTCAGAGAAAGTATAAAAGATGTGGACATTTTTCTGTGACTATCTGTGGTATTATGTAGTAGCTTATTATGACTGTAGTAAAATACTCTGCATGTCTGAACCACTGCTTCAATATGGCACGTATGTCTAATGTCAAGGGTATTGTAGAAAATTAACATTTTTACTGCTGAATTCATTCCTTATTTTCTCTAAAAAAGGACAGAAAAATAAAGAATGTTGAAAGTAACATAATATAAGGATAAAATGTTTCCTTTTGTGTAAATATAAAATGCTATTAATTTATACTATGATTCCAGGTTTTACTGTGCAAGGTGTTGAAAGAGCCTGCAAAGAAAAAAAACTAGGACTGTAGGATGCTCATATATTTTGTTAACTTTCTAATGTTGGCGTTGAGAGGATATTCTTTACACAATTCTGAGACTTACTGTTATTGAAATTAATGAATTTGTTATTATTAGTAATAATAGTAATAAAGCTGCTTTGAAACTTCAGCTGAGATCAGGACCTTGTTATCATTATAAGACAGAATTCCTGATTTAGAGCATTTACAGCATAAGATCAGTTGGGAAGGCAACATTTGTGAATAGAGAGAGTGACAGAAACCTAAACCTTCTTTAATCACAGGATTAATAGATAGCAGTAGCAAAAGCACAATGATGTCAGCTGCAAAAAGGATTCATTTAAATAATCCATATATTCTGTGGAAGAGAATTAAAGGATTTTCTGTAACTTAATTAAATTGATTTTAGTGTTTCTCTTCAAAATGTCAGTAAATTTTTTCCTTCCCTTCTTCCACCTCTTCTCCAGTGTACTCTGTAAGGCTTCCTGGGAGAGAAACACGTTTTAAGGAGCCTTTTGCAAAAGACATGACAACTGTTGTTAATGAAATTGCAAGTGTTTTATTAGAAGATCTGCAAGAAAAACCATTTGCTTTTTTTGGCCACAGGTAAAAATACATGTATTTCTAGATACAACGTTGAAGAAACTTTAGGAGTAGATGAGTACTTGTCTTTATTTGCAAAAACTATAGAAAAATACACTTCTGCAAAGGTTTTTCAAGTCAAAGCAGATCTCTAAGACTGAGATTACTTATCATTTCAGGCCCAATGTCTTCTAAAAATGGCAGTGTTGTGATCAATTTTTAGTTTACACTGATAAATTATTATTTTAGTGAGTGCATACGCTAGAATGAATGCAGCAGGTAAACTAACCTTAAACCAAATAGATTTTGAAGATAACACAGTCCCATGTACTTAAAATAATAGTAAGAAACCATTAAAAGAAACGGAGGAGAAAAAGTCAGATTTGTAAATCGTAGTCCCAATATGAATATACTTTTACAAGTAAATTAGCTAATAGCACTATAATTTGAATGTAATACAGAAGTATATAGCTCTGTATTTACAGTTTCAATAAGGGTTCAAGATGGCCAGCCAGCACTGAAATTCAGATTATGCTCACGTTTTCCAGTTTTTGCCCATGTTTGTGACTACACTGCTTTGCTTTCTCTTTTCATTGCAGTTTTGGATCATATGTTAGTTTTGCAGTTGCGCTACACTTGAAAGAAAAATACGGACTAGAGCCAATCCACCTTTTTATATCAGGGGCACATGCCCCACATGTAAGTTACGGAATCCTTAACAGTGTGAAACTGAATGGTCTATTAGCTATTGTAATTAAAACATTATGGTGTCTGTATGATGTGCACAGTGAGTTTATGATACCTAGAGGACCAAACAACTATTACTTCTGAATGCACACAGAAAAATGTGCAGAAAAATCTTCTTTTATCTGCGGGGAAATTAAATTCTGCGTGGCTGAGGAATTTTACATTATAGAATATTCACAGAGGCTAATGGTAGCCTAAGGAAAATGGGCTCCTTAAGCTAATGTTAGCCTTTTTTTGAATACCCCTATTTGAATACCCTATGATTTATTACAATCTTTGGCCTAATACTCAAAAAGCAATCAAAACAAAATATGAAGTGCCGTGCCCTGCTCTGTGGTATGCAGTGTAGCTCTCCTAACACACTCCTGCGTAAACCTCACTTGCTCGTTTCTGAGCACATTTGCCCTCTTCTGCTTTTCCTCCCCAGGCTTTGCTGGCTTTTTATGTGTTCTCAGTTCCTTCTGCTTACGTGTTTCTGGTGCTTCTGCTAGTCTTTCTCAGGAAAACAATAGGGATTTGGCCTTTTTTCCCCACTTCTCCTATCTTCTGTCATCCTTTGCTATTTCCATCCCTCTGTTCCTGGGGCTCCGTAGCAATATCACACGAGCTCTAGCTCTCTGCTTCATGGAAGCACTTCCTGCAAATTTCCTTAATCCAGGGGCTCTCTCTCAGCCCCACACTACGTTGTGTGCACTTCAAGGCTTTGTTTTCCCTTACACAGATTACTCTATTAGTTTTATTTCAAAAGTGACAGATAAACTTGGAAAACAACTTGGTTAATGGTTATGTATCTGTGGAAGATACAGACCTTGAGGGTAATCGTGTCTTGCGCAATCTCTATTTTCAGCAAACAAAGCCTATTAATCCAAAAGTATTCCATGTAAATGTTCAGCTGGCTGGCCATTGTATTTTGGAACTAAGGAATCTCTGTAGTTCTTTACTAAAATAACTGCAATTAGTATTTAAAGTTTACTGTATAAAACACCTTATGTGTCTTCTCTGATGCTGGCAGTCTGAAGCTTTTCTTCTCATCAAAAGAATACATGACATAGAAGATGAAGACATTATTGCACACCTAAAAATTTTAGGAGGAACACCTTCTGAGCTGCTGCAAAATGAAGACATCAGGAAACACGTTGTTCTTACCTTAAGGGAAGATCTTAGAGTCCTTCAAACATTTTCGTAAGTTTAAGACAACTTTATATTATATTCATACCTGTATTTTACATATATATATTCTAGTTTAACTTCTGACTAATCATGTCAGGTTCTCTTTCCTCTTTTTTAGTAATTTGTTCTAGTTTCTATTATAGAAAGGTTATGAAACAGTAAATAATGTTTTCTCCGCTGAGAGATTTTCCATGCATTTCCTGTATTTATGCCAGGTTTATGCCACACAGTTCATCCTAACAGCCACTGCTGCTGTTGTAGTAGTGAATATGTCCTGGTAGAACTAGAGTTCTACATAGGATCCAAAGTTAATGCCACCTGAAAGGAAGATCTGAACGTCTTTTATTGCTTTCTGAGGCCAATAGGCTCAACTAATTGTGCTTCATGATCGCTGCATTGGGCCTCCCCATCTACTGCCCCTACCTACGCTAACCCCACTGCACAGACCCGGTGTTGATCCCTCTGCTGCAAGTAATTCAGGAGTTATGCACTGGAAGAGAAGGAAAAAAAGCCATTTCATATGTGGAGACAAAACCTAATATAGGTATCTTACGGAAATGTTTATTACTACAACCTTTTTTTATTCACAGTTTTGAGAAGGCAGACAGGAATATTCCCCTCTCCTGTGACATTACCTGCTTTGATGGGTCTGAAGATATAGAACATGATTTAGAAGGTACTTCGCTCAAGTGGTTTTCTTCTTACACTTAGCTGGTTTTCTGTTGTATCAAATCAGTTAATGAACAGAGTTCCCTAGAATTTTTTTCACCTTTTAAAATTAAATGGAAATTCATAGAGCAGTCTCAGTATCAGCGAAATCAGTTCATACAGGACTTTAAATTATAATAAGCTGGAAATGTCTATGTAAAACAATATTTAACATTTCTCTGACATTTTAAATATCTTTTTCAGCCTGGAATGATATAACAAGTGGAGACATTTCCATTTACAAGCTTCCTGGAGGTCACTTTTATCTGCTGGAACCTTCTAATAAAATTTTTTTGATGAAACACATAACAAGATGTATAGAAAATGCTGACCTATGAGTATTTCTCTGTATTTTTATGACAGATGACATAACCAGTGTCTTCAGCCCTTGATAATAATAAATTACTCTCTCTATTGCATGCATTTTCCTCAAAGTTGTTGTGTTCCTACAGAATATCTTTACTATATTTCTTGAAAAGGGGAAACTTTTCTCATTTTTTAAAATAAACATTGAGTTTGGATCTTGTTTCTTAAAAATAAAACATTCCCTCATTTTCCCTCTTCTCATCTTGCACAAGTGCAAACACTTTATTCCATAATCATATTTGGGGAAAAAATGGCAACTACATTATTTTACTTTTTGAGCTTCTTTGTGTGTTAATAGGAAAATGCTAAATATAACAATACTGTCAGAAATTCACAATTCTTACAGAAAGATTAAATGAATAGGTACAAATTTATTTGGAATGCATACAGTTATAGTCTAAAATACAGCATGCATGTAAATGCCCTTTAGGGCCAAACAACTCATGCTTCAAAGATTTTTAGTGTCAGGCTACACAATAAAGAGTTAGTATTGCACTTTTCTAGGAAAGTTAGTTCATTAGCTACTGAAAAGTTAGTTATTAGAGGGAATTATTTTAAGTATTTTAGATCCCATATTTCTCTACCATTGCTTTTGCTTGAGAAATATAGGCATTCATGGCATCCTCCTTTGATAAACCTGCAAAGGAAAGTATGAGTCATTATCTTTCATTATGTATTTGTTGATTTACAGCAGTGATTACATGATGTAAAGTTAATTACTATAGCACCTTTTTTCAGGTTCCATGCTTCCCATTTGGCTTTGCCTTTCAAATCTAGCAGTCCTGGACATTCTGCCAAAATAAATGAACACCTTTATTGACTATCATAAAAATTTACTAGATAATATTTGCAAGATTTCATTAAGATATAGGGGGTAAGTGATGTATTTAGAGTAAGAGAAGTACCAATATTAATGTCTCCAACAGTAGCCTGTTTGTAGAATCCATACAGTTCCTTCAGTTCATCATCAGTCGGCCTTGTTTTCAATTTTCTTACATCTTCTGCAGCACTATCAAAGTCAGCCTGGTAAAAGAAAAAAAGGTAAAAAGGTCCTAAATTCCCTCCCAAGTGGCAAAGTCCTCCAATAACCACTTGGGCAAGTGATAACTCTAGGTTATTTTTCGGTGAAATAAGTTAAACAAAACTGTAGGCTATTAGAGGGATTCATTTAAGATGTAAATAATCTGATCATCTTCATACACCTCACACTTGCCCCAGCCCAGGGCTCGGTGATATTTTCTATCTACTGGGTCTCAGGAGCCTGTAGTTTGTGCCAGGCTCCAGAGTCACCTGTGTGATAACTCACAGTAACCACACAGTCAACAGTTTTCTGTAATACTGTAATGCAAAAAAAAAAACCAGACAAGTACTTGAATATGCTTTGCTGGTTATGGTAATTTTTTCAGCTTTTGAATTTGATCTGCATTTGCAAAAGCACAACATATCACACAAGGGTTAGGGTTGGAAGGGACCTCTAGAGATCACCCAGTCCAACCCCCTGCTCCAGCAGGGACACCCAGAGCACGGGGCACAGGGTGGCATCCAGGCGGGTTTGAAGATCTCCAGAGAAGGAGACTCCACAGCCTCTCTGGGCAGCCTGTGCCAGGGCTCTGGCACCCGCACAGGAAAGAAGCTCTTCCTCACACGGAGCTAGAACTTACCGTGCTTCAATCTGTGCCCACTACCCCTTGTCCCATCGCTGGCCACCACCGAAAGAAGGAAAATTGTAAAGAGTTTAGCTAAAGACTAATGTCCAGGCATCTTTCTTCAAAGAAAGGCCCCTTCGTGGGCCCTCAGAGCTGCACGTTCGCTGACGCTTGTTGGTAGCTCAGGGCAGGCTGCCTTAGGGCAGCAGCGTCACGCGCCAGAGGTCCCACGCGGCAGCCGGGGGCTGCGGGCCCGTGCGCCGACCCCTCGCTGCTCTCCCACCCCTCACTCACCGCTGCCTCCCCAACGGGAGTTCTTTGTGTCTGTCTGTCTGGCAGTTTAGTTTGGCCAGTTGGTAAGTGCCCAGATACCTAGTACCCAGCTGAGAATTCCTACTTTTTGTGCAGCTTTCAATTGCCTTTTTCAAGCAACAAAGGGAGACTGGAATCGTCCAGGAAGGCAAGCCTGTGAATTTACATCTTCAGGGCTGAGTAAATCCGGACTGTGCCGAAGTGCCTTCTTCCTTCCTCTGGCAAAGCGGCAGGCTGCTGCACTTAAAAGAAACACCAGAATACCCGGGGGAGGAACGCTAGTTGCACCCGGAAGGTCGCGGCACAACACAGCTGCTTTTTCTCACCGAGGGGCTGTAGCAGTGGCTCTGTCACCATTGTTAAGACCAGGACTTTAAGCTGACTGGAATGACTGTGACTTGTATCACTTAGACAGTAGAGATGAGGTGCCGAATCCAACAGGCTGCCCCGGTAGGTAGGATTTTAAACACAGTCTACTCGTTTCAAGTTTGAAAAAATGCTGGTGTTGAGTGTACATATTTTAAATATAATGATGGACTCCTTTATTTACTCAGAACAACATCAAGAATTAGCAAGGCTGCAAAAAACTTGTCTACCTGAAACACATAAATCTGCTCGTTACATAAAGTATCATGATCTGGCAGAGTTACTCCATTAAATTCTAAATCAAATGATGAACAGATAATATTCTTAAAGCTAGAACCTCATAGTCTGAAAACATACACTTAGGCATATGCAGTTTGCTTCTGTTTAATAACAAGAATTATAAGCATTAACAAAATGCACCTCTATCAGAGATTCATAGCAAAATGCGAAACTTGAAGGGTTTAGACAGAAAGTCCATCTTTTTGCCTCAGACTTCTTTTGCTAACAACTAAACACTGTAGGTCTTTTCTAGGCCAAGCATATAGGAGAGAGTGCTGAACAAGAAATAAAGGATTTTCCTAGAATTAAAAAACAAAAGACCCAAAATATGTTGCACCTAATTTAGAGACCCCAAATTATGTTTCCTGATGTAACTGCATAACACTCCAGGCTGTACAAAAAAGCTGAATCAATAACGTTATAATGACCTTACAGCATCTCTTCTCTGAGCATTTTTGGATTCCATCTTCTCTATTGTTTGGTTAAAAAAAAAAAAATGGCATTGGAGCAGGAATTAAAATGATTATGAAAACTATTTTAATTAAAGTGACTGGATTTAATTGGCTTGGCTCAGAAATAAAAATGGGTTCTGCAGAAAACAAAGGCTCTTTATATTCTTTTGGCTCTTTGTTCTGTATAAAGGCAATGAAAATTCTTTCTTCTTCAAAGTTTAATATCAGAAATATGAGGCATGATTATTTGTCTTTCTGAAAGTTTGGAGAGCTGTGTGAGATTACTCAAACCTCTGTTGAAAGAGCAGTGGCTTCTTAAACATTTTCGAAAGTGTCTCCCAATTTGTAAGAGCTTAAATCACACCTGAGAGGGCTGACTGGCTTTGTTTTAAACACCAATTAGTGGGGGAGGAGTTTGTGAATCAACATGTCAATGTTTTGTTTGAGAAAATGAACGGACCTCACCACCTTGGAGATTCTTGTATAGTTAAAACTCAGTTGAAATAAATATTTCTATCTTAATCCAAACATCAGCAGAAGTAACATATTTGTTTATGTACACAAGGTACCACAGGAAAACTGTTGTATCTTTATACCTCCTGCATCACAGACATCTCATATTATCCATCCACATAGCAGTAAAACAGTATTCACGCTCAGTTAACAGTAAGATTTAAATTTGTATCAAAAATAAAACCGAGCTGAATTGACTGATTGATTACAGATAGAATATGTTCCTAGGTTTGTTTTTGCACCGTGGCCAGTACAGTATTTGAGTCTCTGTCCAAACTGAGATACAAAGACTATTCAAGTTACTGGAAATCTTCCCATTGCCCTGAATTGTTTGTTGAATGAACCTTCACAATAAGAATAAACCAGAGCGGTTGCTAGACTTGCACACACAAAAGACCACTCAAAAATAAATTGAGAAAGGATACCATTAACTTCTTATCTTATGCTTAATATACTTTTATTTGGATCCATATGCAAATATAAACACCGTTTTAAAATATATGCAGGTACACATCATCTGCCCAAGAAAGAGTCAGAAGTGAAAATTAAATACTGAAGATTTCTTTCCTTTAAGCTCCCTTACCCAAGGGAGGATGTTGTTTAGGATTTGCCTGTTTACACAACATGCTTAGAAGCATTTGAAAAAACGTAATTTCCTTTTAATCATGTGCTGGTAAAATTCCCTTTAGCTCTCTGGATTAAAAGCGGAAATATTTTTTGTAGAGAGATATTTATAGACACACGAATGCATAAAAATATACACACACATTAAAGATAAATGCATAAAGTACTCTCAGACTATTACCATGTAATAATAACATTGTGGAGAAAAATAATTAAAAAAAAAAACACAAAAGCTTGAATGAATTCCTCATTTCCAGCACAGTGTTCTAGCAGTTTGCAAAAATAATCCTAGAAATACTGCACAATCTCCTTGGTGAAAACAATATTTTATCCATTTGTCCTTAAATTCCCCTAGATTGTCCTTAAATTCCCCTAGAGCTTGATTTAAAGATGTTTTATGAGTATGGATGGTAGCTGTCAACAAAAATGATAATGGATAAGAAACCTCTGCAGAACGCGTAGCATTCCGTATTTCAGCCACGGATTTTCCTAGGGAGGTATAACTATAATAACAGCATATCCTACTGTACTCAGCTCTTTCTAATAGTGATTTATTATTCATTTTTAAAGTATGAGAAACTTGTTTTCTGTAGTGAGTAAAAGATAAGCCAAAATGTGATTTAAATGACTGTTGGTTAAACAAAAGCGGTGTTAGGTCGGGGACCCAGCTGTTCTGATCCACAGATAAAGGTCCAGGCCTTGATGCTCGGGGCCCCAGGGCTGCTCGCCCGCGGTCGCCGCGCAGGAGGAACCGCTGTGCCCCGGCACCCAGGGCAGCACCGCTGCGGCGGGCTGAGACGCGGAGCGAGCTGGGATGAACGGCCTTGCAGCACTTAACGCGAGGGGGACAGCAAGAACTGCGGAATTCAGCCGGGCACGGGCAACACGAGGGAATACCCACGCTCTGCTCCAAAGGTAGGAGACAGACGCCAGCAGAGGGGATTACTCCTCGGACACTGCTCAAATCTCATCAAGGTGAAGGTTATGGTTAAACGATGCTCCTGGTGGGTTCGTTGTCTCATCAAACACACATGCCCTTCAAAATGCAACCTCTCCAAAAATGCACACAAGCTAAAAAAAAAATCCACCACTCCCTTAAAAATTGCTCAGATTTCCCAAAAGGATATATACCATTGATTCTGAATTAGAAGTTTCCCTTTGTGTTTTTAGCTCTACATAACAATACCTTAAAAAAACTTGAAGTTTGCATAATGCAGCCCTAGCAAACTCAGGTGCACACATAAAGCAGTTATTGCCCACTCAGCACGCGAGCCTCCTCTCTCGACAAAACTGCACCACCCACGTTCACCTCACATTTTGAACATGATACATCTCTCCATTTGCAAAACCCAATGCACTATTCAGCCTTCCAAGGCTCATGGAAGTCTCCCACGCTGCAGGATAACCTCGATTTTGCATCAACGATCCTCGTGCCAAAGACGCGCCGCTGCCTCGCGCGCAGCACTACGCCGCGGAGGCTGCAGCACATCCCTCCCCGCTGCATGCAGCTTCCTTCCGCGTCTCCCCCGCGCCGCAGCACCCACCTGCAGAGCCATGATGCTGCGGCGGGGCGCGGGCCACGGCCGCCCTCCTCGTCCCGTGCGGCGCCGCCCGTCTGCGCTCGCTGGCAGCCCCCAGCTGGGAGCGGGCACGAGGGGCCTCCCCTCGGCGGCCGCTCTGCGCAGCGCAGCCCGGCCCGGAGCAGGGGGGCTGCGGGCTCCTCGTAAGCGCGCGGCCCCTCCCCTTCATCCCCGAGCCCGGCGGGGCCTCTTCTAGGTGTTCACACATGGCGCAGCATCACAGTGCGGGGAGGTTGGCAGGGACCTCTAGAGATCAGCCAGCCCAACCCCTGCTCCAGCAGGGACACCCAGAGCACGGGGCACAGGGTGGCATCCAGGCGGGTTTGAAGGTCTCCAGAGAAGGAGACTGCACAGCCTCTCTGGGCAGCCTGTGCCAGGGCTCTGTCACCCCCACAGGAAAGAAGCTCTTCCTCACATGGAGGTGGAACCTCCTGTGTTTTAATTCGCACTCGTTGCCCCTTGTCCTGTCACTGGCCACCCACACCGAGAAGAGTTTGGTCCCATCCTCTTTACACCCCCCCTCAGGTATTTGTACATATTAATATTCAGACTTTCTGTTCCTTCAGAAAAACTGAGCTTGGGCGTTTCTGCGGCCCTCAAGAGAAAGGCCACCAGCCTAAGCAAAGGAACACGGCCACATTTCCAAGTCATTTGCTTGAAAAAGGAGTCTCTTTGGAGAGACCTACTGTGAATCTGACGTGAATTGCAATCAGCCTCGGTATTGTCACTATTCCTCCTGCCGCTGCCCCTGTCCCTTTGCCTGCCTTGTCTGGGGATGTGGCGCCATGCCCAACCGGGACTGCTCCAGCACCAAAGCGAAAAAGCAAGAGGATCATTCTGGATGCACACAGTTACACAAAATACTGCAAGAATGTAGATGCTGTTTTCTTCATTTTAGTAAAGACAGAATAAAAGAGTGTCAAAAGAATTCACAAACTAGCTTGAAATTGGACATGTTAAGGGAAAAAAAAAACTATCACTGCTTATCTGTTACATCAGTTCATAAATTCTTTTATTGCTTTAGTATGTTTATACTCATTATTCCTTAAGCATGATTTAACCATAAAAACTCTGCTTTCTCCTAGCTCAGTGCAAGGTCAAATTAAACTGAGGTTTAAAGAGAAAACTAAGCAGTGAACTTCGTAAACATGAACCGAGTTCAATAACTTGGAAATCACCTCAGGCAACTCTTAGCTCTGAAACCAAGCAGGTCCCAGGCCGGTATGGGAAGCCATGTGCAGCATTACGTGCTGAGGTAAATACAGAAAGGGAAGGTATTTTTAAACACGTCTTAACACTTCATAGCGGGGCCAAAACTCACCTGGCACCATCAGCTCTTAGCTGTGCGCTACAGGTAACGTGTGTCAGTGCGTCACGCACGCAGCCCTGAAACACGGCAAGGGGCAGGGGCAGTCCCACTGCAGCGACGCCAGCACGAAGCTCCTGCTGGTTCCCATTGGCCGGGCTTTCACCACTGACATAGCGAAACGTACGTATTACTGATACCACCTATTAAACACTTGCTGAGAGAAACTCGTGGTAACACCCAATAATTAGGAGACGCCCGCGCTAAACCTGCCACGAAACCGGGGCCCGGCGGGGCCCGGCCGCCCCCACGGCGCCGCGCGGCTCCCGCCGCAGGGAAGGCGATGGCGCCGGGGCTGCCCTGCCACCGGGACCGGGCGGCGCTGTCCGGATCGGGGCGGTGCTGGGCGGATCGGGGCGGTGTTCCCGGCTCGGGGCGGTGTTACCCGGCTCGGGGCGGTGCTGCGCGGGCCGGGGCGGTGCTGCGCGGATCGTGGCGGCGCTGGGCGGGCGGGGACG
>JAWLRI010000471.1:1269806-1281495 GCA_034781795.1 Crypturellus tataupa | reverse complement strand
CGCGGGGCTGGGTACGGCGTCTGCAGAGCGCGGGCACCCCTTCGGCTGTGCAGGCGAGGCTTGAAAATAATGAAACGTGGAGTGAAAGGTGGCAAGGCAAGCTCAGGAGTCTTTCTAAAGTCATATTCAGGAATTTGGAGTTTGTGTTTTGATTCAGCATTTTTTTCCATATGGGGGCATAGGAAAATAATTCCAATATGCAGATGAGCAACAGGGAAACCTGATCAATTCCTTAATAATTTTTTTTTTTTTTTTTTCCTTTTTTTTTTTTTCCTTTTTTTTTTTCTTCCCATCTTTATTTTTACCTGTACAGCCTCTTTTTTGCTTGTTTTCTTTTTGTTTGTTTGTTTGTTTTGTTTTCCTTCATCTTCAGAAGGATCTCTGGACATCAGGGATGCTTTGTTCTTGAGTCTGTTCTGTTAATTAAAACAGTATGTAACTTTCAAAGGTTGCTACTCTGTGCCTTGTGCAAGATTTCTTTTCAAGGATAAGCACCGAGCTCATGCAAAGAGCTCGGTGTCGCTTTGGCAGATTCTGGCAAAGAGCCAGAACCGCTTTGAGATCTGGGGTTTCTCCACTGGGCCCCGAGGAGAATGTTTGAGTAACGATGTCCACAGCAAACATTAGAGTATTTGAACTACAGTTTGCCGCCTTCTTCCCTTCACAGCTAAGGTAGCAGAACATAAAAGAACATCAGGATGCCTGTGATTCAGCGTGGGACTGCATCACTCCGCAAAGCAAAGAAAGTCAATGTAAAGATATGTTTAGATGACCCCTACGATATTCAGTGGAAAACCATAGAGGGAGATGATATGCATTTTATACAACAGACTTTAGAAGAAAGGATTAAACATATCGGACTTAAAAAGATTGAGACTCCAAGAAAGAAAAGACGTTCCCCTACAAAAAAGCAAATGGAAAGAAAGGGTGACATTGCCAGCAGTGAACTCCCTAAAGAAAAGGAGACAGAAGGCAGTCGTCCAGAACCAGGATGGTCTGATTTAAATATCAGAAAGCAGCTGGCCATTGGAATTAATGAAGTTACAAAAGCTTTGGAAAAAAATGAACTTATTCTCACGCTGGTGTGTAAATCTGCCAAGCCCGACATGATCACCTCGCATCTCATTCCTCTGAGCGCAAGTCGAGCAACCCCAGCAGGCCAGGTTCCCCGTCTCAGTGAAACCATCGCGCCGCTTCTTGGCCTCAGCTCTGTTCTAGCGCTGGGCTTTAAACGGCAGTCTGATAAATTCACTGAGGTGGTGGAAGCAATAATTCCAAAGATACCCGCCTTGGAAGTGCCGTGGATTGTTCAGTACGGAGCTGAACAGTCTGTGGCAGATGCACATTCGGATTCTTCAGAAATTCAAGATCCGGAGCAGCTTGCAGAACCACCGGGGGAAGAGCCTGCGAGCCAGAAGCGGAAGCGCACGGGAAGCAATCAGCCTGGCTTTTCAAAAGTAGTTCTGCAGCCTTTGAAAATCAAGAAGCTTCTTCCAAATCCCAATAAGATCAGGAAACCTCCTCGCAAAAAGAGAAAAGCTCTCTCAATGTAACTGATTTTAGTCCAGCTCTGTTGATTTTATTTTTCAGTCACTATCAAACACTGAATGTTGTTGTGAGACTTTACAGTGTGAAGCACTGTTCAGTGTAAGCTGAAGTCAGCTTTGCTGCTTTCATTTGAGGTTCTTTCTGCTTTTGTATTAAAGAATATGTCTGAAATGTATGTGTGTCTGTATGTGCATGAACATCTTGAGGTCCTATCAGATACATCCATGAAATTAGTGTAAAGCATTAACCAAACTTTGCATTTTTATATAGATGACACACACTGAGCAGGAACCACTAATTACTCAAACTAATAGATACCCAAATTGGAAGTTTATTCAAACAATGTCCATGCTGGTAAAACTTTTTAGAAACTGGTTCAATGCTTGTTTTATGTAAACAGCTGTAACTGATAGTGTGGGCAAACTTCCCTTTTGGACTTTCATACTTTGCTCTGCTGGACACTGAGCTTGTTTTGGTCAAGGACACGTGCAGACTTGGATTCCAACCATATTTTGCGTCTGATATGCTAAAGAACAAAACTTTGCTTTCCATATGCAGAACAAGACCAAATTACTGCTTTGCTGCATTTTGAAAAAGAACTCTGTATGCAAGTCACCTTTTTTCCCCACAGGATCTGTGCATTAGACTAATGTAGATTGATTTGATTTCTAAATGGAGTCTAATATTATTTCCCAGTAA
This sequence comes from Crypturellus tataupa, assembly GCA_034781795.1. Classification (NCBI taxonomy): domain Eukaryota; kingdom Metazoa; phylum Chordata; class Aves; order Tinamiformes; family Tinamidae; genus Crypturellus; species Crypturellus tataupa. The sequence goes on along the minus strand of JAWLRI010000471.1, from coordinate 1,279,248 downwards.
GTCCATGTAAGCTATGTACTTTTGTAGGTTACATAGCAAATATTGGGTACATTTTCAGTGGCTTGCAGTGGTTTTACAGCCATCAACTTGTGAATTTCCTTCAGTATTAGCGAGGACTATGAACGGTTCCCTAGGAAAACAGTTGTTCTGTAGGAAGGAAAGGTAATGGTGGTGCAACTCACATGCCACAAAGTTAACAACATGGGAATTTAGATGCAGCTCAGTGTTTTAACAAGTCACTACTGTGATATGACAGAAAAAAAAGATCAAAATACCTTAAAGAGGTTTACTTTGTTGTTTCTTTAAGATGGCATTTTCGGAGATTTTATCCTTCAGAGCCATCAGCTAGCTAACTTGTATTTTGGGTTTATTTAGAGGCGACTTAAGTTCATGTCAACCAAGGGAGGCAGTAGTAATAATCATGAGGCTTCCTGAAGATTAAACAAAATGTTGATAGTTAATGCAATGTTTTTGCGTTACCCCCATCGCTTGCTGGAGGTGGCAAGGAAGAGGTGCTTTTGCTTTAGCTTTTGAGATGCATAAAACTATAAGGGCATGCTAGGACTAGTGCTTTTAATTCCCTGGCTAGCTTAGTCTAAGGGCACATTTAAAACTGAGTGTCAAAGTGTGACCATTACCTTTGCTGAAGCACATACAGGTTGCAACAGTTATCTTCTAAGCACCTTGCTGCCTGCTCAGGTGTGTAGCTCCCTTCAGGTATTTGGGAAGTTACTCTGGGGACGGAATTACAGGAGAGATTTCAGCAGACTGTCCGGAAGGGCGGGGGGCAGAACTGTGCTGTTGGCCTGCTGTGTTTTCAGGACCCCATCGCCTTGTTCCTGGTGGCTGTTCTGGTGGCAAGTCCAGGGCACAGGCTCCGTTTCTGACACGGCTCCCTCGGAGCACCCACGCCAGGAGCACCCTGCAGCTCAGCCCCTGCTCGGGAAGCTCCTGCACATTCCGCTTCCAAATGACTTGTCTCCTGGTGGGGCAGGCTTAAGATCCACGTCCTCTGGGAGCCTGTGATGCTCCAGTGAATTACTTGAGGTAAAGCATAGGGTCAGCCAAAAGTCTGAGCACTCCGCAGGGGCACAAGTGGCTCTTCTGGATGAAGCAGCTGTGAAACAGCAGTTTCCTGAGCAGGGCTCTCCTGCCTGTGCTCAGGACACGTGGACTCCCACGTGCAGACCCTCGCTCTTGGCTACACTGCAGCACAGCCTGAGCCACATGAGTTCCCTTCCCCTCCCTCAACACAAACTTTACAAATTGGAAAACAAGGCAGATTTGTACCCCTCGGAGTTGGAAGAAAATGGTACTCTTCTCCCAGAGAGGGGCTAAATCCTTCCCTCGTGTGCAGCCACCTCCACAGGTAGGCAGCCATGGTCTGTCCTACCTTCCCTCTGGGCACATCTGACCCTCTCGTGGCCTAGGAGCCCTGCCAAGACCCTGGGGAAATTTGCCTTCAGGGTTCAGAAAACAGGAGGAAATAAATTGTCTTCCCTGCCTTCCGCTTGTCTCTTTCTGTCTCTGAGAGAGAGTGAAGGCAGAGGAAACGTGCACCATGCGCCTGCCATTCAAGACCTGCACCCAGATGAGGGACATGCGAGTTCAGATCATTTCTCAGCAGAGAAGTATCTCAGGCACAAGGTCAGGGCTATGCACTGCTGTCAAAGCAAGACAACCACACTGAAGTGCCATAGTAAATCCTCTCCTTAACCCAGCATGTCTCGGCGTGAATTCCTAGCAGGGAAAGCAGCTTCTTGCCTTTTGGGAGTCAAGAATTTAAGTCTGTGATGGAGTTGGGACCCAGCCCCCGGCGACCGTGTCTTGAGGCCCCTCAATCTGCCCAGGCCTCCCACCGAGGCTGACATAGGCGGTGCCAGAGCAGCCCAAACTCTAACTAACGCCCAACCACCACGTGCAGATCTCCTTTCGAGCCCTTCTCCTCAGGAGGCCTCTAGCTGTGTGCATCCGGGCCAGACCTAAGATCAGTGCCTGAGCTCAGTCCCTTCCTTTGCTTGAAGGGAGTTGAAGGCTTTCAGCATGGAGCTATAATGTAATAAGTGGAAGCATCTGTCTCTAGGGCAGAGATCCTCCCACACTTTAACCAAGGAGAAAAAAGGAGCAAAAAAAAAAGCGAGAAACCAAACTCCAAATTATCCACACATTCGAAACAGAAAAGGGGAAATAAAGTGAAATTAAAAAAAAAAAAAAAAAAGTGCTATAAGGAGGTGGATAGGGCCAGCAGTTAGGAAGAACAGACAAACTTATCTTCATCTAAATTGATGCTTTAAGTTCCAGAATTCGATTTTCAGCAAAACTTGCTGTCAAAATTACAGGCATGTTTAAAAGGAAAGCTTAGACATTTGCATTTCATGAGATAGTCAAGTCACATTCAAAATATGCTCATTACAGCACAGAGGCTTCACTACCACAATTTGGCACTTTGAGCTCGAATAGTTTCTCACCGGAGATCTTGGTGCTTGTATTACTGCAGCATACGTAAAATCGAAAGAACTGCTACCATACCTAAGTGGGACACTGTGCTGGAACGTATATAAAGTGCTCCAGAAGCCATTCTGGTTGCTGAGCATTCACAAGGGAATTAAAACAGCTCTCCCTCAACAGCAAAACATCAGCCCTCTTGCATTCCAGGAAGAGCAGAACACAGACTTCCAGGGACTGAGGATTGCTTGTCAGCCACATATACAGCCAACTTCTTGTTCCAAAGTCAGGATAAAAACACTACCAGGAACAATTTATGAATACTTATTTACACAAGATACTTTTCATTAGAATTACAGACTTCATAAGAAATCAAAGTAGACAAAGGAATATGTGCAATTTTGCAGAAGCATTGAAAACATTCAAACTATAAATATCCTGATAGCACTACTAAAATTCTTAGTTTTACACACAGGCTGATGTTAATGTACTGAGGAAAAACTAAGTTTTTGTGCCACAACTGTAAATTAAGTACAGTAATGTATAATCATTCCAGCAACATAGATAACACCTGCACTGAACAGTGCGATACTGTTAAATCAATCCACTGATCTATTGAAGATCAAAGTACAAATCTGTATTTTTATTGATTTGGCAGCATTGCTTATGGAGAAATAAATGCACTAGTTAAACCAGTACATCGTCATACTGCTCCGGTTACAAAAACATCCAGGACTTTCATAGAGCTACAAACGTCTCATACTTCATGATTTTCCCCCAAATGATGATATCCATGTGAAGTAAATAAGCAAAGATACTCGAGTTTGTATCCTTCATTCTGTTACACTGACGAACATACACCACCACTTAATAAATAGAAATGCAGCAGTTCATCCACATAATAGCAAATATTTTTGTACCTTACTCCACCACTGAAGTTCAGTTTATACAAAACAGTCTTTTCTACAGAGTGGAAAAAAAATACCTTCTTCTCATCAAGGTGCAAGCTAAGCTTTGAAACTTAAATGAATGTGCTTTTATTCTTTTCATGGACAATAAAAGAGTTTCATGGACCTTCTGATTTATCTAAAAATGCATAAATTTGGTCGCATATGGATTTCTTCATTGTTCAGGTTTTAATGGACTATTTCAGGATCTCTGACGTTGTGCTTTTACTCCTCTTGAACAACACCGTTCCAAGAGATGCTATGGAGACCAAATTAACTCAAATGATGACCTCAGAGTTCTAGGAACACAAATGTCCTCATTGTAATACAAGACCAACCTAAAGAAGAACAAAAACATGGTATTTTAGTTTCATTATGGCAATAGAATTTAAATATTAGTACTGAATTATGGATCTTAAATGTATCCAATTAAAAAAAATATATAGTAAAATATTAGCAGTACATTACAACTGCAAAGCATTATTTACATACATGTTAAAACTTCTGTACCCTTTGGCCAGAGCAGATGAGTGTATTATTATATTTAACGGAGTTCAGAAGCTCTTTTTATCTTACCTTTTCAGATTCCATGCCAGGACATCTCCAGTTGTACAAATAATACTGCAAATTGCCATCTCCAATCCCAAACTTGAGTTTTTCCAGGAATGTTTTATTTTCCATCAAGTCTAGTGCATTGAATACATCAAATCCTTTCTGGCAATAGCAAAACATTATTTACATTTTACTTTTAAAATTCTAAATGATACATGTGGAGTTCTACCAGCACCAGGGGAGCGCATTAGAAGGTCCATTTAACCAAGTCATGTGTCAGTGCAAGTCTGTGCATGTAAAGTGTGCTAAAATGTTCCAACACCATCAACAAAACTTTCTAAGCATTGAGGAGTAACAAGATTAAATGATAAAACTTTGAGCACAAATAACCTTTTCTATACAGTAAAAAAAAAAAAGAAACTTAAAAACCATGGTAGAACTTATTAACAATCTAGGGGAACTATTTTAGTGATATTTTCCACTTTTCAGCTACTGAGTCACCAATATGATATTGGTTCTTTACACAGTTCAAGCAACTGCACGCACTTCAGACATCTGTCATTCCCTAGCACCAACCAAAGTCAAAAGGAGAAAACACATACTATACAGATCTCATCAAAAGCAGACATAGCTGCAACAGTAAAAGAAAATAGAATACAATGCATAAATTGCTATCAATTCTCATCCCCTACTCTTTTCCTAAGAATATTTTTGTAAAAGAAGCAGAAGAGGAAAAAATACTTACTGATTTAGCTATAATGAGTGCATCATTCATTAAGTCCAAGAGCGGGGTCTCTGTATGAATATTGTAGAAGGAATAGGCAGCTTTGAGGCTTTTATGAACAGGATGGTGCATCACTGTTGAAGGTAATGTGTAGAAACTCAGGAAGTCTGTTAAAATACCATTTGAGCCCTAAAAAAAAAAGTTACCCACTAAATTCAGCAAGGGTGTTAAGGATGTAAATATTTCTAAAAATATGCTAAATGTTTTAAGATGATATGTGTAATAAATATTTTAAACATTTGCCAGAACAATTACTTAGTGCATCACAGATGTAACTTAGAAACTGCACACTGATTTCTCCAGGTCACCTCAGTCTTTAAAGGATTTCAAGTACTAACAAATCTAAATTTATTGTAAGGAAATTCTAGCCCAATAGCCATTATAAAACAAGTGAAGACGACGGTGTTCATTTAAAATGACATTGTCAAAGTAAAATCATCCTGTCCCTCATGCCAGTTCTGGTACTGGCAGATTCTTCTGTGAGCTTCTGGGTTCAAGTCATCAATGTAGGCAAAACCAAAGCAGGGGAGAACAGCGAGGAGGGGAAGGAGGGGGAATTAGCCCCTGGAAGAGTAGCGAGGCCCAAGCCCACCACACTGCGAACTACGTGGAAAAGGAAGGACAGATGAGCTGAACCTCTCATCTCCAGCAGCAGTAAGTTTCTAAATCCAAGTGGGACTCTCGGACAAACACAGACTGCAGCGTGGGAACACTGAGCTTCATAACCTGCAGCTTCTGCAAGGAGCTCGTTCATTTGATTTTAGGTGCTGATCATTTTTAACAATCTCACCACTTCAAACACTTAAAACCCCACTATCAGCACTGTCTGAACTAAGATATTTTACTGTGGACTCAAAGGGAAGATCTACCTTCCTCTACTACATTTATCACAGCTATCCCCTACCTCACCTTGAGGATTTCTAATGCAACTGCTGATCTATTCCTCCGGTGCTTATTCTGCAAGAAGGATCATGACAGTAACTCAGAAGGCAGGAGGGAGCAGAGGAGGAAACAGATGGTATCTCCATCTTATTAGTGGGCAAAGGTTAGCACTGAGGAACCACAGAGAATTAGCTCCTAGCTAACACCAATGCACAGTAACATCAAGCGGTGTTGATTTTTGCTTACAAATGTATTAATATATATTTATGTATGTATACGTGTGTAAATACATTTGTGTATACATATATATATAATATACATGAATACACACACACATTCTTATTGGATCCCAGGAAATATATTTTACTGAAGCAGCCAATAACAAACCATAACTCCTCATATTAGTTTTTCGAAGGTTAAGAAAAAGGAGCTTATTTGATAACCGAGGGAACAAAACTAAATTCTAACTAATCCTCTTCTCAGTCATTATACCCTTTTTCCTTTATTTTTCCTTAGGAAAGCAGATTTAAAGACCAAGGGAAGAAGGCAGGAATTCTTCCAAGATGGCAATAATTTGAGATCTCTACATTCTTCTTTGAAGTATCTTATTGCAGTTTACGTTTTCTTGTGAACAGGTCATTAGAACATAAATTACAAAGAACAAAACATGAAATCATGATACCAAATCCCACAAAACATCCTTAGTAATATCTGCATTTCAAAAACTTGATCTTGACGTGACCTTTCACAAAAAAGCATCTTTGAGGTATTTCAGGAGTGTTTTACCTCTACTACAAAGGTGTCAATAATGTGATCCCGAGGCAGGAACCAGTGGGCTACCTCTTCTTCATCCATTACAGGAGCAAGATGAAACTGCTTCAAGTAAGTGTTGATTAGTTCTTGCACTGCTTTAGTATCTTTTTGCTCCATTGGTCTCAAACCCCAAGTCCTTGTGGCCTTATTGTAACAAAACAAAAACAAGTATTAAGATTTTGAAAGATAATCTAAATACACTGAAAGGGCTGGAAGTAGGTTACAGAGTGCTTGCTCTCCACTTGCTTTACTGCACTCCTGATTGGCCTACTTTATCCCAGCCACTTAATCATTATACTATTTCACAAACTGCTTTCAATCACAATTCCCTCTCTTCTAATTATTGAGACAGTCTGGGGCACTTCAATCTTTCTATTCCATTACTGGAACTATTTTATTTCTCCAGAGAAAGAGATGCCATTGCCAACATCCTAGGCTTCACACATTTTGTATTCTTATTTTAATGCTTAAAAAGCTAAACAAGTAAAATCCTTAAACAAGTAAAACGTCATTCAGAATTTCCCTTCTATTTCTGATACTTTTCCTAAATATTTCCTTTTGGAGAGGGCAAAGCCTTGTGCTCTTTCAGAGCTCACAGGTCCTTTTTCTTTGTCTATGCCATGTGCTTGGACAAGCAACATGTTCATCCCGGCAAAGTCAATTCCAGTGAGCAGCCAGGTAGTGAACTGATTGCTGGAAATCCAAAATTACTGTAGCTAGTTACATCCTGCTCAAGAGGAATTTTCTAGGGGATGGCAATGGAATTTATTCACAAACAGTGGAAGACAATCTCCAAATGAAAAAAAAAAAAAAAAAAAAAAACCCTGTGTCCTATCCGTGTAGCAGTCACTATGGAGCCTGCAGACTGTTCCCAACAGCAGAGAGGCTTTGAGGTGCCTTGAATCCATAAGGGTTCTCACCTGCCATGTCAGTATGACACTTCCTATACAGTGTTCAGTTGCTGATCAACTTGTGAACTACAATACAGAAGGTCAATTTCTGCTTTCTCCAAACCTCCCCGCTTCTCCAGCCATACACTGGAGCGCAGCAGGAGAAAAGGCAACTCGGCTGATCCATCTTCATTCCCCAACAACAACCCTCAGAATGGCCACAGGCAGTCCCAGAAGCGAGAAGCGGAATGATCTGATAGAGAAGTTGTTTCCCCACTCCCCACATCAAACTGCACTGAGTAAGTCCCAATGTCAGCACTAGCTCAGACTCCCAACAGCAGGTGAAGACTCAGTCAGAACAGAAAATACAAAATAAAATTTCTGTCCTTATTCTAAACACAGCCCAACCGTATTCCTTACAAAAAAAAAAAAAAAAGGTATCTGTATATACATACACAAACAGATCCCTCCACAAAAACTCAGTGAGGGTAATATTTTATTATTTAATGACAGTATTTTCTTTACTAGTTCTGAAAATCTTTGTAGTTCAAACTGTGTATGTGAAAAGGAATGATTAGTTCCCCTAGAAGGGAGAAGAGCTCCCAGTGGCAAAGATATTCCAAGGACTTTAAGGAGGTTAGAGTGTAGGAAGCAGTGTTTGTGTGCTGAGGGACTCTAAGGTTTTGGAAAGGAAACCTTTTGTTTTAGGACACTTTTAGGCCCAAAAAAATCCTTTTAACACAAAGATGAAACTGTCTTTATTGTCCATGGGAGGTAAGTCTCAAATCACAATCTAAACAAATGAGCAAACAACTGATGCATATGGACCCTTAAGTCACTTAGATGCTTTTGAAAACTCAACTTTAAAACTATTTTCTATGTGTGTAAAGTATGTTTTCTCTGGCTAAGTTTTCTTAATTGTATATGACGTATTATTTACGTTCCATAATTTACCTTTCGTTAAAATTTGGGTTTTATGACTTAACAATAGATGTATCCTGATCATTTTTCTGTTTCTAATGATTTCCTGTTGTCACCCACTTTAAACTATAATCAGAATAAGGTACACAAGGGGAACTATTCTTTCCCTGTATTGTTTCCATGAGAAACAGTGCTACATTTACCATCAAAACCTCTACTTGGAATTGTCTATGGGCCTTTTCAGACTAATAAAAATGGCTTTAGATTTGACGAAAGCTATATTTAGCTCTCCAAAATTAAAAACTCATTAATTTCGCTGTTAATTCCTGAGCTCTGCAAGCTGCAGCCCTGCTCGCAGGGTAGCAGCCACAGGCTGCCTGGGCACAGGCAGCACAGCCCGAGCCCGGCACGTTTGTCAAAGACACCAGTAACAAGAGCCCACAGCAGCCACTTCATTATAGAGGCTCAGTACAGCCAACAGCGGGGAGAGGGGGAAGAGAGAACATATATTTTTTTCTAGAGTAAAGGGAGGGTTTATTTACATAAGACAGCTTTACTAATAAGACTAAAAGAGAGGCTGCAATCCTTCCAAACAGGAAAGCAGCTTTTAGGAGCAAAGAGTTTGTTTTTGGAGGCACTCTATTCAAAACGTTTATAGAGTCGAGGTATAACTTTTCTCTCTCTCTTTTTATTTCTTTCTTTCTTTTTAAAGTTTTTGGGGTTAACATTTTAATTTTTTTTCGAGATACAAATCTATACTCCAGCAATAGTCTTCTCTGTTTAGTATTGTTCTATGGTCTTTTTTTTTTTTCCATCCAGAAATGTTTTTCTATGTCCTGCAAGTACTGCCTTTCCACAGAAGAGCTTGTCCTGTCAGAGACAGATGGGCAGTTATTTTGAGCCTCAGTTAATTGTGGGGATTCTCTAGGAGACACGCTGCTTACATCAGGAAGTCTGTAGAGCTTCATTGTTCTTTGCAGAGTCATATTTCTGCTCAAATGTGAAAACTTCACCTCTACCAGTTTTCTGGGGTTTAGTGATCGATGCCAATACCTGGAAATAAGATAAGTAATGAGATTAAGTACTTTTCAGTTCTATATGCAACCGTTTCCCTGCTTTCTTACACTGCTATTCTTGACAGTGAGGGTGACAGAGCACTGGCACAGGCTGCCCAGAGAGGTTGTGGAGTCTCCTTCCCTGGAGATCTT
>JAWLRI010000471.1:1250635-1269706 GCA_034781795.1 Crypturellus tataupa | reverse complement strand
CGTGTGCAGGGGGGTTGGACTAGATGACCTCTAGAGGTCCCTTCCAACCTTAGGCATTCTGTGATTCTATGATTCTGATTCCCTGTCCCCTAAAGTTGGTTTCTAACCAAGTCTGCACTCATGTCTACAAGACACTTGAGTAATAAAAACAGGACCAAATATCCAAGCAGTACCTTTTAAACATGCTTGCAATCACAGCAACACACTTGGTTCTAAACAAATTCTTTAATTACTGAAAGAAGTGATCACAGGCCCAAGCATTCTAATGCTTGCCATAGCCCTGACAATCTCATCCTACTTATACCCTACATGGTAATACTATTTTTGTTGCACTGGACTCTATGCTTATCTCGAAGAAGTTTGTTGTTGGGTCTCTGTCCTAGGAAATCACTGTGCAACAGAACATCCCTGTTCACTCTAGGACAAAATGTTTTTTTTCTAACCTCCTTCCCTACAAAAGCTTACAGGATCTCTGATGTTGACGGGTATAAAAAAAAAAAAAAAAAAAAAAAACAAGAAAAACAAACAAACAAACCACACACACACACACACAAACAATTTCAGATCAAATCAAGTCCTCCTTTCTCCAGGAAAAAATGAAGGTGTTTCTAGAAAGCAAACAGTACAACTCCCAGAAAGGCTCTGCCATCTTTGGCAAACAATTAGGTCAACAGGAAGTGTCCCAGTAGGAAAACCACTTGCTTGAAAAACACAGGTGTGCAATGTCGTCCTTGCTGCCATAGCCTCTGTTAGAAGCTCAACAGAGGTATCTATTAATCCATTTGAGGTACAACACACTAAAAATTAGACTCATGTCTGAAAAGATGTTTTGTCCCTTTTCTGTATTAGCAAAAATAAAAATCAAACGGATCCAACACGCACGCACAGACCTCTGGGTTAGGGTCAACTCCAGAACATTCAATTTATTTGATTTTTTTGCTCTTCCTGTTTATGACCAATGACACAGAAGGCTCTTTAACATGCCTGCTGTCAGAGCCAGTATTAATATGACCATCATGTAGGTTACCTGCAAGTGGCCACAGGCTTGGGAAGCACCACTCCAGCAGTATAGACGGCCTGAAAGATTCCTTCCAGGTTCACTCTTCTGGTTATTTCCCGAATCAACACAGGTGCTACCCGTTTAGATCTCAATTTCTTATGGACACACAGAAAATTGATTTCTACCATTTTCTTCACACTGAAAGGACGTTAAACAGTGAAAGAGTTTAAAAAACAAAACAAAACAAACAAACAAGAAAAAAATAAACAAACCCCAGTGCACATTGCATAGTTTCTCATTGCTTGAGTTTTCCCAAGGTGTGATGGAACAATTCTAGGTAAAAATAAATTTGTGGCAAGGTACATCTGCACCAAACTACTAATATTCTATGATACTGAGACCAAAATAGGAAAAGGGTGCAATAAACAAGCTAGGTCTAAAGCTTTTGCAGTGCTCCTTTTTCAGAGCTCTCCCAAGACTTTATCTGTTCTCTTTAAGGTCCAGGAAGGCAACCACGCACATGCTAAGATGCACTTGTAATTCTTCACAATTTCTGGTCACTTTACAACTGTCTGTGTATGAAGCCCTGGCTGAGAAAGTCCAGTCCACAAGTTAACCTTCAAATACTTTTTCAGCTGGGTCAGAAAATTCAGCATTACTTGTTCTTCACTGTAAAGAGGTCATGCGTAGGGTGTGTGGGGAAGCCTCTCTGCTATTTACAGAAGTTCCTCCAAACGCTTCACGGCAAGTGAGCCTATTTTAATTTGTAAATTCCCCATGGCAGTGGGTACTAGTTTAAGATTTACTTCATGTAGTTTTTCTTGTACAAATACAAAAGCAATGGGCACTTTACCTGTCATAAATACGAATGTTTGCAGGGATGGCACTTATAAATCCTACTAGCTTTTTGTTTGAAGACACTCTAACCCCACAATGCCACTGAGGTAACCAGCCTGGAGGACGTAGTGCCCTAGAATCGATGACAGAAATAATTACAAATTACTGCCTAAGAAGATGTAATAAAACACCCTTCTTTGCACTCCAGCCAGAGCAGAATGTGGAACTTGCTACTCACCACAGAAGAAATTCAGGTGAATAATCAAACCTAAACATATTATCATCATCTTCTACGTAATTCTCATTTAATAGTGTGTATAATTCCTTCAGCTGAAAACACACATGAAAAAACCCAAAGATTTATCCACACACGTCAATCAGAATATACTTCAATGATCTGAGGCAAGCATAAAAATTGTTTTACTTACAACTTCAGCATTGCTAAGATCCAATGTGTCCCACATAAAACCCTGCGGCAAAGAATATGGCTCTAGGCGGACGTTGTCCTTATCTGGTTCAATTGCACCATGCGAAGTAATAACTTCATCTTTCAAGTGAGGAGGAGGAGAAAGAAGTGGTGGGAAAAAAAAGAAAACAAAATTGTAACACTGGCTTTCCTGACAGTTCTTAAACCATTTTTAATGCTTTAACTTGCATCATATTTTCTAATAATTATGAAAGAAGAAGATGAAGCTTTTAAAAATTAGTAATGCTACTTTGTACCACTACTCATTCATAGTGCTCACATTCAAAGGAAGCATTAGCTCAGAGTATCTGTAGTCCAGACACAGAACTACTCTACTCCAGCTGATAACTGGTACTTCAGAACAAAGAGCACAGCACTTAGCCAGCCACCAAGGCTTCTATCAGGAGGAAAATGATATAGCACAGAAGCTATGGACCAGATCCAACTTCCAATGGACTTGCAGAGACCTCAACTCAACAGGATTACTTGGGAGCAGTAGCATGACAAATCCAGGGCATTTAAAGGCTGCAGGTAAAATATGAAACTTGTTCTGAAAACTTGATAAGGAAATATGCTTTCTTCTACCAACTTTACAGCCCCAGTCCCTCAGTACATAGCAACTAAATAAAGAAAAATCCTTCTTAAGTGGGAATATTTGGCAGCTGCCAAACCTCTGTTTGTACTACTGATGGAAAAGTTAGTACTACTTTAGCCAAATGACAGCCAACACCAACAAATAAGCATGATCATCCAGTCCAGAGAGCAAGCCACCATTACCAGCACCTCTACGCAAACTCTGGAGGTACCAACAACCTAAAAGCTACTACCACTATACAGCAGGGCTTGGCCTAAGATTATAAATTAAAGGATTTACTGCTAACAGGCTTTAATTAGAAGGCAGATGGGTACTGAAGCAAGTTTAATGCTGATCCCTACAGCTATTTCTAGAATTAACAGATTCTTTTTTTTTCCTCTACCTGAACATACAAAGTATATCAAAAAGTGAAGACCCTCCAGTATGTTCATTCAGCAGGTCAGGAAGATTAAATAAATTCATTATTCAAATTAAATAAAGATTAAATAAATTCAACAACAGGATCAAGAAGTGACTCAGAAATACTGAACAGAAACTCTACCAGTCAAATTCAATGAAGCATATTTCCACTGAAGAGCCCTAACTAATAATCCTTAGAACTGATCTATTGGTCCTTTCAGGATGGCTAGCGACAGACTCGTCTCTATAGAGCAGCTTTAGGATCTATTGACCACCCTGCATTCAGTTGCTGGAACTGCCATGCAGACACCTACTTCTGAACTAATTCTGAAAAAAAAAGCTTCCTTATGGCCAGAGCACTTTTTGATCTGCACATCAACATTTTGTCTAGGTTCTTCCTCCACCGAGGCGTGATTATTGCCATTAGCTCACAAAGCTGGCTGGAGGGCGTTCATATGGAAAGGACCCTGATCTGCTCAGTTCGATCCATGAGAAAGGACCACATCAAGGACTCTGCTCTGGGCTTCTCTATGCAAGGAAATCGGGAGAAATGGAATTTCCCATATATATTAAGCTATAGAAATGGACTAATGTGGAATGTTGGAGACAGAGAAAATGCTCTTATCCTTTAGTCTCTACTTCTGCTTAATCTATATCAACATCTGCTATGGAGACAAACCTTCAGAACACAATGTCAGCCACTGTGCTGAGACCACTCTATTTGCAGGGTCCTCACGTTTCTTTGGCATAGAAGAACTAGAACAACTGAACTTGCAGGCATGAAGTGGAAGAAAAAGATGAAGAACAACTGTAGAAGTGCAAGATAGTCGGCATCTGTCTTTCTCCAGCAGAGACTGACTGCTGATACCACCAACTGTGTGCACAGCTAGATCAGATCAGTATAAAAGGCATCTGTCAAGTTTTTTTTACAAAATTAAAAGCAAGGAGAGGTCCCCTTGCCAATCTCAGCTGGTACCAAAAACAAGGAAGGGACTCGGAGAAAGTATATCCTCAGGTACTGTATATTGTGGAGAAAGAAAGTGAACAAAGAGCAATAAAGATTTTCATGTCTAAGAAATGCTAAGATTCACTTAATACTACTTGAAAAACAGTGCAACCTACATCAAGAGAGTCATTATTTCTGTAACAGTAAATCCATCTATGGGAGGCAAGGGGAGAGGAGTGGAGAGTTGCCTCTTGTGAGTGTTTAATACAGTTCTTATTTTCCATGAAGTGGAAAAGACTTCTAGGTCCTATTGTTCAAGAGCTAAAATATAGAGCGAAATCCTATCAATAAACTATTTCAGAGCAGGACATCAAAGTGAGATTCATTAACAATGTGCTTTGTTACACACCATTCTGGGGTGCAAGCCCCTCTAATGAATGCCATATAAATAACCTAAAAGATTAAGGAACTCTAGGAACTCTAGTACATCCAATCCAACCTCATACCCATTAGAATGTGCCACATGTCTCGCATGCATTTTTTTTAGCAGTCACTAAGACAGACCTTATGCCTAGGCCCAGTTAAACTTACTGAGTTTAGGTACGGGCTGTGTATCCCAAAATTGGTATTTACGTTTGGTAGCCTCATCAATGTTCTTTGCTGGGCCTTGGCAAGCAGAGAGCAGCTCCATGGCTCTCTGGATGTCCTGAAGCTTCTGCATTGGAATGGCTGGATTCTGCACACAGAGACAAACAGAAGAAGAGACTTATTTGCTATGTTTACCTTGAACGAGCAGTACAAGTGTGTTTCTTTACTATACTGTTACATATTATTCAATATACCTTCTTCTTCTCTTTACAGGTAATTAGGCATAATCTTTTTTTGGAGCATGAAGGTAGAAGGCAGGTGGGCAACAGCCAGCCAGTTTCACAAAAGATGTAATAGTTTGGGGAAGCATTCACATTTAATCATGAACCTTCAGTGTTTGCAATACAAATACTGTAGTATTAAGGCAGTATCATAATGCAAAGCTTATTAACCAATAAACAGCAAAAAGATCAGCTTAGATACCTTACAACTTAAATATACTATTGGGTATGCACTCAGAAACACGTGAAGTTGTACTTTGCACATACACTATAAATACAACTTAAATTCAGCATAGTTCAGTACTTCAGCTACACTGTATTGCTACAAACATCCACTTCTTAACCTCAGTTATACTGTAGGGGGTTTCTATTAAGCTTGCAAGTATTATATGAGTTACCTCGGATCACAGTGCCACCTCATTCCTGCTGCCAGTGTACCAAGACTCACAAGTAAAGGTAACTAGCTGGTGGAAGCAGATGAGAAAGAAACTAACCTCCCACTTGAAAGTAGAGAAATCTTCACACAGAAGTCAGTTGAGAGTACAGAACTCATGGCTCAGCACTCTTAAATCATCACTTTGAGCATTCTGACTAGGTGGAACTGGAATGAGAACTTTCCCTGCTTATGAAATTACAGAAGATTACTAGGAATAGACTTCTAAGCCTAAAAGGTTTTTCTGTGCTTCCTTTTTTTTTATTCCTCTGCCACATAAGTCCTGTTCTGAAACATACTAGCAGCAGCAACATGTGCTCAGATTTTCTCAATTTTTTAAATATAATAAATCAATTTGATGGAACACTCTCAAATGGATCAGAAAATTGAAGTATTCCTGGACAGAGTATTCAAGTCAACTGCTTTTTCTGTTGCATGTAAATGGATCACTGCTTCAGTATTTCATTTTCTTTCAAAGATTCGTATGTGAAAAAAAAATCATAAACTATGTATAAAGTGATATAAATTTCATTTGGACAGGCAATCACTTTCAGCCTCCTTAGACTCAAATCAAGTAACACCGCATGCAGTTCAACCAGGCCATCACTTCCTATTTAGAATAAATACTTGTACTCTCTAAACTTTACGTAATTTCAGTATTGCAAGATTTCACTTTTAACTACGCTTTAATCACCTGTCATCTGAGCTGCTGTAAATTAACATATTTGCACACTTTTAGTAAGTAGTTCAACAAATCAGGTCAACGCCATTGTGGGATAAAAGAAAATCCTTACCTTATTTCTGGATTTCAGTCACAAATACAGGTTATTTTCTCAACAACAGTTGTCTAGTACCTAGTAGCCTGGTATAAATACTTCTATTGCCACAAGATAAATTCTGTATTCTTATGAATGGATCAAGTTATCATATAAAAATAATGACATTGGGTTTTGTAGTTCGTACTTAAAAAAAAGAAGTCTCTAATATTGTTTCTATTTTAATAAAAATAAAACAAAAATCCTCATCTTAAATAGTGTTTGTGAAATAAAAAGTTCATCCTTTGATACTAAACAGGACTTAGCTTAGGACATAAGCAACTTTTCCTCTTCTTTCAAAAAGTTGAGAGATTAGCTTTTCTCTTCTTTTAAGAGATTTACTTTAAAACCCTTTTGATCTCCTTCCTACCTGTGAGGGAAATACTTACATAGAACTCCACATGAGTTAGAAAGAGCAACAAGACTAAAGTACAGGATGCTCTTTTGGCTTCACTCTTTACTAGCAAGATCTGAGCCTGGATCTCCTGTGTATCTGAGCCTTCTAGCAGGGTCTAAGAAACTACCGCTGCCCAAACAGAAATGAGAAGTTTATGAGAGGCCAACTCAGCAATTAACCTTACCCAGGTCCCTGAGACTAGACAACATGCCTGAGGGTGCTGAGGGAGCTGGCTGATGTCCCTGCGAGTTTGAAAGTTTGCAGCAATTGGTAGAGGTTCCCTATGACTGTAAAAAGGGAAATATCACATGTATCTTCAAGAAGACAAGGAGGGAGATCTCAGGAATCACAGAATAGCTGGGCATCCTTGGGATGCTTATGAAGAAATCCTCCTGGAAGCCATTTCCAGCCCTGGGAACAGCCAGTATGGGTTTATCACGGGAAACTGTATCTGACCAACATCACTGTCTTCTACAACATGGTGAATAGTTCTGTTGAGACAAGGGGAGAAGAGTGGATGTTACTGACACTGACTTCAGCAATGCCTTTCACAGGGTCTCCTGTAATATCCTTATCCGGTTCATATCTCACCAATTTGGCATTAATGAGCGATATGGCTGATAAAAAAGTAGCTGGAGCATCAGGCTCAAGGGAGCTATCATCAGTGGTACAAGGTCCACCTGCTGGGCAGCTAATGGCCCTCAGGAATCAATAGTGTTTAAGGACCTGGGCAACATGACAGAGTGTTTTTTCCTTGGCAACTTCACAGATGATATTCACTTGGGAAGAGCAGCTGGTTCACTGAACTGCCTGAACTGAAGAGCTGCTACTCAAAAGGATCCTGAAAGGCTGCAGAAAGCCTCATCAAGTTCAACAAGGATAAAGGCAAAGTCCTGCACCTAGGACAGAAAACTCCCATGAACGGCTGAGGCCCACACTGGCTATGTAGGAATGAGCTTTGGAGAAAAGGGCTGAGATTCTGGTGGGCAGCGATTTGAACATGAACATGAGCCAGCAGCATGCTCTTGAAATAAAGAAGGCCAAATGTAGAGTTGGCTTTAGCAATAAGACTGCAGCCAGCAGATGTGCCCCTCTGTCTGGCACTGTGGAGATCACATCCCGCACCTCTGGGCTCTTCAGAACAGGAAAGACATTGACACAGCAGAGCAAGTCCAGCAGTGAGCACCAAGATGACTGGGGGGCAGAAGCACATAATATACAAGGAGAAACTGAAGTATCAGGCTTTATCTTAAGAAAAGGCAGGTAAGAATGAGGGAAATCTTACTGCTGTCTAAAACTACCTAATGGGAAGACACAGAGAGGATGGAGACAGACTCTTTTCAGAGAGGCACAAAAATAGGAAAAGAAATGGACACAATTTGCAAAACAGGAAATCCCACTTAGGTATAAGGGAAAAAAAATACTATCAGTGCAGGTGATCAAATAGCAGAACAGACTGCTCAGATGTGCTGTGCAACCTCCATCCTTGGACATATTCAAAATTTGAACGAACAACCTGATGTAGGCCTGAGCAACCCGATGTAGCTGGACCTGCTCTGAGCAGGAGGGTGGCCTACAGACTTCCAGAAGCCGCTTCCAAAAGAATTTATTCTGCAACTCTATGCTTGAGCAGGTCACTCTTGACTACAATGATTCATAATATCATGGATCTTACAAGTTTCTTTTGTCCTGATGTGAAAAATCTACATCCTTGGGATATATAATTGGTAGAAAAAAAAAAAAGGCACAGTCACAGAAGGGCGAGTTGTACCTTTACAGGCGAAGAGAACTGGTTATTACAGAGTGTGCCTATATTCTTGTCCTTGCCTTCATACAGGGAGACTCGAAAGGTCAAAACAGACACAGCCCAAACAGACTAGAATGTGAATGGGGTCTACCTGCAAGGTACAGGTATTTCTTCCTCAAAGGCTGAAGAAAAAATAATCACAGTGTGGAAAATCACTAATATGCAATGTATACATTGTGCACTTATGTGTATTAGTATCTGGCCTTCCTTACTCCTTAAGTTTTGCTTACAAAATATATTATTTGCGGCTCTACTGACTAATAATAAAAATATTTCCCCCCTTCATTTCATATCTCTGCTGATATTTCCTCCAACTGCTTGTTTTTTATTTGCACCCATGAGAGCAGGAAAGACGCCAAAAAGAACCTCAGACTATATTCTGAAAAACATAAGAGAGCATATCTCAGCAAGTAAGATGATCTCTAAGGATTGCGATACAGATGCCCGTATCACGTAAGCAGAGAACTTAAGTATTTTCTCCTTAATAATTCCCAGATGTAGCTCTCTCTTTTGATAATAAAGGAGAGGTTTTGAAGATCATGATTCATGTAAAAGTGTTCTTTCCCCAGCAGAAATTTAAATGGTTACCAGATAACTTCTTTATCACATAAATATTTACAAGGTGAGTTCTGCTTAAAAGTGAGAGATGAGAGCATTTACAAGTTCTGTAAATACAGTCCTCAAAGTTCACAGTGTTTGCTAAGCTTTATTAGTTGAAGCTAAGAAGCCACTTCTCCATAGCATGGTAAGGCTGAATTAAAAAGCCCAATAAAAAGCATGTTAGAGCCCAATAGCAGCTAGCAGACCAGAGAGGTGTTGCAAATCTGTCCTGACATTTCATCAGGAGAGATGGGAACTAGAATTACATGAACTAGCTCCTGAGTCTGAATCTGACCCTGTGCAGACCAGGGATCTCATACCACGAACACTGTCTTCTGTGAGTCTCCTGTCACATATGTACATGAACTTGCAGAGAGCCAGAAGCTCCTGCTTTCCACCTCAACAAGACACCCCAAAAGAAGAATTCAAAACTGGAATCCTATCTTCCAACACTGCCACAGCTGGACCACCTGGTGTACTCAAGGATTATATACACGCTCCTACTCAGTATACAACTGCTGAATGTATTTACTGCAGCCAGACAGCATTTTGGCTTAGGCCAGTGAAACCACGGGTGCTACAAAGGTTGAAGTAAGGAGGTGGGAGGCCACAGCCTGGGCCACGCTACTGACACCGACACATGGATTTGGAGGGCAAAGAAGCAGGCAACTGCAGTAAATTGTCCTCCTGTGCAGCACTGAGGAGGGGTGGAGTAACACATCCCTTCTGGACAGGCACCCAAGTGATGTTTAGACACTAAAAGCAATTTTCACTTCTGCCTCACGACACACAGGTATATTTCAAATGTATTTTTTTGCTATGTCACTTTTTTTTAAATATTATATTGTCAACATTCAACATAAACATACAGAACTTCATCTGACTGGAGGGAGGAATCCAGTTTCTACAACAAAGTCCCATGAGACAGGCAGTGAAATGTCCTAAAAGTCACCTTAAGCACACAATGCAGATCCTTAGCAAGCACTTATTACTTACTGTTATACTCACACTAGTGTTCAAAAAGTCCAGTACCACAAATGGTAACAAGAGATGCCAAGGAGACTCACTGTTCTGAGTTTCTGATCTCCTAACTGTTATACTTGTTTACACCCCAATCTACCACAACACCCATTTTTCAAATCCATCTTCCTGAGTTCAGAAGCTCCACTAAATACTACCTGACAATCCTACATGTTATTTTAGATGCAATGTATACTATGTTCCTTTCCAATAAAATGCTTTGTAAAACTCCTTCCTCCCAAGAGCAAGCAAACAATAAATGTCAGTTTTCTTTAATACAATTCAAGTATCACAAGAAATATGTAATTAAAATATCCCTCTAGCTGCAGAGAAAATACACTTCTCCATGCTGACCCAGCTCAACTTCCTAAGGCAGTTTTGCAAAATCTAACTCAGAATCACTTTCTACGGCAGAAAAACTCATCTACTTATCAGGGTGTATACCTAAGAACTCAGCAGAGTGAAGCAAACCAACAATGTCACAATTTTAACTAGAGAAAAAGTAAAAACTGCATAAAAACACTAAAACAGTTTAACTGCCTAGAGTTTCAAAGAAGGACTTATGACCTTTGGCTGCACATGTACAAACTGGTTAAACTTTTCCTGGTAGTAAAATAAGCTCCAAGAATATCACTGTAAGTAAATCGCTTAGGACAAAAGTAAGATTCCCAATTTCAATGGCAAAGGTGGAAACACAGGTGGGCCACAGTGTAGACCAGAAGGGCCAGAAGGATGGTGTAAAAGACTGCAAGGCCTCAAGGCTCAAAACATTGTACATAAAAGCACGACCCCCCTGCCTGCCACTCAAAGAAAGAAAAGCGAAGCAGCTTCTTTCTAATGCAATTAGATACAGCACATGGAACAATAAATTTGGTCAGCAAAAAGTAAAAGAACTCCCAAGATGTAATAGCAATGAAATGTATCTTTATGTTAGTATCAAAACTGACCTTACTTCAACTGTAAATGAATTCAAGGTTACCTGGTTATTGCTTGCAAACAAAACTCTTGCATTAGCAACTGATGCCATATGCTTTATAGAAAAGAAATACAAAAGATGTAGTGATATTAAAGACTACCTAAGATCTATCTACATATTTTAAAACAACCTTGCATCCAAATTTGCCCATTCAAAGCAATAGGGTTGACACAGAAGAGATTTTATATGGACAACACAAAACTCTCAGATTGTTAACAGAGCAGCACAAAACTTCCTCAGATTAGTTGATAACCCATTGTAGCTGACATGTCTTACAGGATTAAGGGCACTGCTGATACAACAAAGCAAGTGCTCCACATTAGTCTCATAAAGCAAACAGAACCACTTCAAAACGCTCAGTGAACTTTCTTGCCATCATGTTAGAAATTTCAGTTCTCGGGCTAAGATTTCTCTTGAGATAAAAGCTGTACATTAAAAAGCCACCAAGCCATATTATTCACTGTTTAGAACAGGTAGCCAAAAGTACACAGCCAATGCTATTCTATCACAAAGCCCACAAAGGTTGCATGTCCTCTCAAGAAATTATGCATTCTCACTTACAACAGAGGCCTTTCAGGTGACAAAAATCTCTACCTCCATGTTAGAGATGGCTGCAACATGCTCAAATGAGCCTCCAGTTAGCAAAGCAGGTGCACTGCAGATTTCCCTGAAGACTGGTCTTGTGGGTTTGGGGGTTTTATTTTACTGGTGTGGAAAATGCTAGAAGACAGCATCATATATAGCATAACTGCCAGCATAAATGTACTCATCCTTCCCTTCTGCTGATGGTGCTTGTTGTGAGATAGCGTTATGCTGTACAAGTAACTTAACTCCACACTAAGCTGCATTAGAACATTGCTAAACTAAAGGCAAATTGTCATACAAAAGATATTTGAAAAACATTACCACTGCAGATTAAAGTTCTTTTCACTGGGCTGAATCTAACTGATGGGGGGAAAAAAAGGCGGGGGGAAAAAAAAGGAAAAAGACAAAACCACCTCCTCGGCTTTTCTCACAGTAACCACCTCGGTGGTTGCAATGACTCTCCAGCTAGTTCCATGCAGGCTGCAAACACCAAAACTTACCAGGCTTCTGTCTCTATTCAGAACAGTACATTGCCCAATTCAGACATGTGATAAGGCAGTACTACCAACTCACTTTCACAAAAAGAAAGGCAAATTAAAATAGAACAAGGCTCTCACTTTTGAAGGCTGTTGAATTTTAATCTCCTGGGAGTCAGAAGCAGAATCTGATTTGGTGCCTCCAGAATTTGGTTTCTCCTTTTTTCTCTTCTGTTTCTTTTTCTTCTTCTTTGCTCCCAAATCCCCTCCAGGACTTCTGCCAGAAATTCAGAGAATGTGCAATAAGAAAAATCAATACCATCAAGCTTAAAATTCAAAAGCTTAAATATGAAAAAAGCAGCAATTTTATACACTAAAAATCTAACAGGAGCTTAAATGTGAGGAAGAGGTGGGGAGAAATGATGGAGGGTGGAAAGAGGGAGCATTTTGATGAAAATCTTCCTGCAATTAAGCATTTTCTAATTTGTTTCATACTCAGTTTCCTGCAGAACAAACTTTTTGACACAACAGTGTAAAACTGCAGCACAACACAACAGTTCAGGTGATCACTCCTTGCAAACAGGAAGAGATCATTCCCATATATATGAGGAAGTACTGTTTTGCTGAGAAAATGGAACCAAAGATCCCAAGCAAGGAAGATGGATATCATAGGGAACAATTTCTCTTACACTTCTAAAAGAGATTGTTTATCTTTTTGTGTGCTGAGGTAGATACACAGATAGGAAACCCCACATATACTAATTGCAGTACTAATTGACCTGCTCCACTACAGTCAGTTTGGAGAGAACCTTATTGGAGAGCTTTATGGATTCAAAAAAACAAATTCCACCAGGATTTGAAAGTATCCTTCTCAGAAATTTAATAAACATTAATGGGCCAGCGTTTATTTCCCTTCATGTGCAACCACCAGGGACATGTGAATTTAAGAATCCAATTAAAAACATTCTGCTTTCAGGGAATTTTGTTTCTAATTTAAGCAGCGATTAAAATCATGCTTAAACCTCAGCAAGAAAAAGCATGAAGACTATCCAAAAAATTGATTTTTGGATCAATCCACTTCAATGACAAAAATGTTGAGTACATTGTACTCGCAGATTCTGACATATTTTGGCTATTGATAATGCAGCTCTTTTCTTCGTTAAGGAGATAAAAATGTACAAAACAATCAAGATACAGGAACAATTTGCGAAGCGTGGGCGGCACTGGCCACTCTCACGCAGAAGGCAAATAGCGAGGCAGTGAGTCAGCCAGCACTGATGCTCTTCGGAAGGTTGAGCTCCTGACAAAAATGCATACCCATAATGGAGCTCAATACAGGCATTAGGGTTCAGGGCTCTTGGCTTCTTTTGCTACTAGAAAAACAGGAGAAGGTGAGCTGTAAACGTGGGGGATTTTCAGGTTGCACCCAAGTAGTCACCCAACCGTTAAGAGTGTTACAAACCCAACAACCACACAGGGGGAAAAGGAGCATTTGAAATATTTGCTCAAACTCTGCAAAAGCCAAAGATGGAGTTGCAGAAGTGAGCCAGGCAGAGAGCTTTCTGTTGCAGATCCAAGATACTGCCTAATCACCTAGCTGGCTCTGCTAACAACTGCTTCTATACTTCCAATTTCAAAAAACCAAATTTAAATCTATTGGAGGGCCTGTGTAGCAAGCAGGCAGAGTATATATACAGTCTAAACAAAGGACAGGCCCAGGGGGTTTAAAATGAAGCAGTGGGGGAGAAAAAAAGCCCATCCACTCCAGGAAGACCTAACTCTTCTAGAACTTCCCTGCTTCTGCCAAAACCGAAACAGAAATACTACAGAAAGCGATTTCACTTTTGTTAGGATTCATTTAAAAAAGGTATCACTTTGCCTGCTTTGCCCTGTGTGTAAACTTGCCTTTTTCCTCGAACACCTCAGAGAGGGCAAAAAAAGCAGAGCTGCCGCATCCCTAAGGCCAGCCCTGAGGGCTCTGCTGCTGGCCAGGGCTCCTGGGCGAGCTCTGCGGGCGCCCACGGCACGCAGAGGTAACCGGCGCCCCGGAGGGGCCGCCCCACAGCACTCACCAACCTGCCTCGGTCGGCGCCTCCTCCACTTCCCCAAACAGGGAATGATGGTAATGCTTCTCCCCCCAACACACCCCAAGCCCCAAGCCACAATTTGGCAGCTACGGAGGAAAAGCAGCTTGGCCAAGCTTTACTAATGCGATCCCCACCTAAACTGTGCTCTTACCACAGATTTAGCAACCCTAAGAGAGTTTCAAATTTGTTTGACTAGCTTTCCCCTCTTCCTCCTCCAGTCTTTTCTAGGCCACATATCTTCCCAAACCAGTTTTGGTGTATGACCTTCTTCACACTGCCTGTTGCAAATAAGTGTTTGCATCTTTTCTCTGACAGGTTGTCTAGAGCAGATATTTATACATCATCTACTACTTATATCAGCCTTTCATTACTATTACAGTCCAC
Source organism: Crypturellus tataupa (assembly GCA_034781795.1). Classification (NCBI taxonomy): domain Eukaryota; kingdom Metazoa; phylum Chordata; class Aves; order Tinamiformes; family Tinamidae; genus Crypturellus; species Crypturellus tataupa. The sequence continues at coordinate 1,255,014 of JAWLRI010000471.1, read as the reverse complement.
AGAGAATAGAAAGAGGATGTAGAGAGAGCTCAGTTTGCCCTTCAACGCTCGAGGCCCGTCTGCAACTCGGACACTTGGCACTTCTGCTGGATAAACAGGCCTCTCCAACACCGGTTAAAAACAGAGATATCGGGCAAACGAAGACAAAAGCAAAAACAAAACAAATCTCACTATTCCTCATCCTTCTCATATTCAGTCTTGAAAAGACAAAGAGACACTTTAACACTGGTAGGAATGGCTGGGAGGGGAGGAATGTTCTTGCTCAGTACGTAGCTATTACATGGCAACACAAAGATATGCAAAGGTAACAAGATTAACTGTTGAGCAGACTCCTATAGAAACTTAAAAAAACAGTGTGCTGTCTAAACATCTGACTTCCCTTTGTCTGGTCAAATAGTTATATGATCCTAAAAACAAATACAGCTTTTTTTTTTTTTTTTGTCTTAGAACTTTGAAAAAATAACCCACAAAACCCCAAACCCCAGCTTTACCCTTTACAAAAGATGACCTTCAAAGCACACATGGGGATAAAGCTACATCTCGCTGTCAGGAGACACACGTGTTAGTGCCCGGGGCAGCGCCCCTGCCCCAGCTCACGCAGGGCAGACGTGGCCGTGGCCGGTGCCGGCCGGGGTGAGGAGCCGACTCTGCCGCTGCGCGAGGGGCACGTGGCCGAGCAGAGGGCAACCCCGAGCACCAGAGTGTCCCGGGACAACGCGCGGCCTTGCGCTTCCCGCTGCGTCTGCCCGGGTGGTGTCGTCAACCTGATGAATAAAAAAGTGGAAAGGACAGCACCAAAGCTGACGCAAAAGAAGAGTCAAGCGCCCTTGCTCAGCGCCAAAGAAGATTCATCCCAGCTCCAAAGCAGGCGGCGGGCATGACTTTGCAGAAGTTATTCAGGCCCACGTTTTTATGCTTTTGCCTGCGAGTCACGCATGTAAGCCCATGATCCCACCCACATACCTTTCCACTTATGTACACACATCTGGTGTTTTGCATAAATGTGAAAAAAGTCCTTCTCCTAGTGTCCCATTTTTTTATTCAGATAAGGGGAAAAAAAAAAAGGAATATCTGCTGCATTTTGGGAGGAATGTGGCAAATGCCGAGAAACTTCTGAGGGTGCTCTGAACAAAATTCTGAAAAGTTCAGACGCTCACGGAAGCCAGGGCAGGGTTGCAGTTACTGCTTTCAGGTGGTCACACTGCTCTGGCTCCCACTTTTTTGATTTGATAGCAGCTTTCCTAGGGAGTTTTCTTCGGGGTTTTTCTAATTGTCTTTTTTGGACACAGCTTTTGGACAAAGCTGCTTTAGCAGAAGCAGCTTTTTGTAACAAAACATCTGTTTTGAATTATGTAGAGTGGCAATGTTAACTTAGAAAATTCTCAATTTTAAATCCAAACATGCATTTCAGATGTTTATCTTAAACTGCAAAAGTCTAGGCCTGTACTATATTTTTCTTTTTTTTTTTCTCCCCTCTCTCACCTTCACCATATCTTTTGTCTCCCTCTAGGACCTCCTGTAGATGGCCAAGACTGCAACAAACCGCAAAATTACATGGTTTAGACTTGGGCTGTCTTTGGTTTATATGGAAAAGGAAAGCTGAAGTGCAAAGGGCTTTCCTACTCCTGTATGAGAGGATCACCACTTCAAGAGAAGAAAAAGTATCTTGACCCAAAAGTCCTTTTATTATGTCCTTCAAATCTCACTGACAAAACTACTATCAGTAATAACCATCCTGGACTAAGGTTTCATTTTCTTAATTTCAGCATTTGTAAATGCATAGGGTTTTTTGAGCATGAAAACCTACCAGTCTACCGTAAACCCTGATGTGCATGATATCCTCCAAAGCTTAGCATGTTTTGTCTGCCCCTGCTTCAAGGATGTGCTCCCGGATTTAAACCTCACCTGTCAAAACAGAACTTCTCCAGTGCCTTAAAAATCATACTAAAAAAAAGTAGTATTGTTTATAAGGAGTTATTGAATGGTAATCAAAAGGGGTAGGCTAGCGAATGTGCAAAGTAAATGATTTCTGAGGATTTTGAGGAAGGACTATTTTTGTTGTTTAAAGGTCATTTCTCCTCATTTATTTACAAAATTCTCTGTTCTAAACCTTTCTCTCATACAGTATAGGGAGCTCTCTAGGATGAATTGAGAGACCTCGCAAAACTAGGCTCGCAAAACTGTGGACTCAGGTGCATTAAATACATTTTTTTACCCACATACACACTAAAAAAAAAAAAAAAAAAAAAAAAAAAACTATTTGGTAAGCAGCACTTTATTATGAAATGGAACAAGTACAGCATAATGCACCTAGCAGGAACAAACTGCAGAGACAGAACAGCAGAAGAGCAATATGACTCACACAACATCCACAATCTTGTGTCTAGATCTCGCACCTATAAAACAGCACCAGATACACAGGACAAAGACACTTGCACAGCTGAGAGCTAAAAACTGTTATGCTCTGCCACAGTCATTCAGTGCTCAAGCACATAAAAAATACTAAAAAGCAGGTTATGCGTATGTGTGCGTGCATCTATGTACATATTCACATGGTATCTATTTGGTCAGTAGTCAGTACTATAAAGACACAATTTCAATCATCAAGAAACAGTTTCAAAACAACTTCATTTATGTTACAATCTTCCCAGACACCAACACACAGAACACGCAGTTTACCTCCTTGTAAGGAAGCAAGGGTTAAGACAGCATGAGATTAAATATTCATCAGCAGCCATGTAGGCCACTCAGAATTTAACAAGTCATTAACACAGACACAGTTTAAGTGATAGGATCACTTAGGAACTACTTAAGCATATAAAAATTAACCTGAAAAATTCAAAGCAAATTTTAAAGACACCGCAAAAATGAGTATGTTACAGTAGGGAACATAGGCTTCTAATACCATGAGTTCATTTCCCAGATTAAAGTAGATGTTAAGATATTGTTGATTTGCTCAAATTTAAGCTTTTTCCTTTCATGTAATGAAATTTATTCAAACACTGTAGCCTGTAAGTTAATATAGTAAGAAACAAGATTTTCAAAAATCATGAAAAAGAAAGCAATAACTCAAAAATTAATACCTCAGAATGTAACTCCAGGCATCAGAAGCATGGCAGAAAATCACTACCTAATATTTAGAGGCTCCTTTTCTACTGAAACATCCTACCAGTTATTTCATTAGACCTGGGATTACTTGGAAACACCCAGCTCCTTATTCAACGGTGAATAATGTGTTTCAATGAGCATTTCTGAGAAGCCGCATTTTAGATCCCCAGCGAAAAGGAGCTGTGGGGAGAGCGGTGGCGGCCGCGAGGCTGCGGGCCCCGCGCGGGCGCAGCGGCGGCTCCAGCCCGGGGTGCAGAGCCGCAATTCTTTGTTCGGCGCCTGCCGCTCCCCCGGCCGCGCTCCTGACGGGCAGCCCCAGCGCGGGGCTGCGGCACCAGGCACGCGGCACGGGGCGACCACGGCTCCTTCGCGGCAGCAAGCAGGGGAAACCAGAGCAGGGAAAGCATGGGGACGGGCGCGAGACACCCATTACCAAGCTGTCAACCATCCAGCCCGGCCGGCTCCACGAAGGGCAATAAATAACCATGGACGTTCTGAGTGGGGTATCTTATGAACCTGGGAATCGAGCAGGAGCACGTTTAGGCAACCAAAGACAACAAAAGCCGCAAGACGATCAAACACTAGCTTGTCCCTTTTGTCAACAGCCTAGCCTTACGTTACAATCTTTTTTTGCCGTGATTATTTTAACATTTGTGCCACAAACATGCTGAGAGAGTGGCAACTTCTCTGGTTTTCCCCTCTCCTGCCTTGCAGACGAGTCGGCCCCTCAGAGCCCTTCTCTCGCCACACGAAGGGGCAGAGCTGCTTGTTGCCAAGGAAATCCAAGGGGCCGGAGACAACTCGCTGCTCCGCATCCTCCAGCATCAACCGCCTTCGGAAACGCTCTCAACCAAACAAACCAGAAATTCACGGGGAAGCCGCGTGCGTAGCGATTTATACACCAACCTGCTCTGTTTCAGCCTACTCCAACCACTCCTAGCTGTGACACTGAAGCACTGCCTCTCTGACAACAGATTTTGCTAATCCGGAGAGCAAGAAAAAAGAAGGAACACCTTCAAAAGAAGACAGGTTTTAAAACAGACTCCCCTGGAATAGGTTTCCCCGCGGGGAAGCACCTCGCGCCCCGGCAGGGCCAGGCTGCGGTGTCAGCGGCTGCGAGGGCCCCGCTCCTCCTGCCCGAGCGCCGGGGAGACAGCGCGGGGCGACGCGCGATGCCCGTGCGCGGCGCGGGGACCCCGCACGGCCGCGCCGGGACTGCCGCAACCCCCCCTGTCCCCGCGCTCGGCGTCCTGGCAGACAGCGGCGAGGCG
>JAWLRI010000471.1:1163910-1235905 GCA_034781795.1 Crypturellus tataupa | reverse complement strand
TGGGAAGCTGCAGCTTCTTATGGTGCTGACGTGGTTTTAAACATTTTCTTCTATAACAAAAGAAATAACATAAATATGACTATAGTACAGAAACAAGATCAACAACTGTGTCCTAAGGAAAGTTTTTTAAATGTTGATTACAAGAGCAAAGATGAAATCAAAGACAAACTACTGCCAAACAGGAAAATTTCAAGCACCAATTATAAACTACAGCAAATGTCTAGAAAAGACAAATATAAAATAACTTATTAGTATACATTTGCTGATCAAGACAACATAAATTTGTAGTTAGGTTTGATGAGAACAGATGAATTGCAAGTGCAGAACAGGAATGATTTCAGAGATCCTCAATCTCAAGCCTATATTTGATAGGAGGTTTTAGAACATTTTGTAAGGAACACACAGCTGTAAATCATAAGGTGCTGAGATTTTTGCAATTACCAACCTACCAAAGGTATGGATTATGCAGTATGTAACCAGCAATACATGAAATTTACCTCCCTGTATGCTTCTACTTCAAGTGCTTTCTTCCTTTTTTTTTTTGTAAAAAATGTTAAAAAATGTTTCTGTAGAGAACCTTTAATTTTATGGGCACAGAAAATCTTACATTTCCAATAGGAACTAAGTACTTAGAATGGTGAATCTTACCTGCAATAATACAGAAGGAGACACAGCAAGACAAGAAGTATGACAGCCATCCCTCCTAAGATTGCCAGGAGAAACATCGTATGATAGCTGGTAATGTCGTGTGTGACAACAGGACCTGGAAGGTCAGAAAAGAGCAGTTAGACCTGTGACAATGTGCAAATAAAAACAGGATGAGCACTGTAAGCAAAGAGAGGGGCAGCCTCCCTTGCACGAGGTGCTAAGTGAAGAGCACTGCCGCTCAGCCCTGGTGCCTACAGAGCTGAGCGTCTCCAGCGTGGAGCGGGCGGTGGGGAAGCATGAGCGGCTTTTCGTGACTGCAGCTCCAAAGAAATAGATCATTCTGTGGGAAAGCAGTTAGCTTCAAAGGGAGCATGCAAAAGTGGATGCTGCTTTCCAAATCCTGATGCTGATACCCTCACTCATCTCTTATCGCTGGAGAAAAAGCCATCACAGCAACTTCCAGCACCGTGGTAAAATATTTCTCGCTATAAATACACTTGTGTAGCTTTGCATTAAGTAGTACATACAGTGCAGTAAAGGATACAGTGGAAGAAGTGCTGGTGCTTATTATTCTAGGCCAAGCCAAGCCAAGTGGATCTTCAGTAGCTTTAAAACCAGGCCAGTGGTGAGTGTTGTAACTCCAGGTTTCAATAGTGCTTCAGAAATTTTTCAACATACCAACACACACATGTGGACAGTATCTGTTCACAGCTATGGGCCATTAGTTTGTAATATCCTTAACATAAATTTGTAATACAGTTCCAGATCTTCATCTGTAAGTAAGGAAGGAGGTACAGCACCAGCTAACTGAGTTAACATGCATGATGGACAGCCAATGTTGACCTGTATACTTGGGCAACATTACGGTTGTGGATCATGAGGTTTCTAGAAACTCATCTGTGTGTCTTTAGTGGTCTGTAGAGCCACTGCTAGGAATACAACGTTCATTTTGCCCATTTTTGGAGATAAGAAATGGAGTAGAGTCAATGAGAAGATGAAATGGGCAGAGAGACAGTAATTTGCTGAAAAATAACATTAGAAAAATATAAAAAAATACATTCCACTCGACCATTATTTTTATGTAATTGATACTGTTGCTATAGGACATTAAGTAAGTAGGTAAAGAGATAAACCATGTAAGTTTTTCATTAAGATGTGGCTCCCTTTGTGGCACAAGTCTAGCAGTGCTCATCTAGCCCTCAGCAAGAAGGGAGAATAGGACACAAGCAGAAATTCTGCCCTACAAGTAAAACTGTAAGGACAAATGTAAGCACATCCAGGACATCTTTAGAGTTACAAGGTCAAAATTCATGATTAAAGCTGCCTTTCTGTCTGGAGCAGGGCCGCATTTGGAAACATTTGGCTCATGGCAGTTTTTTTTTTTTTTTAAGGTATAATAATTCTGTAAGATTCCATTAAATTCAGTGACAGTTTGTGCTGATTTGCACCAGCACCTAGGCTCTGTTCAGCAACGAACCAGCTGAATATTCCAGCTTTAGCTAGTATCATCTTAAATAAAAAGCTTGCATAAGATACATAAGCATATCAGGAACTCCAAGTGTTTTCTGTATCACAAAGGAACTTGGTGGAATATACAAGTGGAGTTTGAAAATAATCCTTTGCTGGTTATATATAGTTTATATATTCTGCATAGCCAAGGAGAGAATGTTTCCATTCCTACTGTATTTGGTTTTCATCAAAAAAAAATTTAATAAAATCTCTAAGAGGAGAAATTTTTGGTTGGTTGCCTGGTTTATGCAGAGGTATCTCTAATTACTGGTGACTGGAAAACTAGAGTCAGCCACAGAGAGAAAAAAATGAAGACCTGGCCACGATATTAATAATTGCAGTGGGCACAGAAGTACACAAATACCTAAATCGAAGTGATTTCAAAAGCTGCCTAAGAATCTTGCAAATGGCAACCAAGAATCTCATCTGTCTCCTGAAATCTTAAGTTATTCACAGTGTAAATTACTGAGTCACAAAGATATATAAAGCCTGAATCATGGCAAAATGCAGGCATTAAAAAAAGAACCAACTAAACAATCCAGGGCACTGCTGACCTTAGGTAAATCTCTAAGTTTCTGCATTGAAATTGCACAGTGGATATTTTTCTATCCACTGAAACACCAATATATTGATATTACAACTCCCTACATTTTCTAGCAATGGCTCTACTAAGCAAGGGTGACGAATGCGTCAAAGCAAAAAACACTTTCATTAAAAAGTTTCCTACTTTGATATTTGGAGATTAACACACTCAAAACAATCTTGGAGCACAATGGTCACCCCCACGATCTTCCCCAAAGATTTTAGCCCTTTACTTTCAGATTTCTGTTTTCTAACACTCCATTATTGATCAAGCTGTGGCATCTCAGATGAGGCCATTCTGAAAAATATAAACATTATATATGAATAAGTAATTACTCAGTGCTGGTCCTATCAACAAAATTCAGTTCCATCTTACCTGGGATAGCAGGCGACATAGCTGCAACCCAGTAGCCCAGCTGAGGTGCAATGTAAGTCCAAGTCAGCTGATTTCCTTCTTGCTGTACAAGCCCTAAGCTACTCTTCAGCCATGTCCCTGTAAATAGAAGGTAGTAGAAGGCATTACAGACACTCAGCACCTCTCTCTGGAACAGCTGCAGACAACTGGAAACGCAAACTGTAACAAAGTCTATCTGTGCACTAAGCACTGCTGTACATTGCTGTAGGTGCATGACAGGTCATGCCTCCGTCAGCGGCATCTGAGGGCTATCACAAGCATTCATCTCTGCGGCCATCTCAAAAGCTTATATACATAAAAGAAGCTGTTTAAAATCAAATGGAGCTTTGAAAAAGGATTAAAGAAAATAATCACTGTCATTTTAGATTTCCTTTTTTTGAACAAGGATATTTCCAAAGCTGATTATGCGTAGACATCAAACCTCTAAAAGACAGAAGCTTGCACGCACGCAGCAGTCCCCTGCGCCACACATTCATCTCCTGCACTGGCTGACAAATTCTGCAACAGTAAAGAAAATGCTTCCCCCAGGAGTTAGTTTCCCATATGGAAACAGGCTCATGAAGGCTCCTGCCAAGAGATGTAAATTTGAGTCCTTCTGTCCTTCAGCAGTGACTAGTCATTCAGACTATGTATGGGTGCAGGAATACTGCTCGTCTGGTAATGGATGATAAGTTTTCTAAAATATGTTTTTCAGAGGAAATATCATAGATTTTTAGAATTATCAAATGGTAATTGCAGAGTAAATAAGACCGACAGCCTTAGAACCATGGGTTTGACAGCCTTAGAACCATGGGTTTAAGTAATCAAAATGCTTCAGTGGTCCAGCAGACAATCTGTACTACTTGAAAGCTGTTCTATTTTCACAAGGTAAGTTATGTGGCAAAAAATGGGCTACAGAATAACCTTATAAACTGAAGCAACTGTTTACATTTTTAATATATTGAGAGTCCTAACTCCGGCACTGGAAGGAAAAAAAAATCACTGTGGTTTCCTATACACTGACTAGCTCATACAGTTTGCATACTGCTCTCACTTTTATTCTCTTTGAAATAAACACAGGTTTGTTATTCCACAGACAGCTGAAAATTAAACCAGCAGAACACAGACAACACTCTATTTTTTTCTGAACAAGAATTCACCTGAAAACATCTAATGGTAGCTATATATGGGCACATGCAAAAGAACAAATACATTTAGGAAAAAATAGTTGCACCCCGTGACTTTTGGGTTTGAACACTTTACTGACGTCCTAAAAAGCAGCAACAAACACACCCAAAACACCAACACCAGCCCCATCCCTTCCCTCCCGCTGCTTGCTCCCTATGGCCCTCCCGCGGGCCCTTCCGTGGCACCGGGCAGCCCTGCTCCGTGGGCGCCATGGGCCAGTGTAGGTCCCAGCAGGCCAGGACGCGGGAAGCCCAAGGAGGAGGTTCCTCCTCACCCCCTCAGCCCACCGCCAGCACAGCTGAGCCCTGCAGAGCCGCCAAGACCCCTGCGCAGCTCTGTGCGTCTGGCCCAAGGGGAGGAAGTGGTGCATTTACCTCACCCTGCTTCAAACGCTCCCTTCAAAGAAACTTGGGCCTTGTACTTGTAGTTCTTTCTTTAAACAGGCGCCTATGCATAATTTCTGAAAATGTACTTTTTTTTCAGACATTGCTAAATACTCTGTGATCACTTGGCAGCGAGTGCAGCACACTCAAGGGATTGTATATTTTTAATACCTCTGAGATACTGATGATTTCTTCAGTGTTTCTTAAATTATCCATCTGTGCAAATCTAGTATGTATGAGAATGCCTTTTCTGACTACTTATTTCTTCTTTACTATTGATTTTTTCCTTTACCCTTGAAGTCCACTATTTTGGTTAATAATTCCACAGGAATATAGTGAAAGCTTGTTACAAAAATATATGTGAGAGAATTTCTACATACAGGTAAATATCAAAGATGTGTGATGTATCTGAGGCTAAGCTGAACTTGTGTGCAGTTCATTTATGTGTGCAGTTTTTGAGAAAAATAGGAAAAGCAGATTCACTTTCTTCTCCAAAGAGCAACTTTTCAGATTTTCTACCAATGCACTTTTCAGGAATGTGTCATTCCAAGAGCCCTGAATCACGAGCTGAAAAATTAGTTTACAGTGTCAAAAACTGCTTCTGTTCTGTGTTGTGCCTAAAATGCCATTTATGAGAAAAGTCTGCTAAACCTAAACATCACAATTTGCTTCTGCAAAATCTGTGAAGCAAGTAATTGAGACCCAGATGCTAGGCCTGAGAAAACAGCTGCTTCAGGAAAGGAAGATTATCCACCAAAAATGCAGCTGCATGAAACATAACTTTAAGAATGACAGAGATATAAAAACCTGCTACAGAAAAAAAAAAAAAAAAAAGAATGGAAGGGCCCGGGTGATTATTTCACCCTGCCCTTCTTTATAGCCTCTCAAGCCCTTAAATTCATGCTCATATACATGCACACATAGAGCACATAAATAGGTAATGCAGCCAAGTTCATCTTTGAGCAGAAGTTATTATTGATTTCTTCACTAGGGGGAACTTGTGTCCAGCTTGCTTTGGTCACTAAACACTGCGTCCTAATGAGCAGAATCCTTGTAATGCCTCTTTAAAAGCCCTTTGCTCAATAGCACTGCGCTTGCATAACGTGGGCCGTGACGGAGACACTGACAGCGGCCACGCTCTTATCGCGGCGAGCAGAGCCCGGCTGCCATCCTGCCAAACAAGCAGCAGCACCGATTGCTCATATTTTACCCACAAAAGCAATCCCTGTATTTGCAGGGTAAGCAACGACAGTGACTAGTGCGCAAGGTCAGGCAGGCTCTGGGCTCATCTTCCGCTCGTTGCGGACACCCGTCATTGCTACCCACTGGATGTGCTCCAGAAAAATTATGGGTGGGTGTAACAACAGCAAAAAAATGGTATTCCCCCTCTCTAACAGACAATTAAGGGATTTTTAAACATACCAGATAATGAATCTGGTACTGGACATCATCCGACAAGACTTACAATGCTCCTCTGTTAAGTATGAGAAAGTCCATACCCCGCACATTAGAATGTGGTGACAGCTACAAAGGAACTGCCGTTTAAATAGCTCTGTGTTCACAGAGAACAAGCTGCTTCCCGGGACAAAGCCAAGCGTGGGCTCCCGGGAACCGCGGGGAAACCATCTTGCCCAGTACCTTTTGTGAGCCCTTCTTGGTCGCAATTTGCTGAAACCCCCCCTCTCATTTCTGCTGTCCCTTAAAGTTCATTGACAAAACAGATGGTGGGAGAAAGCAGAGCCCCCACCCATGCAACAGCAGCACCACTGGGTTTTCCACTGCATTTCCACTCAAAGCCGAAGTCCTGTGTTGTTTCACACAGCCAAAACCCAACACGGCACCGTGGGGAACCGAGGTGCCATCAGTACCTGCAAGTCCATCAGTGCAGTTCCAGGTCTCTCGTTTCACCCTTTCTAGGTTCTAGTATCCCATTTAGCTGCTACTGAAGAATGAGTAGGTTTTTATAGCTTCCTATGGGCAACACCTTGCGGTAAATAACTAATGCCAGACATCATACGAAGCCAAGATCATTCCCATTGTACTTACCAGCTATGCTCAGCTTTTCAAACCACCTTGACTAAGAACTGCATAGCTGTGCAGCCTTGTGGATGGATTTCTGATCACATCCCAGATTCTTCCTAGCAATAGGAATGAAGGTATTTGCTGAAGGTGCAGCTCACTACCCTTTGTGTCCCCACGTATCTGCTTTTGCGAACAAGGATGGAGGTTGACAGGCAGTGAGTAAAAATATTCTTCTATTTCCTGCCCTTTCCTACCCACTAGGTGGCAAATGGCACAAGGACAAGCGGCCCAGGTTCTCATGTGCAGGCAGCAATTGCAGGAGAACCAAGCAGAAGGTCTCAGAAGGGAAGGCGGGGGGAGGTCTTACCCTGCTGCATGGCTCAGTATTATGATAGTTAATTTGTTATTATCCAAACCTCCTCTACCCATCTCATTTCTCCTTCAAGCCAGCACAACACGTGGTTTCACTGCTTCCTAAGTTGTACATGGTGTGCAACGACTGTTAAGTAATAAAAAATAAACGCGAGTATAAACAGAAAGCAGGACAACTAGCTGGATGCAACGGAACTGCTCCCTTCTGTCCCAGATGGGTTCTGCGGCTCCAGAGAAAAGACGCCAACGCATCTCTGGAGCAGAAACTGCACGTTCAGAATGGTTTGTCAGCATCGGATGATTTCGGCCAATTTGTCATCAATTCATAAAGAGCGTCTGGTGCCTCATGGAAAAAATCTATATATAGAGACAGTCTTGCTTATAGATTATTTTCACATTTCTCTTCCTCTTTTTCCTCTATTACTGCGCAGTGGAGCCAACATGCTGATCCAGGATTCAAGTCAGGGGAGATGTCTCTTGGCTCAAACTAATGGTAGTGGGAGAACCTAGGAGTTTAACTCTTTCCTCAGCAAAATACACGGATTTATTATTATTATTATTATTTAATAAATGGTGTAATCTAACAAATATCTTCTTGAAAACTATTTAGAACAGCGACACAGCCTTCCATTATGCACTTGATTTAAAGGCAGGATAAAAGAACTATCATTATTAACTCTGCAAAGCATACAGAAATCAGAGTACTTTAATAGAAATACTAATCAAAAAGTAATCAGATGAAGGAAGCTGAGCTTCAACTGACTGAAAAATACCCAAATACTAGAAACAAGTTGAAGACTGCAGCAAAGTTCCATTAGAGAAATTAGCTCTGCTAGAGAGAAGTATCTTATAACTTTGCTTCTGATGAGAATGCATATCTATTTCAGGCAGCTCTTAGGACTTGCCAATGGGAGCAAGAAGGGATGATGAGCAAGCTTGAGCAGCAAAATTCTCAGTTTCAACACACAGGACAAGTGCTAAAATCTAAACAACACAAGCATTTAAATTTGTGATAGCTATGTTTATTTTCTCCTAAATTACTTTTGCTATGTGAGCTTTTGGAAGGAAACGTCTCTACTGACAAAATATCGTTTGCTTTTTGTTTTGCTTCTTTTGAACAACTGGCGATGGGCTCATCCAGTCATGCCGAAAGCCACCGAGCAGGGAAACAAAACTGTGCTACTTACAGCACAAATGATCTGGTTCCAATAGATTTGACAAATAAGAGATCCAATTAGTCTGAGAGCAAATTAAGCATAATCTCATTATATGAATTTATTTTTATTCACAAGATTATCTTCCCTGAACAGGAGACTTCTGGAAAGAAATGAAAGATACTTTTATCACTATTTGGTAGCTTAGATGTTTAAATAAACATTTCTTAATGAGAAGTGGCTTTCCTTCAGCAGAGATCTCTTCTATGATGTCTATGATGCCTTGGATTGCCTACTTAAGCAAAGATTCACAGCTAAGTAGAGATGTATGTGTCAAAAGGAATGAGGCAGGTTATTACTAGACAGAGTGTGGGACAGCAAAGGATATTCAGAATTCACTAACAGTGAACTGTTTCTAGCAGTAATTGATTTAGACAATTCAATGGCAATGTTCTTATAGTGCTAATGAAGGGCAAGTTTGTGAAAATATCAAATTGTACCTTTGCATTCTGCCTACTGAAAGCTGCTTACAAGATTTTTTTTTCCAAGTAGAAAATCACCTCTACCTGCATTAGTGTCCACGTTTTACTCTGGAAGGATGGATTTTTGAGTTTACTTGTGTTTATTTTCTAAAAAGCTAAAAGCCATGGAAATAGGAAGTTGAAAAATTCCTTCCTGACCATCAGTAGGCATTATTTTCCTCTTTCCTCCACCCCCTAAATACACCGGGGTTTAAAGATTCTTAGCATTTAAGTTAATATTGCAATTTTGTTTTTGGAGTTGCTAAGCAACATCAAAAAAATAAATGTCCCTGCTCTGAGCTCATGCCTTTATTATTCTTCCACTCACACAGAATTTGTTATACAAGCCTTCCATGCTTAAATCCTACTGATTTAGCAGTACCATCATTATTTGGTGTCCTGTATGGAAAACACACACTTTTAACATGATACCTGAAAGATTTTTGCATGGAAGAAATCTAACCGTTCATTTTATTACTGGTGTCTGAGAAGCTTGGTTGATTTTGTCATCTCTACTCAGTTTTTCCCTTAAATCACATACCAGATATTAATAGAAGAACATGCCAATTTTCATTATTTAATAATTTTAGCAATGCCTCACTGTGGAGAAAACCCCTTGTATTGTTTTGGTCCCCTCAGCATTCCCTTCCTGAATGCCAGAACAGAAGACTTATCAAAGAAAATGATTTCCATACATAAACCAGTAATTGTATTTCAAATGGGAAAGCCTAGCTTTGCTTACTGCTCCACTATTCCTGGTCACTGATGTACTTGATAGATACCACATTATTTATTACATTATTAATCACATTGTCAGTTACTGACAAAATTACTAGAGCGAGTAATAAAACCATGAAAGAATTTAAAATACTTTATGGTTTTTACTTCACGCAGCCTTCCATCACACGCACAGTCAGTTCTTCTTTTTCAAGCTGGAAAAAGTGACTGGATTCATCTCCTCGGGGCTGCCCCACATCCTCCTCAGCTTCCCCCAGCCCCAGCTGGACACCTCACCCTGGACCCGCTTTCTTCTGCACTGAGCTGCAGTGATGCAGCCCCCTGCTCCCTGCCTCCGCTCTCACCACCAGCTCCAGCAGTCCTAAGGAACATTAATCCTTGCCCATTTCCTGATTTCCAGTGTCCATCTTTTCTTTTCTTCTACTGTATGGTTTTTGCAGGTGGAGCTATAACGCCAGCCACAAGACACAATGTACAGCCTGTTACTCAAGTCAGTGTCCCCAGGCATGAAGTGTTTTGTTTCAAATTTTACTTCCTTGACACAAAAGAACAGATTATTTGTGCATTGTCATCACATTTTGGCACTGACTTGATCCCTTCTGTGTCCTATTAATCTCCACTAACGCCATGCCACGAATTAGCTCATCTGCTGTGCCATGAATTCCCACGGCCACCGTTCATGCGGCTTCGATGGCCCGGGGAAAAAGGCGAGGAGCGGGTCCAAGACTCCACTGACATCACTCACGTGTTTGAAAACCACCACATCTGTTTCAAAAAACAGAGTACGTCCTGATAAACAACCAACAAGCACCTCCTGCGAACCACTCCAGTGCGTGAGGAATGGATCCACATCTCCAAAGGAATCGTATTAGCGAGAACGTACCTCAGGGAGCTACACTGAGGAGCATCCGAGAAAGAGCTGCTTCTCCTTCCGAAGCGGAGCTCATCTACAAGGCTGCAATTATATCTGCACCTATTACGGAGGCATCGTGCATGATAAAAAGCTGGGTTTGGTAGCTGCTATTTCTATGGCAACGCACAAAATACAGAATTCTCTGAAAGAGTTAGTTAAGGGTCTGTGTTCCTCAGTGTTATTCAATCCTTTACGAACAATTTAACCTTGACAGTTGAGGTAAAAAGGAAGTTAAAATCAAGTTGTCAAAGAGTTTGTACAGCACAGAAACTGTGTAACTTTGTGGAGGTTTGGTCTTCTCCTGGCAATCTGAAAATAAATCTTTGCACTACCAGCAAATTTGTGCTAGAATCAAATGTTCTGGATCTGTTTATAACACTTATATGAAATTCAGAGTTTCAGGGGTAGGGGATGTGTTTTCTTGCACATATGCTCCGCTCCTTGTACAGTAAAAATTCCTTTGCTGGGGCTTAGGACAATATGAAGGCCAGGTAAATCACCCATTCTGTATCTTTTTCACATCTAACAAATATAGTGAACCCATATTCCAGTTAGTACCAATACAGTCTACAACATGTAAATATATATCCTCATGGCTTCTTTTGAAGACAAAACATATAATCTTCACTTTGCTGAAGAAGAAACAAGTAGGAAACCCTGACTGTACACACACACACACACAAAAGGAAATCTGGAAATTTTCCAAAAAAGGGCAGGCAATCACCCAGGAAAGAAAAAAAGTACCATATTTTCAAATGTATTTATGGCATGAAATCTATTGATGACATCAAATACAGACAGAAAGAAAGCACTGACCAAGTTCTGCATGAGGACATAAGAGTGTTGCTCTTTATAAGCTATATTAAAGTTCCCCAAGATGCCCTTCTCTCTATTCTGGCTTTGCTTTACATTAATACCTGGCTACACCGCTTTACTGCAATACATGAAAACCTACATACAGCTCTAGATCTATATCTACAAGTCCAAAAACTGCATTATGCTTCTATAGTGTGCACAATGAAACTGCAAGCCTAATGAAGAATGCTGCTCTTACAGTTTTGTTCACTGAATCATATGAAAAATAGGCCTCTTAGCATAAAGTATAAAGAATTCAAATGGGTGTTGAGGAGAAATGAGCAGAGTGAGTGCTGTGTTACTCAGTCCAGCTGCTGGGAGATGGAAATTATGCAGAAGGTAGAAAGTTTCTGCCGGGATCTGTAATATTCATTTCCAGCACTTTTGACTGAGGAAGACAAAGCTAGAAATAAGTCTTGGCCAAAAATTTGGTGTTCAAGAATAGAAAAATTAATTATATTGCTGTAAATCCTACTGACATCAAGGCAAGTATACAGGAAGTCATGATCCCAACCATCTGTTTATGGGTAATGGAAAAAAAAAAAGTTTTTTAATCTCTTCAGAATCTGAGGGAAATGAGATAAAGCTTAGCAGAAAAAGAAAAGAAAACATAAAATTGTTAACAATCCTGATTACAACATGATAATCCAAAACATCTCTTATGTTCAAAACTATAAGTGTGTTTCATAATACATATAAAAAGCTCTTCCAGGGTTATTTGAGATCTGAGGGTCAGATACAGGCACATCAGCAGTGCAGAATGTTGAAGCTGTATTTTAGTGCATATAACTCCATAATGATAATGCATCTGTGCTTATCAACACCTTCTCCAAGAACTGCAGCAGAGAGGGGCACTGAAATGCATCTCCAGCACCAGAACAAGTTTCAGTGCAGTCCGTTACCCTAAAACTTCTCGGGGCATAGTTGTTGTTCATTTTATTAATTATTCAGAAATGTATTACTGCTTTAATTTGCTTGCTGTGCACACAAAGCAGTAAGTTTGTTTACTAATAAAGTATCTTATTGGGATCTCTATATAATAGATGAAGCAGACTGTCTTACTTCAACGTCAGCCTGCTTCTTCTGCCTGTCTCATCTGTGACAACGAAGTCACTCACACACTTGAGCAAACTATGCTGTTTCTCCCCCTTCTCTCCCTGTCCTCCATCCAGGACAGAAACTATGGTAATGAAAACATAGATTGTTTATGGTAAACACCCTGACACTACTGATTATTTTTGGCTGCTGTAATGTGCAAATATGCCCAGTTTCTGTAGAAACTTACAAAAATCTCTGCATTTCCAGCCAGATGCCACTTTTACATTAGCGCATCATGTGCTTAGAATCGTGTATGAGAGTCTAAGGATTAAGAGGTATTTCTAATATTTCTGTTCCTTCTCTGCTCCCTCCCCTAAAAGTGAAACATGTTTCTGCCTTTTAGAGCACATTGTACTTCACAGGGTAACCATGAAAACCACGTATATTTGGAACAAGAACATGCTCTGCACAAGGAGGTGCCCGCGGCACTGCACACACCATCGAGACGCTCTCCACAGCAGCTGCACAGGGCATCCCTACCTCTCCATTCACTCGACTTTCAGATACAAGTGTGAAAATTGAAGCCACTAAATGTCTATTAAGGGAACACCGCAGCATAACTAGCACTGAAAAGAATAGCTCCTGAAATGTTGCAGCAAGATATGGCTGGTTGACAGCCCTTAGGGTATGCGTGTAGCCTGTACAAGATAAGAGTAGCTGCTCTATTTATTATGCTGGGCTGCTCTAACTTGAACTGGTTGGGATGTGGCCAAAACTCTCCTAGAACTGGCATGCTGCAGCCAGGCCTTAAATGCATCTTTGTTGAACATCTTGAGCTGAAGCAAACATCTTCCCTGCAACTGAAGTGCAAGCTGGAAGCCTGAGCATAACATCATCAATACCTTCCTTCTCTAGGGCTTTGCCAAGTTAAGTGGCCTGACAAAAACCTTATTTGCGCAGCAGTTCTGCTGCTGTCTCCTTCCAACATCACAAGTGCTCCAGTAGTTTCTCATGAAGCAAAATGCAGCACTGATTAACTAAGGTATTGATCTCTACTAATACATCCTACACCCACAACGAGGTAACCAACTCCTTATATGCAGTAGTGAAAATCACACAATATAGTTAGAAGGAGCTTTTGTGGCCTCACTGCAGAGGCACAGAAGGCACAGAAGGCACATAAGTAAGAAAGCACCATAATCAAAATCAGAAGCATTTTCCTGGCAGTGAGGCACTGAGGAGCCTGCAATGAGGCAGGCAACGGATAGGAAGGGTTAGTGATGGGTGCTCCTGGTGCAGAAAGCAAATGTGAGCCAGTCTCCCAAGTATTTCTTTAAACAGTGAAAACACAACAGTTTTAGAGTCAGGAGTCAAAACCAGTTTCAGGAATAATATAAGGGAAACTTACTCCTAGGGCACCACTAGAAAAGGATCATTTCTGCAGTTGACGTGAACTCTAAATCCTTTCAACATACTTTTTCTCTACAATTCAGTCTTGGACTACACTGAAAACATTTTACATTAAATCCTACGTTTTTGCCCTCTAGTATATTCAATGGCATCTTTTATCAGGAATACTACTGGAAAAAAAAACAGCATCTTTTTCAGCAGAGGCAGGAAGGAAGCCAAAAGGTCATTTTCCTTTCCACCTTCCCTGCTCCCCTCTCCCCTCCGCCATAATACAGTGGTTTCCCCTCCATTCCTCTGATATAATCAGAAACTGCATCAAAACTTCTGCTTTGCAGGAACAAAACTCCATTAGACCAACTGACGTGTCTGGATCCTAAATCTTCTCACTTCCACAGAGCCTCTGCCCTTCTCCCACTCTCCTGTCTCCCTTTTCTTAACAACCCCCTGGTATTTACTTCCAGGGCACAGTGGGATGGGTGGAGGGAGTCCTTCAGAAGGGCTGCCCAGTGTCCAGGGCTGGGACAATTCTCCTTCATCCTTTCACATCGAAGGTCTCAGGCAGATCAGCATGGTATAGCAGCAAGCAACAAAAAAAAGGCAGGGAGCCAAAAATCACAGATTTCTGGAGGGACTTCTGCGTTCCTGCTCACAACAGCAAAGTTCATCCTGCTGTTTTAGAAAAACCTGAGTGTATTTAATAGACAATGTTGATAAAATCTTTCATCCTTTCCAGTGGTTCATGGATTTTGCTTTCCCCCATCCCCCAACCACAACTCTCTTTTTTTTTTCTTAAATAATCTGTGTGTACTTTCCTTCCTGATAGCATTAGTCAATCTCAAAGTCAATCACAAAATAAAAAGATACCATTAACGTTTCCTAATGGGAACCAAGAAACTGAGCCACAGATACGTGAGTTGGACTGAAGGTCAGAGAGCTGCCTGGTGGCAGGACCAGAGCAGCTCCCATTTCTCCAGACCTCAGTACAATGTCACAGCTGAGGTCTCACTCTTTCTCAGATCAAATGAAATCAAATGCTCTCAAACTAGATTTAAAGAACTATTTAATATTTGCAAAATGTCATATTTACAATATTTTTTGATACAGCAGTGGAACAAAATGCTATTCAAGTATACAGCTGCATTGCTTAATGCAACTCATTGTCTTCTCTGATTTTAGACAGAAAAAGAAAACAGACTTCTGTACACTTTAGCAAGGACATTAACAAGGCATAATAAACGCAGCAAGACATTAATTTCAGACAAATGGAGCCACGTAGGGCATCACTATTATATGTTACTTACCGAATTTTTGGTCAAACCTCCACGCTGGGACGTGTGCATTGTGCTTCAGGTTGCTGTTGGGGGGCAGAGGCACTGTCACGTAGATGGGGCCGTTCACGGGGACTGGGGTCCCATCACTGCTGAGCAGGTGAACGCTGACTGCTGTGACGGGGGTGAGGTCGTACCTAGTGCTGTTACCTGCCACGAGAAGGAAGGAATGTGATGACTACGTATTTTCCCCAACATTTAAGACATGCCCAACAGGTTCAACACCATGGTACTGGATGGATATATTTCTCAAAGGAAGATGATATTTGGAAGAAGCTTTAGGTACAGTTTATAATCAAGAAGACCTGGAGCACAAAGCAGTAGGTATTGAGGTCTGCCTGCAAGAGGCATTGATTGCCTGTAAAGTACCTTCCTATGCCAGACTGACAAATTTTAAACTACTACAGCATTTGTGTGAAGCGCCAAACTGAAGATATCGGGAACAAGGTATGTTAATTCTGTATAATTCTACAGGCTCAGCTCTGCGCCAGGCTTTTGGTTGCTGTCAAGGAGAGTGTCGCTTTACGGATGCAGGCAGCCCAAGGAGGGATGAAAGGGCCGACCCGGCACAAACCCTCCGCTTTGATGCACTCTAAGCTATGGGGCAGCAGCAGAGCTTCCAGGGGGATGAAAGTGCTCAGAAAAGAGGCACTGTGAAGATGGCCATATCAAAAAGCCACAGAGGTGACAGGAAAGAAAATAAAAAGAATTAGAAAAATAAGGTTGGGGAATTCAGCTAGGGAGGAGGGGAAGGCTGCCAGGCTACCCGGGCATTTATATCACCAGCTCCAACGGTGCAAGATATCATCCCCTCACAGCCTCAGGATATAAAGCAGAGAGAAAGGAGCAAGTTGGGGTGGGGGAAAGGCTGTTCCTTTATTTGTGTTTATCCACAGCCTGCACACTGATATATAGGTATATACAGTACATATCTATAATTGCTGTCAGATTGACTCTTGGTCCTAAATTCATTTCACATCAACCATCATACAAGTGCATAGCAGATCTGTCTTCCAATCTCCACTGATCTGAACTATATTAAAACTTGTGACTATCACAATAGGGCCAAACATGCCATTATTAATCTCCTAAACCATCTATTCTGCACATGAAACTAAATTCAGTGATGACAGGTGTCACAGCACTGCAAGAACTCCATCAAGTGCCTTCAACGTGGAAATGAGAGAGTTGATTATGTTTTTTTTCGGGGGGGAAGGTGCTTTATTTAGAGGTGAGGTTACTCTGAATGATAATTATGTTTATGATAAGTCTAATAAACAGCATTTAATTTAAAATGACAATATGTACCACTGGTATTATCACAGAATGAAATACCAAACAACTTTCCCTGAGGCTGATGTCAGAGAAATAAATTCCTGTTGCTAAATTATAGCATAACCTGGTCAGGTCTTGGCATACACAAATTCAAAAAGTGTAACATAAATGTTTCTGGAATTTAATACCTCAAAATAAATTATGTTTTATATTTTAGTTGATTCTTTTCAGAGATTTAGAGTTTTAAATTTTGCTGTCTTTAGTGCCTTGATAAGACATATCTACCTTGTATCTACAAATATGCGTTTTCAGCTGACAAAAAAAAAATACCCTATTGGTGACTTATTTATTTATTTATTTATTTATTTTACTTCAGGGGCACTGAAACTTCAGTAGTGGGCTGAATACATTACATCAGAATATAAAGAAGTTTCTGAAATCTACTGACCTGTGGCAAGGAGAAAAATCTTTTAGGGTGCTATCTGTAGATAAATGCTTATTAGAGATAACTTTTCTCCTTTCTGGAAATACAAAGTAAAATAAAACAATCCATTGCTTATGAAACACTCAGATGCTATAAAAATGGTAACCATGTGCACAAATTAAACGGGAGTTGACTTCAATAAATGTCAGCTTGCATTTATCACTTGCCATTTTTGACATCTGGTGACCTGTAAAAAGCTCTAGAAGTCAGGAAAAAATCTATTGTGACTTTGACTTGACTCTTTTGCAAAGAAGCCACCAAACCACCACGGGTAATGATCATTCGTGAGCTCAGTCCATCGCTGCAGTCTGCAGACGCTTTGCTTAGGCAGGGGAAAGGCTGAGATTCTGTGAATCCATCGCAGTGCTCACTCACTGCATGAGGGCCCCAGCGCCGTGCACACAGCAGCAGGCTGCCACAGTGCTGCCTCTTCCCTATTCCTGCTACCTGCTTGCAAGGTTTATGCTGGGTACAGGCTGATTCCAGCACTGAATTTTCACTGCTCCATATTACCACTTCTATACCCAGCTGGAATTGTGAGAAAACCTTTTTTTCCCCTTTTTCCTCTCAACTCAAAGAGAAGAGATTTTAGCTAAAACAACTATGAAGACACCCTAGATAAACAGTAGCCACAAAATTGAACATATTTTTAAAAATGGGGGGACCTGCTCCAAATGTCTACAGAATTGTAAATGAATAGAAGAATAACTGAAAAAAATAGGAGGCATTCACAAACAGTCTATATTTTCCTAGATAAATCAATGCTAGGTTATTTAAAAATTCTAGAATTTGGACATGCTATTTTCCTTCTTTTCTTGAGAATGGAAATATTTAAAAATCGCCAGCAGGTGGTGACCTCACTTTTTTCCTCCCTTCACAAGGTTTTTCAGGTGAAATCTTTGCCAAATCACTTAGAGATGGAGAAGACGGGAAAGTCTATCCAAGTTTAGGAATGCAATGTTTCCACACCAGGACCAACTTCTACAAAAAACAGGACATTACATCTGTATCACAGTTCGAGTATGAATACACGGTATTCACAGGCCATATTGTACTGTACTGAATACTGCAGTATTCAGGAAACAAGGCTCGCTCTCAGGCTCTTAAGCCCTGTTTCCTTCCAGGTTGTTTCGGTCTTTTGTGCCAACGTCAAATCTAGCCCTGCTCTGCTCGAGCTCCCAGTTCAGCCTGCGCACAGCCAAGGGGGGTCTCCTCTGCTTGAGAGGAGCCGGGGAGGCCGAGCAGTGGGAGATGAAGGGCCAGTTGTGTAACTCATGGGAGAGGCGACCACTTAAAACTGTGGCTAATTAAGTGCAAGGGAGGGAAGGGACTGGGAAAGAGGAATCGCCCTGGCACATTCAGCAGGTTTGAACATGGAAGGGAAGGAGCAGATGGAGAGAGGAGTGAGATCAAGTACGTTCCTTTTTTTATAATAGAGCAGACACTGTCTATCTCGTTCGAGTATAAGCAGCTGGATAAAATTTGAGGATGAGCCTGGGGAAATGGCAGACGAAGAGATGGGACGAGATGCACTCGCTGAAGCGGGCAGGAGTAAGGCAGGGAGACGCACTGCTAATTGCGACGAAAAAGAAGATGCTTGGGTTTGTAGAAAGAAAAGGGGAAATTTATTTGCTCGCTTTAGCTGAGGAAGAGCTGTCCAGCTCACTCATGCTCTTTACACATGTGCCCTCCTCTTCATCATCACCAGATCAGCCCATGAGAAGCCAAGGCAGCCCGCGAGGCAGCAGGGAGAGCCTCAGAGCAGCCTTTGGGTCAGCTCAGCTCTGTCATGCCCGCCCGGTGGGGCTCAGGCCAGCAGCCCCAAGCACTCGGTTCTGGAGGTGAAACAGCAGCAAGGTTTTGCTCATCACTCTTCTGAATGCCCCTGCAAGTCCCTTGCCTGCTTCCTGCCCCAGTCTGAACACAGAAAACACATTATTCTCTCTTTTCTGTGGCAGCATTTTAAGCACTTGAAGATGCCCAATTCTTCCACTTTTCTCTAGCCCACACAACACCAATTATTATCTCAATCAAGATTAAATGAGAAGTAACAGGCAGTGGCAGTCATAAAAATGTTCTAAAGCTCTGAGTTCAATACTTGTGTTTCTGTTACAAATTTCCATTTTCCACTCTTTGGTGGTAAATGAATTTGTACATCTTTGACTTAAGTCAGATCCAAAAGTACAAAACATTTAACAAAGCCATTGAAACAACTCCACTTAAACAGTAGAGCACCACAGTAGTAAATTCTTAATATACGGGCATTTTATTTACTTCTAGGGAAAAAAAAACAACAATTTCATGGTTTTCTGAAGTTAAAACTCTGCCTTCACATGAATCTCTGCTTTTAATGAAACAAAGAAAGAAAAAGGTGACACATTTGGAGATATAGCTCTAAACTGCAGGTGTAACAAACTTTTCTATTCTTCAACTTTTTCTATTCAATGGCTGCATTTAAGGGATGGAGGACCTTGCTACCTGTGCTGACTTAAACATTGATTTCTGTAATTAAGATTGTCAGAAAAAGCACCAGATGAATGATGCTAATACCATAAAAAATTGTTAAGTTAAGAGGTGGATGCCCAAGCAAATATGAAATTAAAACCAAAACAAAAACAAACTGTTACCTGTTCCATTTCCATCTAATCCCTGCAAATGAGGAAAACTGTCCACTTCCCAGGGTGAACTGGCTGCTGTTAGATAGGCTGTCAGATCACTGTAGCTTGTGTTCTCTGGTAATTTCACAGATCTTCTCTGAAAGTGAACTTGTGGCTGGGTCCGTGTCCCTAAAAAAATTAAAGGTGACTTTAGATAGAATATTTAGGAGAGCATTTGTAGGGTTTTTTTTTCCATTATAAAATAAAATAGCTTGGGATGGACAGAGACTTCAGAAAGTTACAACAAAAGTGGAGGAAATGCATTTTTTTTAAGATTTATTTTGCAACCACTACTATGTTTCCACTAGCATCACAGAGTAAGTGTTTTAAGGTATCTAATGTTGTAAGTTCTCTGATTATGCTATTTCCAAGATCACTTCAAAATTCCCTGAAACCTTCTTTTAACCTGAAACCTCTTTTATCACTGAAACCAGAAATGAATTCAGAAGTAATATATGCAAAACCTTAAAAAAAAAGTTTAATATTATTGCTGAAATTTTGCTTCCTTTGGAGTAACTATATGAATATAGTTTAAATTCTTTAAAATGCCATGCTTTAAGAGACTACTACCTGTAGTCTAAATTAACTTGTATAATTTCTCACTTTATTTTTTACAAAGCTCTGGCCACATTGCTATCTCTAGTATTGAGATGACGCTCACTAAAAACACCGTACAAAGAGATACCCTTGTCAGAGGTTGGATGAAAACAGTTTCTATATTTTCCCACACACCAAACACATCTTCTAAGTAGAACCAGATTACTTGGCCTACAAGATTTCTCCATTTTTCTCTGTCTTGTATAGTTTTGTATTTTTTCAAGATCGCTAGTTATTAACTGAAACTGCAACATGATTTAAGACTGTTCCATGTCCTGCTTCATTTCATGTCCCATTCGGATCCTGGGTTTATAAAGTCAATAGTCCTTTTCATTGGCTCCTCACCCTTAGCAGAGTTCAGCAACACTCAGCAAGGCTCCATCTGCAAGTTTGTGTGTGCAACATGCAAATTGCATCTTAAACCAAAAGCTATTGTGTTCTCCAGAGCTCATTTGGAATCCCCCCAGAACGCTCCCCACGCAGCACAAAATCAAGTTTTTTGTTGTGAACTCCTACTTGACTACGTGCTTCAAAGATGTCAACTCAGAACAACTTTGCTTCTTTCCCTCTATTAGTCTGACGCAGGAGCTTTATGTTACATGCAGCTTGGCTGACAAAAAGATTAAAGAGCCTGACTCACAACTGCTAAATGCTACAACTGCCAATGTCACTAAGCAGGAGAGGGGAATCTTTTGAATTACCTTCTAGCAAGAGCTCTAATTATAGTAGAATATGAAATTCCCTACACACACAAAAATATATATATCAGCCAAAAAGAATTGCTAGGCAGGCAAATGAGAATTTCCAAAGAGATGACCATTAATTGCTTAGCTGTCATTTCTTTAGTAACTTTGCAAGGAAAGGCAGTAATACCATTTTTCCTTTTTAAATTCTGAAATGTTGAAGTATTTACACCAGGATCTCAAAACTAGCGGCATCCCTAAATCCCTAAATCATTAAATAATAAACATTGGAAATGGTAAAAAAAAAACAAACAAACAAACAAAAAAAAACCTCTTAGTCAATTTCTAGGCTTAAATGGAAAACAACATAAAAGACTAAATAAATTGACTGCAGTGAACTCTGGGGAAGACTTATCTCCCTAGCGCTTTGCAACATCGTAACAGTTTGCGGTACCTCTGGGACAGATCTGCTGAAACATTCAGAGGCTTCTGCCGTATGGATAGGCATCCACAGCAACAAAAACAGCATAAAAAAGCAGTGTTAGGATTACCACTAACAGTTCAATGCAAAATTAGGGGATTTTCCACAGTCAAAAAATCTGATTAAGATGAATTATTCAGGTTGCCAAGAACTGATATTACATTTCTGAAGAGCCAAGTAATTACGAATTAAACACAAAATAACTGCTGTTGAGCCTGTTAAAGTCATTTATTGGGAACTTCTGGGCTTTCTTTTCAGAAAAGATGATTACTTTGTAGCACCTGGGAGAGCTATGAGCTGCTAAATTATAAATTCTTAGGGAGTCTGAAAGCAAACCTCCATGTCTGGGACGCTGCAGACGACACCAAATGCTCTTTGGGCTAAGCTTGGAGCTGAGAGGGGCCCAGCAGCCAAAGGCTGCGACGCTCATTTTAAGGCATTACCCATTCAGAAACTTTTTGTATAAAAAGGAGGTTTACAGTCACTGGCTGCAACCAAACAGCAACGCTGTGCATATATTAAGTCCTCCCATAAAATAATTTAGTCTGCAGAATAACTAGTGAATTCACATGCTGGATAACCAACCTCCTTCATACAGAAACATCCCAAAGAATCTGGCTTCTTTGTTGGTAGCCCTGGACCTCAGGGAACCCACATAACCTCTCTTCCTAAACCAGGAATAGAAGTATTTGCCTATCACTGCCTGGCAGGGGCTTAACTCATTAGCATGAGTTTGCAAATCCGGGCAGTAAGTGAAGACTGCACGAGGGAACTTGTCCTTACCCCAGTAAGGCTGGCTTTCCTGCCGCACACTGTCCCTTCCTTCCCACCACGGATATCCACACAGATGAACCTGGGCTCTGCAAAGAAATGCCCCTTTCCTCCCCTCCTCATTGCGTTGCTGGTGCCCAGAAAACTAAACAGTGACTTACCCAAGATCTGCCTGCCATTCATGGCGACTCTCAGCTCCTCTGCGAGCTCTCCAAACCGTGTCGACTCAAAGGGCAGCAGATGAACAGCTATTAGTGACAGGCATGGGAGACAGGCTGCCCAGACAGGCCGTGGAGTCTCCCTTATGGGGAATCTTCAAAACCCACCTAGATGCCACCCTGTGCCCCGTGCTCTAGGTGTTCCTGCTGGAGCAGGGGGGTTGGACTAGATGATCTCTATAGGTCCCTGCCAACCTCAACCATTCTGTGATTCTGTGAGACTGCTGACGCTTACCACCTTGCTAGAAGACCCCCAGGGCACGATTCCAGCAGAGGTCACAGAGCATTTTGGTGCCTCTTTGGGAGCAGCCTTGCAGGGAAATATGGCAAGTGGCAAAATAGAAAGCTTTGTGCTGATCAGAGGCTTACAAGACAGGATTTTTCAACAAGCCCACACTTACTACAGGGAGGAGATTACTACTATTGCTTTTATTACTCAAGATAGCTAGCTTTGACTTAGAAAAGTAAAAGGGATCCCGAATACATTCAAGTTTAAAAGTGCCATGCAAGTCCTGTCTCCACTTGGCTGGAGGCACGAGGAGAAGGACCTCTGGGTACTGATTATATCATCTTTAAGCAACTTGCTGCCAACACACCAACTGTGATTCAGCTGCTGCCCTTTCCAGCTTGCTGGCGCACACCTGGAGATGCAACCATCTCAAAAGTGCCTCCGAGCAGACACTGGGGAGCCACGCTGCTGTCTGAGCCTCAGTGTATTCTAAGGAATATCCAAATTATCATCAGCCCCTGCTCTGATTGCTCCTGTACAAGAGACAGGTAGAGCCTATACATGCAGCTACCCTCCTCTGGACGCTGGCGCCGGGCTCATTGCCGCACTGAGGTTACATAACCCGAGCAGCTCGTCGCCTGGCAAACTCCTTCCCTTGCAATTACTGTCAGAACACAGCAAGCGTGTTGTAATCCTACCACCAAAATGAAGTTGGCTCCATCAATTCAGGCAAACCTCTCAGTTGCATAATAAGTTTCTTGCTGATTAGTTATTCAAAGGGAACTGGTAACTTACTGTACAAGACAGGTCTTTCTTTTCCTTTGACTGGTGCTTTAAACACCAGTGTTCCCAGTCTGTTCCTAGTATAATGAGTTCTGTTCTGTTCTCATTTTTGCTCTATGTTAACTCCTGATCATCTCTTCTGAAGCAGCTCAAAGTTACTGGGAAATAAATTAGAAGAATAATGGAGAGAAAAACTAGGTCACAAGGATTCGGGATCAGGATTAGATAGGTCCCATTCAAACGCAGTACAACGTCCAGGCGGTTCTTCAGTTAGGTTTCATCGTAACAGAACTCCCAGGAAAAGGAGTGTGGGCTGGTTCCATAAAGTAGTTTTTACTATACAAGAATGAGAGTTCAAATAAATTCCAACTCTTAGAATACTTTGGGTAACATTTCCTTCATTTTTTTCCCTTCTCTACTATACCAGCATGGAAGCAGAATCTGTTACATTATTATAATTTAAAAATATTGGGAACATCCTGAAGAAACTCACTGAAAGGAGCAAGACAGAAACATATCTAGGAGTGTCATGTAGCTGTTAAATGTTCCTCTGGCCCTTTAATGTTCCCTGAATTTTGAAGAAAGGAAGTTATTAAAATGAAAAGATTTTTCTTTTTCAGGGAATTGCACAATATGAGCATATTTGAGTAAGATTATTTAATACAGTTTGATGGCAGAATACTGTTGATAAACAATGTTTCATGTTTTGCTGAGTGGAACCCCTTGTGGTTTAACATACTCCATAGTCCATCTAATTTGTCCCATTAGATAATGTCAGCTCTCATACTGCACAATATACGTACCCCAGCTGTGCTGTTATGTAGCTCCTTCTGAGTGTTCCAGAAGCTACATAATTTGTTTAGTGCTTTCAGCTTCAGTCATATCTAGTGTTCTCATTAATGAAAAGCCTATTGTGTCTAGATGGATTCTAACCATAATAAAGGATGCTATTATATTCCCTCTGATAAAACAAGGTTACCTTAAAGCATTATTGAAAGTAGTAGTCTTCTGTTTATTAGATCTCTGCTAGAGTTCAGAATGATGGTACTGATACTGCATGTGAAAAGCTAATACACAGTTTATGAGTAATAATGCTAAGAGGAAGGAAGGCCCCTTGTTTGGGGTTATCAAGGTATCTTTAAGACCTTCTATTCTTTTGTTAAGAGACTTACCTCAATGTATCGCATCAATTGGGCTAAGTAGCACCCAGATGCCTAGATGAACTGCTATGCGACTGAGGAAACACTCACAGTTCATCTGTCTGATACTGATGTTGCTTTTGCTTCTGTGTTTGGTCTTATGACAAGGGGCTCCAAACTTTACTCTTTTCACACAGTGGGTTTCATAATATGTGGGTTTGCAGGTGATTTGCTAAGGGCTCCACAGGAAGTAATTACGTAAAGTCCATTTACCTATGTTATCCAGCAATCCATATATGAGAAATTTTCAAAGTACCTATGCTTTTTTAAGACATTCACATTAGGAAGCAAGAAACAATTTAAAATTAAAGTCTTACAGTATAACAACACCAGCAAATGCCTCCTGGAAGGATGGTTAGATCAGGCTAGATGAAGAAGCATCTAACAGATAATGAAAGAAAATTAATCTCTTGCTCTCAATTGCCACCGTGAAGTTCAAACTTGTTTATTACTAAGTAACTAAAATTCCCTAGTCACAGATGTTATGGAAGAATTTTGCTGTTAATCAATTCAGTAAAACCATCCCACAGAGGAGAGGTCTGGCCTTATATCCCTCAGTGAACTCACAGGAATTTCACTGATCTCCTCCACTGGTTGAGTTCAGAAAGGACTAGGTCATCAGACTTTTTAAGTGTCATTTAAATTTCAATTCCAACTTCCATATATCAGCATACCTTGAAATCCTGAGACTATCTGGACTACATCATCATAGACCATTAGAGTAGCTGAGCGTTCAGGAAGAAGGCCAAGACTCAGTGAGGAGAACACTGTAGAAGAGAAGTGGTTTAAGTGTGATATATTTGAATTCTTACAAAATAACCCAGCAGCAACAGACCTTATTTTCTTCCATTATTATTTCAGCAACAGACAACCCAAACTATTGAAATTGTATTGTACACACGAGAGAAACAAAGTGAATTTTCTAAACCAAGTTATTTAATTACCAGAATAATTTCTATTGATCTAAACAATATATTCCACACTTCAAGACCTGACAAAGTCATGCATTTGAATTTAAAGCACAGAAGAGTGCACTGGAAGGCAGAGTTTTGGAATATGACTCCACAAATGCCCTGTCATTACATAAAGATGAGTGAAAGACTAACCCAGTTTGATTTTTTTTGAGGAGGTGGAGGAAGATGAGTGGGGGGCGGGGGAGGCAGGTGAAAACAAACAAAAAAATTCTTACCGCAGAAATATTTTAAGAAAAGTTAAAAACTTTTAAAAACTCATACGCTTACATAAAAAGTGATATAAAAATGCCAAGTATGATGAATAAGTCTGAATAATTTGCTTTAAAATACAGCATGTCTTTCCCAAGTCACCACCTACACTACAGAATACAGCAGAACTAGTGCCATCCATCCCACCACTGGTAAAAGGGGAGAGACAACGAGTATTTGCTGCAAGGAATGTGTGTCCGAGGACCTCCCCTGCCCTGGGACGCAGCCCCTCCGCAGAGGGTGGGTATGGGAGGGTGTCTTCACACACATGCTTGGAGAGGCAAAAACACAACACATTTCCATGCCAAACATTCTACACCCTGGAGACCAGAAACAGCTACAGAAGTAGCCGCTGAGCACACAAAACTGACTCGTGCACTCATGGAAACTTTGAGATCTGCCTCCCCGCCCTGCAGGGCTTTCAGAGATAGGAGGAGAGCAATTCCAATGTATTATTTGAATAAAATATATTTGAATTAAAACATATTATTTGATCCAAGAGACCATAAAGATGATAAAAACAAATTGGGAGACTGTTCACTATCGTCACTATAAGAAATGTGTTCACTTTTTAAAGAACAGAAATGTTACTCTTTATGAGAAATACAGGAGAAAATAGAAGACAGAAGTAATATATTGATAAGTATCACAATATAAAATACTGTTCTAAAACTGTAAGAACAGTGCAATAACATTTATTTGATTTCTTAAATTATATCTAATTACATTTTTTTTTTCATTTTTACTCCAATAATTTAATTTGTATAAAGAAAGCTGGTACAATGTAGATACCCTGGGGGGGCTCAGCACAATAAACCATACCAACTTCTGAATGTGCCAGCCTGTAATGCACAGATAACCTCTAAACTTCCCTTGGGCTTTTTTGTACAATCACTTCTCAGCATGACAAAGACAGAAAGTCAGTTTTTAAGGCTAGAGGGATCACTGTGATGATCTTAGGCATAAAAACGCCTTCCCTGAATTAATTACTACTTCAGATCCAATAATTGTGCTTAAACTGGAAACCATGCTGGAAAAGAGAATCTGCTTTTAAAGGTGTACAGTGGTAAAGAATACAACATAACATTTGAGTGTTCCAGTAACTAATCACAAAGACAGTTAAATTGTGTGCCTTTTTACTCATCAAAATTTACTGAGATTTGATGTTTTTTATCCACTTAAGTCTACTAGACAGAGCCACTTTCTCTTACCCATTTCCTGCTTGCTTTGCAGGTACTGATGGACTATGATCAAGCAACCCATAGACTTTCTATCTGATGAACAAATAAACAAAGCACTTCAAACGCTTCTCGACAAGTCGTATTCTCCAAACTTCTAATCACTTTTAAAATACTCTCTGAAGCACCTGCAGTTTTAGATGTTCTTCACAAGCTGGGAATCCAGAATATGATACAACTTTCTAGAAGTGGCTGCACCAATGCAGGTGCTGAGACGCTATACTCTTTCTCAGAATTTCCTTTATTTTTTTTCTTATTTTATAGCTAAGGAGGAGATTGATCCCCCTTGCTGCAAGGCTGCTTTTCATCCACCATGAGTCAGGTGTTTTGGGCAGAGTCGCTGCTTCCCACGTGAGCTCTCCTCTCCCAGAGGAGTTGTCTCTGCTCCCAAAACTGTATTTCACCAGTGTGAAAGCCTTAGCTTTGCTGCCTTATAACCTCTTCTCACTGCTCAGCAGTTTCCCAAGCATCCTCTTAGCTATGGGCTAACAGCTCTAATTTTGTTTTCTTCCAAATTATTGGCAAAAAAACCAACTTTCTATACATAGCCAAAAATGATAATGCACATGTCTTCCAGGCCAACACCTCAACAACTCAAGTAATGTTAAATTAATGACCTGTTAACAAATGAAATCATGGTTCTCTGATAAATAGTTTAATGTGAGAAAAATATCTTTATCTTTTCCTCCTGTCATTTATCATTAAGTAAACAATAATTCTCTTGCTTAAGTAGAAAAGAGTAGGGAGTAATTTAAAGAATAGACCTATTAAATCTACATGGGCTGTATCACGTTGTAACTTGTAGTTTCTTTAATCAAAGAAAGCACTAGGTTCAAGGTAGAGAAAGCAAAAGACAGGATTTTGCTCTCAGTGAAATCAATGGCAAATTGTCTGGCAATTTCAATGCAGGAAGACTGATGGTGAAAGGAATCTTTATTTTCTGAATTAAGCTCATGTTTCAGCTGTAGAAAAAGAAAAGGTTTTGTGGAAACTATGTACACAACTGAAACTCTTTAAACTTCAGTGTCTAACCAAAACAATAGTGTCATGTTTGATTCCCTTCCCTCAAGATCAATATTTAAGAAAAAGCAAAACAATAACAGCAAACCAAACAAACCCCAGATCCACACGAGAGTACGCTGCATTCAAAACATCTCGGGCATAACTAGGGAAGATATGAGACACAAGGCAAGGAAAGACTATTGCATGCTTTAATTGTAGGTCTTAAGGAAGGGCATTAAGCATGCTAAGGACACTGGCCCTACTGCTTATTTAAAGAGAAAAATCATCAAGGAAATTTCTAAATAGAATTGCAAAACAGGGTTGGAAAGGATCTCTGTAGTCAACCAGCTCAATCTCAGCTCAAAGCATGGGCTTGTTCAGCTCAGTTTTGATACTTGTTTCCCTGTATTTGTCTGGGATTCGCCTTGCTTCAGTTGCTACTGAATAGTTCCTTGTCTCTACGCTCCTAAGTCCTGTCTCCATCTATAGCCCTAGTAGGTAGCTGAATATTATGGTAGTGAAAATGAGGAAAAAGTCTTCTTATCCAAAGCAAATGACTGCAGGTAAGCAAGCAGCACACTGAAATACCTCAGGCACAATTCTAGGTTTGGATTTATGAGCATGTTTAAAACCTGGCATGGCTTGGCCTGTGCTAATTAGCAAATGTGAGGCGATGCCTATGTGAGGTGTGCAGATAACAGTGGTGTAGGACCATTCCCGAACAGCTGGGGCAGGATGATTCTAACTGTGGTTGGGGCTTAGAGAAGAGGCAGATGAAGTGGGCTGGATATGAGCGTCATCTTGTTTTAGGCTCTCGGGGTCAGAAAGACACTCTTGGCCTGTTCCATTTAGAGCTACCCACATGTCTTCATGCTTCAGTTTGCCCTCGTGCATAACGGTGATAATGTAATAACTCCTATTTTTCACCAAATTTTGAGGCATTCAGGAAAGAAAATACATGGAAATATTATTTTTATATTTGTTATATCTACTATCTGCTATTAAAGAAACAAAGCATGCTAATTATGTTAGAGAAAATCTTTAGGGTTGGACAGCATAACTGCATATTCCAGGTAGCCTGTGAGACATGGCCAAGAACTAAAATTCCAGGACTTTTTGGTGCCGGGTCCAGCACACAGCACAGCAGGCACTTGGGAAAGAAAAGAGTTAGAACATCAGAGCTGCAGAGAGAGCACACTGGAAAAGAGAGTTCCCCAAAAGAACAAGATCTGGAGCTGATCTGTGTCTTCTGTGGAGCTGTAGGAGCACCAACAGTTCTCTGGTGATGTAGCCCTGTGCCAAGGACAGTCAGGAGCAGCACGAAGCTCTGCACGGCCCCAATGCCACACAAGCCCCGCATTTCTGTATCACATAGATGCTCTTCCTCCCACCCAGGACTGCAATCAAGTAGTAAAATACATCATACAAAATTGTGTAGCTTCCTTTAGATGCAAAATCTTACCTCAGAACAAAAATAAAGATCTCTTACCAGGCAATCTTACAGGTTTCCATGGTGCAGAATTTGGCACATAGGCATGTTTACTAGCAGTCACTATCAGCTGATTGCCCAACTTATACTGAAACTTGAGGAAGGCAGTGCCATCTGCTCCCGAGGTTCCAGATGCAATGGAAATCTGGTTGGTAAAAATCTCAATGAAGGCTTCAGTTAGTGGCTGATGTGTGCTGGCATCGCTCACATGGACCTTCAGCGTCACTTCTGTAATGACAAACAATCACGGTGAGCATTGTCAGAGACACTTTGGCCCCAGGTAGCATCAACCACGTGCTAGCATCCCTGAGCCAAAGGCACAGAGCTTGGTAACGTCTCCTGCCACTTCGGTGCCAGCAGCAGAGAGCGGAGGGAAAGGCTGGGAGTGGGCTCTGCTCTCTGCCCCTTCCCAGAAACATCCCTCTGGGCACAAAGGACCAGAGGAGATCTGCTCTGGTGAGGAGGGAGTGGGTCCTGAGAAGAAAGTGGGTGGAAGAGTGGGCTCTATTGAAGCAAGAGATTTATAGCCTCGGACTACCGCAGCTGGGTCAGGCCAGCTCCTGTGAGGGCTCTCCTAGGCAGTGAAATCCAGGATCCTTGTCCTCCATGTGCAGGAGGACCAAGTAGGACACAGATTGCCAGCAGTGCAGAAAAACTGAGAGAAAAACACACTCTGCTCTGTTTTCAGTGACCTCTTTTCCAAAAGGAATAGAATTATGATACCTAGGAATATCTGGCTATCCCTATTGAAAAGAGAGTCAAATATCACCCATCCCCATTTCCAGCTCCTGGCAAGCCCACCAGGAGCACAACAGTCACTGTCAGGAGAATGGTACATATTGCGAACAGGCAGCGAGAAGGACACAATGGACTACGCTTCACTCAAGAAATCTGCCCTTTTTCCAGAAACTAATTACTTGCTTAAAATGTTTCCAGATGTGCAATATTTGCTCACTTCAAGGCACTCCTATGACTAAACCATGTATTGTGTCAGAAACTTTTGCTCCATGCAGCACAGAGGCTTGTGCAAGGCCATCCCTCTGAAGGGCAATCTCCGTGTCTATGATGGGTGCTCTGCCCCTACAACAGTCCCTCTGCCTCGTGTTCCAACGCTGCAGCTGCATCTCTCTCCAACAGCCACGACCTCCACGCAAAGCTCTGCTGAAAGAGCCAGCAACACTCCAGGGACTTGACCAAACCACTCTGCATAATTTTTTCCAGTCTCCTCCTCCTAAATGGACACCTAACATCCTCCTCTTCTCTCACACTCACCCTTTCCTGCTGTTCTTGCCCTCCTCTCAGGATATGCCGCTGTTCTTGCACAAAGGCCCTGATCGCAGCTCACTCCCTTCCCCAAGGTAGTGAGAGGGTATCCTGCAAATTCCCCTCTTGGCAGCAAAGGAATTCAGCCACTATCAAGCAAGGTGCTCACAAACCACAAACATCTCATTGTTTCATGGGCTGCCCAGAAAAGAGAACGTAACCCCATTTTCATATATATGTAAAAAAGGATACACCAGTTTCTGCAGAACAGTATTGGGGATTAGTTCTGTTCTATTCCTACTGTGTATTAGGATTTTAAGAAGTTATTTTGGTATATACAGGCACTGAACCAGCAAGACATAATATCAAGCGGAACAAGAACTTAATAAAATCTGTTGTGAATTTTAATAGTGAAATGACACAACTGAGTATTCCGAGAAACACAGTATAACAATATAAAATTTTAAAAGGATGTCATGCTCTAATGCAACCCTTCAAAACATCAACATCTCTTTCTTAAGCGCATTTCGGCCAGGAAAATGTAGGGCCGTTTCATAAGCACAGACCTTCTGTCTGAATTCTAGAGTAAAGAAAATATAAATATCAGACAGTCCTGAACAAAAATCCCATTAGAGAAATTCATCATCATCCTAACCCTCACTTTAGAACTTGGCAATGAAGAATGCCAATTTAAAAAGGATTAGCATGAAATACATTTTAGCCATTAAAGATCCTGGACTTTTTCCCAGTTTTACATTTAGTAGTCAAAGAAAATAACATAACTGGAAAACAGTGCACATACACAAATTCTGGTGCACACATACATATATATATATATAGACAGCCTCCTTAGAAACCTTGCCTTGCTCACCAAGCAGCTTCTGAAATGTTATGTACATGGAAGGCAACCACATTAATCAAGGGGAGAATGCATATGTATTTATGTATTTACAAAACCGTATATGTACTTAAAACATTATGCCAAAAAGCAAAACAAACCTTATATTTTTCTGTAACAGTATTGGGTCATGCATTTAAAGGAAAGTAAGGAAACAGGACAAGCTCAATACTGTAACAATTTCAGCAACATGAAAATGGAGCCTGTTCTGAAACAGCCACACATAAAAAGGTCCCAAAGAGCTCTACAATATTGCATGCTAATAAAAGAAGATTAGAAATTAAGTATAAATAGCCGATTCATTTCATTCATGAACATTTGAAAGTAGTAGTCTCCATTCTATAATGGAGACTACTACTAAAACTGATCAAGTGCTGAAGACTGATTTTTTTAAAAATACAAAAATTTATCTGTGCATTTAAAGCCTTTGCTCTCTCAGGAAAGAGAGGTTGCTTGATTTGTACTTCCTTCTCCCTACAGCTCCTTATGCAAAGGTTTCTCTGGGTATCCTTCTCTACACCCAGTATGGAAGGACGAGGTCTCCAGAACAGTGTTTCCCAATAGGCACACTTAGGGCCATCACCCAGGACAGACCACTGGGAACTGATGCTCCAAGCAGGGTGTTCCAGACCACAGATCAAGATATTTTCTCCTCTCTCTCTCTCTCATTTTTTTTTTTTTTATTATGATGTATACTCCTCCTCCCACTAAAATAGAGAAAATCCTAACAGGTTGAACAGCCCTAATTCCTTCCCATGTGTTATCTTCACTGACATATGTGTGAACTGTACACAACTTGCTTAACCCAGGGTTTTCTCCCACACACAGCCCCTTTTTTTTCTCTTCTCATCTAATGCAGCAGTGAAGCCATGAACACAGAGCCCACATTATCACAGTAATTCCCACAGCAACAGAATGATTACAAGCTTTAAACTGGAAAAAAAAATGCTGAAGAAAACCAACTGTAAAACGGCGAGAGTGATAAGAATATTATAAAAAGAGAAACTATTATGAAAATATAAACTCTACGTTTCAAAAATGGGAAGAGACATCTGGGCACTTTTAATTAAAGAACTGGAGGAAAAAGAGGGTGAAAAGGCAGTAGTATAAGAACAGGATCAGTCAGTCTGACCTCAAATTAGTAAGTAGGTTTTAGACTGAAATATTAGATATGCTATAAGAAGTATTAATTAGAAAAAGCTGCTTAGAGGACTCGTATGAGTTAGGGAATAAAGTCTTTAACCTATCTGGCAAACTTTTCCCTTGGTACTCCCAAACAAGCACTGAGGACACAGCCCTTGAGTTATACTTGAGTTTTACCAGAATACCACAGCAAGGACCCTGTCAGAATTAAACCCACATGGATTTTGTTTCATTCTTCCACAGAATTAATGGTGGTGTGCTTTGTTATTTCCAAAAGTAAGTATACTCAGTCATTAAAACTTGAATTAACAGATGCTTTGCTTTTTGCAAAGGGAAACTCTGGAGGGCGCAGGGGGGAGCTAAGGTGCACAGTGTATGGATTTCTTCACCATACAGCTACACCAAGCAGAGATGCCTGAGTCGGCAGGCCCCAGGCTGAGGAACTCGCGCCGGGCAGCTGTGCTCCATTCCACACTTGGAAAGGGGCCGGCCACGTCCAACAGGAGGGTCCTTGCCTCTGGCTCCATCACCTCCATCTGCCACCCGTGGCTCCTGGCTAGGACGGTGAGAACTCCTAGGGGGTCCTGCAGCCCCTGCAACTCCAGCTTCAACTCTCAAAGGAAGAAGCAGGTAAATGGGAGTACAGCAAATACAAGGTTAACTCCTATGAAGGGAACAAGGTTGTTGTAAGCGGGTGCCCAAGTAAGTAATTTGAGACTAAAACTTGTAATTTTATTCCTTTATCTTCTTTCAGCAATCACACCCTATTTGTATTTCAACTAAGAGCAATCCAAAACTACTAGTTACAGTGAAAACAGCTGCTTATGTGTAACTTCCAGTTTTTAGTACCACATTTATTGTCAGCTATATAAAGAAAACCAGCATCACCAAAGCCATCATTTGGGAAAGTGAAATAAAAAAGACAACCCCCCCACCCGAAAATACTCAATAAAAGCTACATGTTAGCATTCCAACCCAGAATCCCATCTGTCTTTTTAATCTGATTTTTGAGATTTTACTAAATCTAAACTTTCTCAGAGCAATCCTTCCTGTGCCATCTGCTTTATGAACTACATTAACTCCTCTGCAATACAAGCAACCTTAAAACAACCACTTACTGCAGTCACAACCCCGCTTCTTTGGTTCCTGATCCCTCTTCACATTCCTGCGAACTCTCAGTTTGGAAGGAGCTTTCTTACGAACTGATGTCCTCAGTGCTGTCTCCTATAGCCAAACTCCTCAGAAGTGAAAAGTGCTGCTTTTCTTTCCTTTTTTTCTTCTTTTCTCTCTCTCTTAAATAATCCAATAATGGTACATAGAAAAGCAAAGTCCCAAGCGATGAGTGATGGCACACTGCCAGATCTCAAATACTGCAATAAACAGAAACAAATTACGAAACAGATTCAAGGTCAAGGAGAACTGTCCTATCAAGGACCCAATCCCGCGCTTGGATCTGAATCCATGTGTCCTCCCTGCCTCAGCGGGCTCCGTCTGATGTTCCCGGGGCAGAGGATCTCCCGGGAGCAGCCTGACATACGCAGCGGTTATCACATATCTTTCCTTTCACAAGCCTCTTCCTCTGGCGGCCCCGAATGCATGGACAATGTCAGGATATTACCCAAGAAAGAGATATTTAAATGCCAAGGTCTTGATTAGAGAAAGACCGCTTCCTGCTGATGGAAAAAAATGCCCCTTTGAGCATTATTTAAAATGCTGTCCTGCATTCAGTTTGAGCTTCCTGGCAACATGCTTGTTTTTGAAGCCTGCATGCCAAGTGGATAAGTCGCCCTTCCTCCCCTTAACCTTTCACTCGTGTACCAGGTCAAGCCCTCAGCCAAACAATGGGATTTTTACTTATCTAAGGGAAAACATTTTCCTAGAAAAAGGAGTGTTCCACATCACCTAGCCACAGATTCCAACCCAAGCATTTAAATATCACCATCTCTTTCTAATGCATTGTATCAAAATGGCTTCGTTGACAACCAAGGTTCAAAAATAATAGTACTGTAAGTTCCTATGAAAAAAAAGAAATGTGGAAACACACAGGCTCTGGACTGAGATTACCTAAAAAGTTTACATGCACTACCTGGAAGGGCAAGGCAAGCACTCCTGGATGACACCGTAAGGGCAACAACAGCATTTATTTAATGATCTTGCAATGAAGTTATTGCAAATGCACTGCTGCTCCAGGGCCTTCTCCTTCTACACAAGTGACCGAACGTTTGACACACTAACGGCTCCACCATTGCTCATTACTGAACCAGATCAAATGGAGCGGGACACGAAAGGCCTGCTCCTACTCTCTGTTAGGGAATGTGCGTGTTTCACATTCCCTACACAGCAGTTCTCAACAGCTAAAAATGAAGAGCTAGGTGTAAAAACGTGTCACATCAGAAACCTACCCTGCCAAAACGTAACTGGGTGG
The DNA here is from genome assembly GCA_034781795.1 of Crypturellus tataupa. Taxonomy (NCBI): domain Eukaryota; kingdom Metazoa; phylum Chordata; class Aves; order Tinamiformes; family Tinamidae; genus Crypturellus; species Crypturellus tataupa. The sequence continues at coordinate 1,200,792 of JAWLRI010000471.1, read as the reverse complement.
TTAAGGGGGAAACAAATCTGTAAAACTTCCAAGAAACAGAACGTGAGGTACCAGGATTGTGGAGTAAAAGGCTAAGCGGAGCATCCTCCTCCTCCTCCTATGAAGCCGAAGCCATGCAAAAATACACACCTGCACCGAGGACCACTGCAAATTAGGCTTTTATACCTAGAAAAAGATCCCCCTCAAACACTGTACCTGAGCTTTTCTCCTTTTACTGGGCCTACATGAAGCCAGCTTTGGAGGTAAAACTCAGTCCTCTAGAGTTCACTTGCAAGGACCCGCTATCTGGAAACTGCTTCACTGAGTTCCGACCCACAGATAAAGCAGGTAGGGCTTGGCCACCTGCCAGTTTGTACTTAGGATATGGTGAAAAACCCTGTTGCTAATTCTCCCGCATACAAATGTAAATAATAATTTAGTCTTGGTGTGAAAAAATTTACTTAAAGATGCCCTTTTAAAAACTGTGCATATGCCGCCTACAAGCAGTGTGCCCATAACCTGGCATCTGCTGGGCTTAACACTTCCAAATCAACACACCCAGGCCCGTTCCCCTCAGGAGACCTTGAAGAGCTATCTCAGGAGCTCAGAGAACAACCAAGGCTTCACTTTTAACAGGTCTTAAATAGCTCCACAAATTCCCAAGGATCTGAACAGTTCCAATAGCTAAAAACAGTTAAACTGAAGGTCCAAGCAATGATGGAGCACAGCTAGTTTGGCATTGATCTCAGCTAAAACAACAAGGCAGCAAAATGCAAAATTGCATACAAGTCGGCCCACGCTTCAGCAAGGAGGTAGAAAATGGAAGAGTCACATAAAGAGCCTCATAAAAGATGCAGGGGACAGAAAAGCTGCGTTGGGAATCCAGAGAACTTGATCTTGTTGGTTATTATGAGAACACTGGATCATGGTACGTGGCAGGGAAACTGTGGAGAATGACAGCTGTGAACTTTGCAGCCTTGTCGGTGGAGATGCAGGACACCCCAACAGCCATAAGGTGAATTCAAGGAAACTCGGCCGCAATTTCTTCACAGAAGGTAATTTAACAAGGGATGGCTCATTTGGAGAGATTCACTGATTCACCAGAGACTATGAGAAGATTTGTCTTTCTTTTCCTGTGAAGAACACCTTTCATTTAAGATATTAACCAAAGTTAAATCAATGTCTAACTCTAGAACTCCTCAGCTTTCGGCCTTGCTCAGCTGACCCTCGGCGGGCAAACAGGAGCTGGGGCTGTGGAGGAGCCTGTTCTCAATGCACACGCACTATTTCCCCCTTCTTGGCAGCCCAGAGCTTAACTGCATTTTTCCTCCATCACCCCCCTGCTGCTGTGGTGGCCTCAGGCACTGCTGGCACTGTCGCTGTTCCTCCCGTGCACAAGAATTTAATTTCCAAAGGACTGAACTGGCTTAGCTTAACTAAAAGGACTCAATATTCTACATCCAAATAAAATAGAAGTGTGTCATATGAAGGTCAGGCAGGTGCTCTACTAGTGTCTCCAAGTTTAAAATCTATTAAATGAAACATTCAAAAATTAAAGTTATAAATACACTATTTTATCCCCAAATACATTATCTACTAATGATAATGCACATAAATTTTAATAAAATACCACAAAAGAAAACACACTATAAGAACTAGACCTCTTTACACCATCTCCAGTGACAACCAAGCTACTGCATAACCGTATACTCAAAAGGTGGGGAGGGGCGGTTGAAGGATAATAAAATAGAGACATTTATCACACAACTGTCCAGCATTTAAAAGAGGATTTGCATATCCTGACCCGCTAGAGCCTAGAGCATTACCACCAAAATTAATTTCTTCGGGGAAAAAAAAAAGGTAGGAATTTGCTTTAATTAAAAAAAAGTGAGAGCTATAAGCATAATGCCCAGATGAGACTGTGATACCCTATTGTTAAATGATTAAACAAGCATTTATAATTAACTTGCAACTCACATGCCTAGGAAACTCATGAATAGCAATAGCCACATTACCCGGTCTGCCTTTGATCCCTACAGGAACTGTGCATGACACAAAGCAATTTCATTTCAAAATCCTGTATTCTAGACCCAGCATTACAGAAGGGCACTGTCACGGAGCGTAGATGGAAGCTGGGTTTGAAAGCTTTAGCTTGCTGCACGCAAAAAGGCGCATTCTTTACAAGACATGAAAAAGTAATCTCGGCTCAAAAACCTCCTTCCTAATAGAGCTCTTTGAAACTCTGTTTGGAGATCAATATGAATGAAAAGTTAATGCTCTGATATTCTGCAGTTGCTGAGCATTACAATTCTCAGATAAGACCGCAGCTGATTTTGCAGCGTCAACCCGGAGATGTTTCCAGGGCACCACCACGTTGGGCTCAACTGCTGCACGGCTCACAGGGCTTTTAAGCCACCCTGGTACTTACAGCATCATGAGCCCAGTTTTGTGGAGGGCAGAAAGGCAAGGCTCGTATTTAGCTATGAATGCATGTGCTGTATTTTCTTGGAATAACTTTTTCCCAACTCTGCAATTAACAGTGTGCACCTGATGAAAACAGCTCAAAGCAGCTGTATTCCGTGTTTAATTGAAGCTGTGTACACACAATCAGACTGAGAGGATACAAGTACTTTTTTGTTATTTTTTTTCCCCTTGAGTAGCTCTAACGTTAGGTTTCATCTCTACTTGCTTCCAACCCCAGTTGTGAAAACAAACCTAAATGTCACTTTGGGATGTGTATATTTTTAGTTGATTTTTTTTTAACAAACCACTGTAACAATTCAAACAAACCCAACTAAAGTGACCCTCTACATTCAAAATCAGTAAGCTGAGCTCCACATTCATGCGAAAACCTCTGCTGACTTCAACAAATAAAGGGTTAGGAAGCAAATTTCTATGTTAAAATTTTATCCAGGCACTTACACGCTGTTTTTTTTTTTTTTTAAACAGCTTTACAATTACCTCGTATTCAGTTCATTCCTCCCAGAGGTTATCCCCAGCAGGCGGCCACGGAAAGGAAGCCGAGGAAGCAGAGGCGAAGCCTCCCATGGAAGCAACCCCGCTCCTACGCCCGGCCTGGCGGCACTGCTGCTCGGCTAGGCCAGCTGGGCAGGGGTGAAGCAGCTGGAGCCACAAGCACCAAAATCAACAGAGAGGGGGAAGCCTTGGGGCAAAGTGTAGGATTAGAAGGAAAAAAAGCCAAGGTCACGGTGGCACGTGGTGGCTGCAGCGCAGCGGAGGAGCTCGCCTGTGCCCTGAGGCAGGCCTGGAGCTGCCTCCGCGGCCCCTTCGAGATGGTGCCCGGGGTAGCCCTCGCTTGGACAAGCGTTAGGCCAACGTTTGACATGAAGAGCACACCTTTATTCTTGGTCAATCCCAAATAACTTAGGTTTGTCCCTTGCACGCTATGTACCCGCACCCCGCAGCGGGAGAACCTGCTCCACGGAGAAGATGCTGAGCTGCTTGTGACATTGACGAGCAGGGTCTGACAGGCAGCGGAGAGGGAGGAAGGGCCCTTGGAAGAGCACAGAGCAGGACGGATGCTCGCGTGGCCACCGCAAGGCCTCCCCAGCCACAGCCGGCGAGGCTGGTTGTAGGTTTTTGCTGTAGATTCTCCCTGACTCCGAGGAGTTTTCTCTAACCTGTCGACATGCCGGTTACCACAACTTTGTTCTGCTTTCTCGTGACTATCATCACTAAGATTAATCACTAAGATTAATCCACGCCATTGCAACTTGTCTAGATTGAAATTTCCTTTTCTTTTTGTTCCCCCAAGCTTTTGAAAAATTTCAGTCCTAAACAATAATAAATAAATAAATAAAGCATGGTTTGAGTTGTCTTCTAGATGATTAATACAGGCTTTAAATAAAACAGGACCCGCTACAATTCCCTTCCTCCTGACACCGTAGCGCATCCCCAGCTTGACACACAGCCATTTGTCACTGCCCTTTGTTTACCCCTTCACTCAGCCTCAGTCATGCAGGAGCCGCCTCATCCAAGTCAATTAATTTTTCAATTAATGTTTTCAAACCAGGCCACTCTACTGCGTGCATCTTCATGAGTGCAAAAACACACACAGGAGAGCAACTGACTCAGCAAGCACAACTTGCTTCAGTTTGCATTACTGTAGCAGCCATGGTGATCTTAATTCTTGGAAGAGGATCAATTTTGAAACGTTAATAGTTTGGGAGAAAATTTTCTAATGAGGCAAAAATTGAAAATTAAAAATATATATATATTTCCATTCCCCTCTTCAACTTGAAGGCCACTATGCAAAACAATGTATTCGTTCTCCAATAAATTCGGTCTTAACTGAAAAGTACAGTTACATTTGCAACATCTGTCCACCTTGCTAGCTAATTTTCTAATAAGAAAACAGAACAAGCCCAGCCAGGAAGAGCACTGGAGCACACCTGAGTCACGCTCGTCAGCCTGTCGTGCTTCCCAGTGGTGCTCCCACAGCTCCATCCGTAGCTTTTCCACCTGGAGATGCTCGCACCAGCCCTGGGACTCTGCCAAAGGGACAGGGAGAGGCAAGGGACAACACGGGCTGGCCGCATCCCCAGCATGCGCCAAGCAAAATGCTGAAAACCAAGGGCCAGCCACACAGTTGGGAACCGCATGTTCTCCTTACAGATAAATCTCAATGTAAACTGCTCATGCTATTTACTGACCTGCTATTCATTTGACAGCAGAAAGTGGTTACTGCTTACACAGCGACAGAAACCCATTTTAGATATTTATAGCTGTAAACACCACTCTGGCTAAGCTCTCCCGCCGCCCAGAACCCCCCAGACACTACCATTTCATGCCCGCCGCTTCTTACGCTCCTGTTGCAAAACACAGCCCTGTTTAGCAGTTATGCTATCAGGGAGGCCTGTTTTTGTAGCTTGACAAACACCTCTGCTTTCCCACGAGCGAGCAGAGACGCACAACTGCAAACCTCCCGGTGCCGCGCTCGGTCTTCGTGGCAGAGACAGCGGCACCAACACGTTGTAGGCCACTTAGTGCATGCATTAAGCCAGCATTTTAAAGTATTATGCTGGGTTAACAAATAGCTGCGTGTTTGGAAAGTATTCTAGCACACACAAACAGTATTTAAAGGGGAAGCAGGAAGAAGCAATTTCTAAATAAGCAAATCTGCTGAACCTACATACAGAAGCTGTCTTAAGAGAACACACCGGAAGAATGAATAAGCAAATGAAAGAGCATGAATGCAAGATCACTAATAAATCCTGAAGGCGCAGTCCATACTCATGCCGAAAATGAATATAAGATTAGTAAATGAATGGTTTGCATCTTATGTGTATATGTACATCTGTACGTGTGCTACATTAAGTTGGAAGTACAAGCTACCATTAATCACAATACAAAGGGCAGCATTTACTTAGAAGTTCCCTTGACACTATCAGTTCACATCACTGCCCTGAGATCCATTCTAAATGAAGTTTAAGTATCTTTAAAAATTTTCTAAAGTTAAGAAAGTATATTATTTGTATCTTTTTTGTTTGTAGTTAATTCTGTTCTCATACTTACCGTGGAACTGCTAAGAAAAACAACTGAATACAACCATTAGCCTACATTTTAAAGGAATTAACCCAATAAACTAAAAATGTAACCTACCCCATTTTCATCATATAGGCAGTTTAAGTTTGCAAATATGCAAAATGCCCTCGTCTTCCATTGTGAGAATTAGTAGCTTTGAGAAATCTATAAATATCTTATTTTTGCAATACTAGTTGGCATTCAGAGTCATTTCACATTGAACGTTGTTTTATTTGACATCTGCTTATCTGAACTATTTTAAAGTTCAGATAATTTCTACAAGCTCTCAATTTCTACGTGCTCTCATTTAACTGTGAAATTAGTTCCGTGCAATATAAAAGTGAGGTGTTTTTTCTGCTTTGGTGAACATTTGTTCTACATCAAAATTATTCCTCACTTTTCTCCTTATTTACATTAAACTCTGGTGAAAAGAACGCACTATAGATCCCAAAATACGTGCGTCTACACACACTTACAACCTAGAACCAGCAGTTTTATAGGAACATGAACATATTTATTGCAACCACTGGTTTAACAACCCTAATGGTCAGTTATTCTCTTGAGGTTACAAAATTCCCTAAGAAAACAGTAAAACGACCTGCGACTGCAGTCAAGCCAGCCAGGGCTCCCAGGCAGCCCCATGCGACCGCACGGGCAGAACGGAGCCTTCCAGCCACTGGCTGCCTGCAAGAGCACAGAACACAGCAGCGCAGGGCAAAATCCAAACTGCCTTTTGGGACAACGAAAAGCAACATATCTGCAGACCCATATTACTTCCAGAAGTGGCTGAGTTATGTTAATGTTGAGATACTTGATCGGGGCACAGATTTTAATATGAGCGTTGGACAACTCAGTCACAGACCCTCCCATCTGAGCGTAGTGAAATAAGCAGTAAATAGTTAAATGAAAAAAGGTGGTAACAGCCATTAATAGATAATATTAATGAAACACTTTAATACTTGACCTTAAGTTTCTCTTCTGGTTAAATATTAAATTAATATCAAAATTGGGCTGAAATAATTTGGTAATGGACCAAAAAATTATTAGGATCACGAGCAACTCCTACTATGCAAGATGATCCCTCAGCTAAGTGCAGACACTCTTGTTTACTCATTTAAAACATGTGGCAGTTTCTTACGTGACCTGCAATGTTGAAGTCACGCAAAATACATTTCATATTCTTTTAAATGGGTATGCTTACCTACAAAACATTGCTGTCTGCCTTGCAGGCTGCCTCTGAGCTTCATTTTGTTACTGACGTGTTAAACTGCATTTAGGTGGGTGGAATTTTTAAATCTCTTTTCAACTAGACATCTCAGTGAACACATTTTCTGGAATCACTGCTCCAGTTTTCTTAGAAGAAAGGATTTTTACAAGATGAAATAGGTACCCGTAAAGCACAGCGAGTGGGATTTCTCGATTCTTTTCTAAGGGATGCCATGCAGGACGTGCAGTTTGAGCAGGACAGGAGCTGCTTTCGTGCCCTGCCTACCCTCTTCTGCAAACCAGGGGGGTTTCCTGACAAAGCGCAAACAACCCGAGGGACTATCTGCTCCACCAGCCTTAACAAGGCCGAGATGCTGGAGCCGTGGCCTTGGCCTCATCCTGGCTGCCCAGGGAATGGTCTGCGGGAAGCAGAGGGGCTCCCAGCGGGAACATCCTCGCTTGGGACAGAGTCTCTCTCCAAGATTCCCACCCAGGAATCCTGGTTTGGGTTATTTTTCATCCTTGTACTAAGCTTTCATTTGGCTTGCAACAAACTGCCTCTTTAGCTTGACGAGCAGCAGCTGAAATAACCTTGACAAGATACATTTAGTAACTCAGCTATAAATGTCCAGAGAGCTGCCTGCCAAACACCTTGCTTCATATTTAGGTACCTTTGCCCTGCCATCCTCCCACACTTCAACTCCATCCTATACTAACTTATTTAAAGTGGGAAAGAAGGGAAAGCTCAGCTGGAAATAAATTCAATCAAGAGATTATATTTAAAAATGCAAAGTAGCTGCACTTAGAATAAGCCTTGAGAGCAGGGCAGGCCTTGCTTAAACTCCCATTTATTTGCATAAATAGTGACTATAGCAAATTATAGGAAACCTGCTTAAACAGCAGCCCTGCCACAGTTCATCAAAAAAAAAAAAAATCATTTTGTCTCTTTTTGCAAAAGTCTAAGACAACCCATCTCACATGTCACAGGAGGCTGCACCAGTCTGCAGAGAAAAATACATCTTCTTTGGAAGTTCATCTTTCCAACTACATAGAAATCTGAAATGCTTTTTAAGATTAAGACTGCTCATTTTTTTCAATGGATTCATTGCATTCTCTGCTACACAAGCTTCTGAAGGAGCATAAAACCTTTGCTGAACACCAGAGGAAGTTTGTTCAGATAACACCAGTGGGTTTGCTTCTTGGTTTGGGGGTTCTTTAGCGATTCTAAAAATTCTGCATGGGAGAATGAGTTTAAGAAAAGAAAAATCATGCAGTAACAGAAGATGAAAATATAACAAAGATAGGACAGGATAAAGCTTTTATCAGATTTAAAAGATAAATTAAAAACGATTAAAAAGTTTATTCTAATGATTTGTTAACTTGCATAGGAAGTACACCACGTTTAGCATCCACTAGGGCTTTCAACTCTTATTAAATAAAAAAGGCAGCCACGGTGAATGCATTCTGGTGAAAAGAAAGGCCTTTGGGCAGAACCTGTGAGGAAAACGCACTTTAACAACAAAGGCAGCGACAACGAACACAGCCGGGAGACAGCCTGGTCACCTGCCACCTCTGTCAACTTGAGCAGGATGGGATGGGACAGGAAGACACGAAAGGTGAGCGTTCTCCATCCACCACTACAGAAATGATGGCAAGGAGGAGTGCTTATTGTAAGTTACTACGTCTGCAGAGGCAGATCCTGGAATATTAAAAAATACTCCGGAGTCTTCTTTCTAAAATTTGGCATCATCTGCACACTTCATGGTCCTCATCGAAGACTTGCTGCTCTTCCAGAAATCCATCCACACATCCCATCAGCATCCTGGGCCATCACACCTCGGCCTTCTGACCGCCATTTCCCCTCTCTCTTTGAGACCATTTGCTCCATTTTATCCATCACAGCACCTGGTTGGGATCTGCGTGCACATATGCGGTTTGTACATGGAAAATATCATCTACCTCTGGATATGGGAGTGCCAGTATAAAAACAGTTAAGTATTTCAGGCTGTTATTTCTGATTTGTACAGGACTAAGTTCCTGAGCCCCAGGACACAGAAGTCCAAGGGCCACGTCCCGCTGCGCTGTCGCCGGTGCAAGTAAAGAGCGGGCACCTTAGCTGCGTGCCCAGTAATTCCTGCTGCTGCAGTGCCGCTCACTGCAAGGGCCTCCTACCTCCTTGCGAGTGGTAGTTAGGTAGCAAGGAACTGGGGGGAAAGAAAGCAAAAAAAAAAAAAAAAAAAAAAGTCAAGGTTCTGCCTCTCTGCTCGCAGCAGTCAGGACAGGCTGGAGCAGACATGTCACCACGTCCCTATGCCCGCGGTGCGAGGTGATGGCGCCAGGGAGTGAGGGGACGTTAGAGAAGGGCCGAGCGCGCCTCTTGCAAGCGTGGAACCCACCGCAGGGGCCGGGCCTAGGAGGCTGTGCGTGTGAGGGAAGCGGAGCACCGTGCCCCTGAGCACCCGGGGCGAGGAGACGGAGCACCGTGCCCCTGAGCATCTGGGGCGAGGAGACGGAGCACCGTGCCCCTGAGCACCCGGGCGAGGAGACGGAGCACCGTGCCCCTGAGCACCAGAGGTGAGGAGATGGAGCACCGTGCCCCTGCCGGGGCGAGGAGATGGAGCACCGTGCCCCTGAGCACCCGGGCGAGGAGACACGAACTCCACGCTTCCACTGTTCAACCCAGGAAGATCTCTTGGCTCCTGGCGCAGCACTCCAACAGATCCCGGTCCTGCGCTGAGAGGAGACTCTGGAGCGTGCCATCCCCTCTGGCTCCAGGAATGTGCTTTCCACACAAGCAGATTTGGGAATAGCTGCAGCCCGTGTGGGTCCTGCCCCAGCCAGGCCTGCAAAATACATGCTGGGCTGCTTGGCCTCAGAGGCTCTGGCACAACTTGTGTGACGGTGCTCAGCATCGAGGAAACCTGCGGCAGTTCTTAAGGGAAAACCAGAGCGAACTGCAGCGAGACAGGCATCCCATGCTCCAAAACGGCTCTCGCAAACGCTGAAGCAAACCGTAGGTTAAGTATCCAAGCAAGTGCTAGATGGTGACTTGCGCATCGCTTCATAGAAAAAAAAATGAATAGATTTGCCACTTGCACTGAAGAATGCGGCAGGGACACCTATACATCTTCAAAGCATATGAAACCTTATAAAAATAACATGCTTAAACATAAGATGTGCATCTAAGCTGTTTTTTCTGTCCTTAACTCTAAAGAACTTCATTTTGATATAAGGATATAGGTGAGTTGTTATAATCTTAAAAATACATATGATGAATGTTATTAGTTTAATTCTGTTCCTTATGGCCACCAAAACATTCACTAGCTTTTATACAGGGATTTTCTGCTAAGTTATATTCAAAATGTTTACTGTTTCTGCAAAGGACAACTCCAAAATTGTGTCAATTTCAGGTTAAGCTGCCTTCTGAAATAGGAATCTTTTCCAAGTCAGGAAAATGGAAATTTTCACAGTAATCTACATACGCCTCCATGAATTTCAAGGCTGAAGGGATTCATGCTCTTCTGTCATCAGTGCACTTTTGGGAAAAAGCCAAGTAATATTTGGAGTCTAAGATTAGGTTCCTATTTTTGAATGCTTTCGCCTGTGAACATCTAATAAGATAGTTCTGAGTTGTTTAAATATCTAGTACATGAAAATATAACTAATTAATAACACAAATGCAATTTCACTTTGAAGTGCTAAAGATTATATGTCATTTGAAAAATGTTTACTAAAAAGTTCTTCAGTTCTAAATCCTACTTGTGTCCAGCTGCCAAATTGCTGTAAACAAGAACTCAAAGAGTATTCTTTTAAATATAAGCAAATGAACAACAACATCAAGGTCAAGTACACTAGCAGTGTGAGAAAAATTGCCTGCTATGCCTAAGTCTTGCAAACTCACAGTCTTAATTTTTAGTATTTTGGCTTTTGCTTTACTGGGGTTTGTGAGACTCAAAAGCACCACTAAGGATGCTCTCTAATAAACAGAGACCTAATTCAAACCTTATGCTTACAAAAACTTGAAGATTTAATTAACCCATGCTTTTAAATAGCGCACATATGATAAACTCAGTTTACCAGAGAACTTCAAGAAAAAAAAAAACACGAGAGGGGATTTAAAAATGCTCTTACTTATATCTAATTTGAAAGATCGTAGCATTCATACTTGCAATTGAGGTGTAGTAAAACAAGGAGTCATTTCTTTGCAGAAGGTAGTCTAAATAAATGAATAAATTTCCTCACAAACAACCTGGTATAAGGACCTTAATTCTGGGACTACAGCTTTAATCACAGTTTTAGTGTGGGAAAAACTGCTATGAAGTTCACCAGGTCCTCAGACCCGTTCAGTTTGCAGCCTGGCTTCTGGCCAGGCTTGCAGGGAGTCTAGCGGGACGGGAGCTGGCAGTGGCGCAAGCGGGAAAGCACGACACGATCCCCTGGCGCTCCGTGGGACGGAGCCCGCTCACCGCAGAACAGGCTTCTTGCTCCTCAACACGGCCCACGCCAAGGAGCCTGCACATATTATACACCTACCTACCACCCGCTTCCCCACACTGCTTCTCCAGGGAAGTATTCCAGATGTCCCAGTATCACACACGGGACCAAGCGAGAATCAAGGGACTGCAGAGGAATGGGAGTTTCCATCGAGCATTTGTCCCCACTCTTTATATATGTGGAGATGGGGGAGAGAGGGGCGATATTGATACGCATCTGATATTTTGTGGTCACCACAAAGATACAGAAAGTTTTCGCTTTGGCATTAAAATTCCACAGCCCCTACCTTGACAGCCAGTGAAGGAGTTAACAGGTTGCTGAGGTTTTGCAATGCTCCAAATTCACTGGTCTCTCTAAAGGGGAAGTTTCCCCTGGAGCAGGGGGTTGCTATGGATCCCTTGGGAATAGGGAGGAGAAGGATCAACCCATTCTAGCTTGCCCACGGTTCCTGGGCAAGCAGTAATTTTTTAAGACAGGAAATGTTTAAGAGAGGCCATGTATTGAACAGAATTAAATGGGATCTTTATAATTTCTATGGCCAAGACATCCTTAAGAGAGGTCTTGGCTCAGAGATGTAAAGGACAGTGAGGACGATCTTCCCTGCAGTCAAGTCAAGTAACCACAGTTTCCACTTCACATGTGCTTTGTTTCAGGGCTAAAGCACTACATCATATGGCATTAATACAGAGCTAAGAAACTCAATCTGAAATGCCTTAATCAGATTATGATTTTAGATAAATTTTAGTTCAGCACCAGTCCGTCTGGTAACTATAAATGGCAAGCAAAATCTCTTCAGAGCTGACATCTTGGGAGGCTGGAAGGCTCTCAATATTGCAGCTCAACACTAAGAATATGCAGCTTGACTTGCCCTTCAGTTCTTGTATCTTACTCCTTTTCTTTGTAAATCATTTTTTTTTGCAAATATCAAATACAACTCTAAAAGTGCAAAAATGCACTGCAGATTGCTGGAGACATAATGAGGTGTTTTTACATCACCCATTTTAGGCTGCCAGGAACATTTAAATCCAGTACTTCCAGCAAAGGTCATCGTTTTTCTTCTACTAAAAATATAAAGAAAAAAGCATCCCTATTTTGGTCATCTGATTTGAAAGTTATTGCCTGTAATAGCTTAAAATATATAAGGAACAACATTCCATAGATCTGCATGAAGATATTTGCAGCAAAATAATACTGCAATTGAGGAAAAAATAAAAATAAGAAAAATAATTTTAAAAAAGTGTTGCACTGGAACAGTCTCTCTCTCTAAAAAGTACTTGGTAAGGAAAGGGAAAAGGAGACTGATTAACAGAGCAGAATTCCCTTCAGCTGATTTGAATTCAGCTGCATTCATTTATTTAACAGATGTCAAAGACAGCAAACCATTATTTGTCAGTTTAGAGCAATTTCACTTAGCAGTCTTTAACCCCTGGCAGTGTTATCTCCCTTCTCTTTCTGACCACTACAAAGCTGCCAAAAATGTAGGGAATCAGCCTGTTATCAATTCTGATACCACTATGAGGGTGAGAGCACTACATAAAAACAACACAGTTTTCCTAGAAAGCTACTTCATACCTAACAGAATACTCTGAGGCACTAAAATTAAGTGATATTCTAATTTTCAGATGCTGCAATTGCACTTTAAGATGTACTAAATTACACTAAAGATACAGTTGCATCTTTAAGTCAATCTACAAGTGTAGACACAAATTTATCTATAAAATTAAGATTACTGCATTTTATGCATTCTCCTCTCCTTTGACTTATACTTAAAAAAATAAACTGCATTAAAATTTTGCTTATCGAGATCTAAACAGTTCCATATCTTTCAACCATATGTTTTTTGCTGCCGTCCGCTGCATTTAAAAGAGAAATCAAAGTGGATACTGAATGATTTTATATAGTAAGAAACACTCTTCAAATTGTGCTGCAATAAATTATCCCTTTCTATACCACCTTGAAAGAGTGATCTTGCTGAAAGATATCCTTTGAGAAAACAAAATGAAAGAGCAGCATGGAAAACTTAACATTAAAGCAGTCTGGAAACTTGTTTAAGAAATAATCTATTTTACTTCCACGCTTAAGAGAATATTATCATCATCACACCACTTTTTAACATCACTTGGCTCCCTTTTCTCCTTAAGAGTGCTTTCATTCCTGGTGCCTCTTGAAGCTTTTTTCAATAATGACTGCACTTGCACCTCAATTTCAGTTGACATTTGAGTTAACATATGCATTAAACGTTAGTTCAAGGTAAAACTGTCTTCCTTAACAGTCCCTATATATGAATACAAGGGATGTAATCCCTTAATCACAGCTAGTCTGCCTTTTTCCCCCCAAAAAACAACCAAACAACAGCAAAAAAGCCAAGCATGAGCGGCAGCCAGAGCCGTAACACTGCAGTAGTTTACCATAGCCTCGGAAACAAAGGATAGTAGTGGGCAAGCTTTCAAAACACAAATTCTTCTACTGCAAGAGTCCTCCTGCTTTCAATCTGTTACAGCTAAATGCGCATTCCCATTAAAACCATGTTTTGCACAAACACAGCTTAGAGAGCAATGAAACGTTCACTTTCAGAAAGTTAATATGGTTGCTTACAAGTCAACATGATACAGCCCAGCTAAAGGGCAATATGGTGACAAAAGGAACAACAGTTACCTACCAAGAATAACATTAGTCAGTCCACATTACTTGATCACATTTCTAAATACTGCATATAATCTTTCACCTTTGGCTAGGGTGAATTGGCTTAGATCACTACCTTGATTTTTTTAAAAAGGCTGTTAGTCAATTTAGTTAGTAAATGACCAAAACATTCACAGTTTTGATAAATAAATTTAAAAATCAGTGTATGGATGCCTTCATTTAGGCTTTCTTGATCAATTTAGAAAAAGGCTTACTAACCACATTAGCCTGGGTTTATAAGCTATACAGAGTTGATGTGACTTCAGACCAGCTAGTTTTAAAAGTGGAAAAAAATGCTGCATGAATAAAGGAAAGGCAAAATTAATCCTTCTTCTTCAGAAAAAGCCATTTTGGTTGATTTTACCGAATGGACTTTTTCTGCAGAAAAAGCCATACACTAAAGGACTCTAACTTCCAAACCCTTTCTCTTCCAGCTGTCTGTGCATTGGGAAGGGGAAAAGGTCAGAGGGAAGGACACACAGAGTTTCCTTCTCAGAGCAGGAATCTCCTCTTGGCATGCACTCCTGGAAAACAGCACAGATGCGGCTAATCACATGGCATCAGGCATACAGAAGTTGGAGGTCTGATTCCTTTGCTTTCTCATTCTTTTGCTTTCCCATTTTTAAAGTGGTTAAATTTTTCTCCATAAAGTATCTCTCAGGGTAAATAAAAATCCAATTATGATTTTAAAGCAAATTAAGTGGCAATGTGCAATGGGAATCCTGTGTTCAACTGGTTTCGAAGCCCTTCCCGTTGCTCCTGCAGCAGTGCATAGACGCGAACCATTTTGGGACCCTAGAGCAGGCACCAGACAACATAAAGAAGATTGGTATCAAAGTACCATTAATGCAGTATTTTTCTCTAAATTTGCTAAACAAGATCTAAAGGCCACCAAGCTGTAGGGCCATCAGTTCAGCACGAGTCTTGCTATTTGCTGTCCTGCTTGGATGGGAGAAGAAAAACCTCTGTTAGGAACATTAATCTTCCCGGGTATTCAGGACCGTGAGGCTCCGTGCAGCAGTCTCATGATCCTATTAAGCGATTCTCCAATCTTACAGGATGTATGTAACGTTATGAGGAGAGCTTTATATCTCGAATTCAGGAACGATGATTATTACTTTGTCCAAGCCCTGCCTTGCTACTAAAAGGGGCGGAGGAAGAACATAAAGGGAAAGAGGAAGAAAATTTACTATGAACGCAGGCTCATAAGGAGCTTCTTAAGGTCCAGCTGACTAAGTTTACACTTTCTTCTCTTTTCAGAAGAGGAAAATAAAGGTTATTTCCTCTCTCTTCTGCATATAAGACTTATATTTATAAGTCTTAGCAATGTCATTTTGATTAAAAAAAAGCAGCAAAGACTCAAGCTCTTCCTGGATTTAAATCAAATTGCTATCTATCCAACTTGGATGCTGAAAGTCCAAGCACATGTATTACAAAAGAGATAACATAGTATCTGTAGCCTACCCAACTCAGCTACAAAGGACCTGAACAGACAGCTAAGGACAGGTGAACAGTCATTTCAGTTAACTAAGACTTAGTCACCTTTCAGCTCACATCTCTTTTTTTACGGTTATCATCAAAAAAAGGTCTGAAAAAAGTAGCTGATGAAATTAACTTTTATTTAATTACACAGACAAAATTAGTTCTTACATCCTGCTGTGTAGGTTCATGCCCCTGATAGGAGTCATGAGAATCTTTTCAGTTACTTGGAATATCAACTTTTCCATACCCCACACATGCCCAAATTAACATGCCACTGAACATGTATGTTCAGCAGGTCAGAGAGAGACACAGGGCCCAGAGAATCCAGTTCCACCCACCAAATCGGTGCAGGGTCACAGCTCCTTCAGCCATGAAACATCTGAAAAAGGCTTTTTGTCCAGGGAAGCAAATGTCCCCTGTGCAAGAGTGTATGAAGTTTAGCAGGAGCCATTGCTAAGTGTGGTTAAACCTGACAGCAAAAGCCACATTTAGAATACAGCATGATTTAGCATCAATCTATAAACCACTTTACAACAGATCCCCTCCTAACTGACCAATTTATAATTGGAAATACATTAACAAAACATGGTGTAAAATAAATAAATAACTTATTAAACTTAATGATTTTTTTTAAAATAGCATTGTAGAGTCCTCAGCAAAACAAATGTTAGCTAACTCCTGCGTCCTGCTGCAATACTGGGTGCCATGTCCTTTCACAGACAACAGCCAGACACAGAATTGACTAATGCATTGATTTCTGCTTGTATGTTTGAGATGGGTTTTAGTCACACAAATCTCGGGTTATTCAGAGCCAGAGGGTAGGTACAGTCCACCTGATAGATGCTCCATGACAGAATTCAGTCACTGCTTTGACTAAAGACAAGCGAAGGCAGGAAATGATACTGAAGAACATGCCTTCTGGCAGGGGCTTTTTAATGCTAATTCCAAATACTACTTTGCAGTTCATGGACTACTGAATGATGGATACAGAATAAACCTGAATCAGTAGTCCTATAAATGGCATTACCTTTTGTTGGGTCCTCACATACTATAATTTGCTAGTGTGGCTCCTGAAATAATTAAAGCTGCTCACCTGATTAAGCCATTATATAGACACTTCCTAAGTGCCCCTTTATGCTCTTAGACAGAGCTGAATCTGTGCTCAGTCCCAAAACACACAATTCTTACCAAGTAATTAACAGTATTTCACTGGGGCTTCTAGTTAAATAAATGAGACTTTCTCTGAACAGATGTGTTTTTATCAAACATTCAGACCAGTACGGTAATAGGATTTGCCACACTGGATCAGACCACTAGTGCATCTAACACAGAATTTGCCTTTGGCATTGGCTTGATTCTGCAGATTTGCAAGAAAGTGACAAAGAAGGTCTAATTAAAAAAAAGAAAAGTAATTAGATGACATACACGTATAAAAGCGGGAAGAGAAAAGGCAAGGGAAATAGTAATTCCTTACTATTCTATTTTCATATAATAAATTATGCCCTTTATCAAGGCCTAATTCATTGTTCAAGGGTATAATTCTGCAACTCATCCAAAGAACAAACAAAAACAATGCCAAAGTATTCTCATAAGGACCACAAATGAGAACAAACTTAGCAATACCACAGATAACGGTATCCTGACAGATGGGGCTCCATCTGCCAAGCACTCCTATTAGATAAAGGAATTCTAAAGAACCGATGGAAAGGAGGGCTCCAGCAGGTCCAAGGAGAGACCTTCCTCCAAGGTGGCTTCCTAAGGTGCAGTTCCTTATGTTTCCTAGGCAAGAACTTGGGACACCTGCATTCCCCCCTCTGCAGTTATCTAAACTAAGTCCAACTAAGCTACCTTGGAGGAAGCAGAGTTCATAATGCAGCGCTGGGGCAGCGGGTGGCAACGGCGCTGGCAGTGGAGCAGGAAAGGGGCAGCAGAGCCAGACCCGAGCCACTGGATTGGGGCCATGAGCAGTGGAGCTGGACCCGGACTTTCTATCCTTCCCTCCCAATTTAGGATTACATTTTGGAATATGAGAATTGCTGCTCACAACATACATACTTTAAGATGTTTTGTGGTTAACAAGAATTAGTTTTTATAGATTTATAGGCATGTGTGTATCGATCTAAAAGTAAGTAAAATGAAGCTAGAGGTAGATAATGTGATAAAGCACAGATTTTCCTTCTTGTGCTTCTTGATAGCTGTGAGATGGCCAGTACTAATTAGCCTGATCTAAATTGGTAGACTTACTAAAACCATCAGGAAATATTCCTCCATTTCATTATGACTGAGCCCTTCCTAAGCAACGGACGGCTTCGTCTAGATTCATTTAGGTTAAACATTTACCTTTCTCACAGAGAAAGACAACGGCCACAAGATGTTATGGTCTTGGGGAATACTACCAAGTTCTGAAACTGCTTGAGAGAAACTAACCTTTTCTATCTAGGAAAATATCAACTTGAAGGCAAATTGCCATGCGCTGTGTGCACCGCAGAGGTGCACAAAGCAAGACACAAGACCAGGACACAAAGCAGAGAGAAAGAAGTGTGTTGTCTGTCTTCATCACAATTTCACTTGGGCTCAAAATTGGACAACCAGTTTCATCAAACCAAACCTAGAAAGAAAGAATATTCTTTGGTTGTGAAATAATTAAAATATTGAATATTACTGAAAATACTTATTTGCAGTAAGACTTGGACACAGTGTTCAGTTATGTTGGGCAGTACCTGAAGAATGGTATTCTATAAATCAGTGCCTCTTGCAGACCAACAACACTCTCCCCGCCACATACACATAGAAATAAGCTTAAAAATCACCTGATTCTTACAGACACACAAGTAAATGTGACTATGTTTACTTTCCAAAAGCAGCAGTACAATCTCCACCAAAAATGTGGAGAAATACAATTAAATTTTAAATGTGGCTGCAAAATACAGGCGAAGGAGCATACCAAGTTGCCGGAATGTCCCAGAACAAAAGCCAGCAGCTTGGAGGAAGGTTATGCAAGCTATTTCGGAGGTTAGGCATTGCTGGAGATGGAAACTAGAGACCCAAGGAGCTTCACTATGGACTTACAAGTACCAACTTCCATGTGCAGCCCCTCTCCCTAGGGTCCCAGGGTGCACTGTGCACAAAACACCAGAAGCTTCTTGGACCAAGTCAGATGTTTCCTCTCAGAAACAGTTTGAGCTTGTTTGAGCTTGAATGATTAAAGCATATCACATTTTGCATCAAAAAAGTCTTAACATCTCTAAAGAACTTAGTTATCCCAGATGCTTGTCATGAGATTAATCCGCAGCTAAATGCCCCAGTTGCCTCTAATACTAACTGCAGCTCTTTGCTCTTGTGCTAGAGTTGAGAACATTTGGGGAGTCTATTTTAAGCTCCAACTTTTGTCACTTTATCATCCAAGTCTTTGACACTACAGCAGACAGGCTGTTTTTCAGAAAGCAGGTTTTGAAGAACACAACCACCGTGAACGTCAAGCTCCAGCTCATTAGGACAACATCTGCAGCAGTCTGAGCTTTGCGCAGGTAATGTCATTTATTAATAGTCATTTAATTTTCAAAAAAAAAAAAAAAAAAAAAAAACTGCTGCCTTTACATATTTGAATTGTTTTCCACAATGCTTTTGGTACTCAGTGGTGGTTTTGTACTAGTGACTAACCTTAAATTAAATAAATAAATACAACCTCACTCTGATCAGCAGAGAAATACAGTTACAGTATTGTTCTTTTTACTCTCTCATCTACATTAATGATTTTCTATGTGCACTGGGAATAAATCTATACTTGTACTCATCACAGCAAGAATTCCCTTTCAGTAAAAAAGGACAAAAATGACTTCTGTTTAAAAATAAGAGGAATCTGTACAGAAATCGGCAGAAGTACTAACATACGAGCCTTAATACACTGAAATAAAAATACAAAAGGAAGTGTAATCCTCCAGACATCGGAAGTCCTTTATGAGCTTTGTGCATTGATATTGTCTTTTATTTAAACAGTGGAAAAATCAAGAGGCATATTTTTGACTTTTTTTTTTTCATTTTAAAAGGATTCCTACTTAACAGAAACCAAAGAAAGAACATATTTTAACTGGACCTTCCTTGTCCTGTGTATTTTCATGTTTCTATTTTTTCTATTTATTTTTAGCGAGGATATTTTAAGCTAGTTCAATGGGATATAAAAGAATCTTTGGAGTTGTCCAATCCAAGTCTCTGCCACGTAGGAAAAGTGCAAAACTAAAAATGGTCAAACTGTCCAAATCCCGTCTTTAAGGTAATTACATATCATCTGTCCCTGCCCGTTAGCGTGCTGGGCCAGAACGCATCCTCAGTGGCTGCCTCGTGGCCGCTTTGCTAAGGGTTATGTTTTCCTCACGCAGGCCTTTTCTTTCCCTATACGTGCAAAAGCAATCACTTCCCAACCTTCATTTTGCCAAGATAAATAAGTTCCTGGCTACTTTTGCTCTCTGCCGGTTGCGATAAACTCTCGTTTGCCTTATCAACTCAGCAACTCTTTCCAAAGGTATGCACTGATCTTTCCCCAAGCGGGCCGGGAGCCAGGCCAGCACTGCCTGGTGCCCGCGGAGGCGCGTCCTGCCGAGGGCATCCCGCCCGGCGCGCTGCGCAGTCCCACCTGCGAGCTCCTCAGAGCTGAATCCCTGGGCGCCTGCTTGTGCTTGACCAACACGCCCGCTCCTTTCTCTCCCTCTCTCACTAACGACTCGTGAACCTCCAACTTAGAAACTCCTCTTATTGGCCCCTAAATACATAATTTTATACTCTTTTTAAAACACATGTTGGAGAGAATGTTGTAAAATTAAAGCTTTAGAAATGTTATTTGTAGAAGTGTGAATAAACATCTGCTTGGAAAAGTACTCAGTATCTACTCATAGGCCACAACGTGCTAAATCACATAGGAATGTTTTGGTAATGTCAAATGTGAAGCTAAATCCTTAGGAAACGTTACTAACAGCCTCACAGTTATAGGTAAAGTGAGATTTGGTCTTTATAAGCTTTACATGAGCAATCAGTTCTGGAAGTTTATAGACAAGTGCAACTTGAAGACACACTGAAGACTTCCTTCATAAAGCTAAAAGGAAAGAGCTAAATGATCATGAGTAAAAATCTGGACAAATTCTGCTAGTGATCCTGATAAATAAAGGTGTCTTCTCATACTAATGGGTTGTTGCACCATGCAACCAGTTATTTCAAGAACATTAACAGAATCAATAGGTGAATGATATGGATATAACTGGATTCATTTATGTCATTAAGATTGTTAGGTCCGTTTTACACTTGCCACTAACAAAGTGCGGGAGAAAACAGGCACATGCCCTTCTCATCAACCTTGATAAGATCATCTCATCTCTAACACAAAACCAGAGCAGTTTATAAAATCAGTTAAAACCACAGAATAGCAAGAACAGTAAGGTAAGCAGAAGAATACCAAGATCTTGGGATAAGAAAGTTTAAGAGGTTTTATGAGAACAACCTTCCTATTTGAGAAAACAGAAACTAGAGTTACAGCAATAAAAGTCATAAAGAGACTGAACTGTGAGTGGCCCTGAATAGCTGCCTTAGGGTTTTACAACCAATAACAAAAAGGAAAAAAATAAAAGGTGTCCTAAACAAGTGGGTCTAATGCCAAGAAACACCTGTGCCCCAGACCCTGCAGAGGCCCGAGCAGCCTCTGCAGAAGCCCCTGCTCTGTGCAGAGCTCGTCGTGCGCCGGGGACAGGGAGTTTCCAGCTCCTACCTAAGCCTGGACTCCGCTCAAGCACTTGCTACGACCCCAAACCACACGCTCTGAGGAAAGGCAGAGGGCCAAACAGAAGCAACCTGTGGGTGGCAAGGTCCGGCCTACAGGAAACTGTAGTAACTGGAACTGTACCAACATCTAAGGAAAAAAAAACTTTTTTTTTTGTTTGCAGAGATAAAGAACTAAAAGTTCAGGTAATATAGCACCAAGTCACAAAAAGCTGAACATCAAAAAAAGAAGTTAATGATATACTCTGAAATGCTGATACTGCTTATCAGATAAAAATGATTAATGTTAGCAGTCTGTATCAGAGAAATCAGTTAAATGTGACATGAGTGGGGAAAAAAGGCAGGCACTAAAGAAGCAAGTTTATGTGTAGTTCAAAAGCAAGGTAACAAGAAGTATTATAGAAACAAGAAGTTTAATAACTCTGTTATCTGCACTCATCACACGCTGATGTTTAGATATTTACTCAAGACCTGAAGTGCCTTTCTCCTCCATTCTGTGAAAGGAGACAAAACAAAGAGAGCACCATGGCCCTGTGCCTCTGGCAGCACCACACGGGAACCCAGGGAAGGGAGCGCAGCGCTGCGTGGCCCGGAGACGCAGGGAGCTCAGGCGGCCACGGGACCGGCCCTGGTGCCGAGCTCAAGTGTAACCACTGGCCCTGGGTGAGACTCCCCTACCCAAGTACCTGCTGCCGTCGCTCTTCTGACTATTATCACCCCTGCACGTGAAGCCGGGGGGGGGCTCTGCCCGAGCACTCCCGATCCGTGCAACATCAGCCCCGTGCTGGCTCGGTGCAGCACGACGAGCTCCCGGTAAAAAAATCACTCACTGCAGAATCATCCTAGGCTGATTCTTCCAAGCCTGGGAGATCAGTGCAGTATCTTAACTTCCAGGAGGAAGTTGTATATTATAGAACTGCTTAAAACATTCACTCTTTCTTTGCATGAACATGTTTATACAACTGTGTGTTTCCGTGATTCAATTAGTGGGTTCATGCTTCTGGGTCATTCCAACTCTGACAATTATTTTTGTTGTCGCAGATAAAAATGTACTGAATTGCTTGCACTTGCCTGCACAATGTCACTAATAAAAACAGTAAAATGCTCTGGAAATCTGACACACAAAAGGTGGGATCAAGCAGAACTCAGTTTTAAGATAAGGTCAATCATATCTGAGAGAAAAAAAAGAATGTAACACACGGTTGCGCTGCGTTACCTGTCACGGTGCTACAGGGAGCAGTGGTGACACGCTGGCCACTGCCTCGTATCGCTGCAGTGACACTGCCAGCTCTCGTCGCAGGAGGAGCACTTGGTACGAAGCACCAACTAACACAAACAAAGGTTTCGTGTATGTTTATAAATACATAAAAGTCCTCTGCAACCCCACCGAACAAGCTACCCATTCTGGGAATAATGCGCAACCATTCTGCATGCCAGAAGGGAGAAGGAAGAGAGTGTCCCTTTACACACAGCTAGCAAATATTTACTTTCCATATTCTGCAGTTAACAGTCATCATGGTTCCACGTCCGGGCCAAAAGAGGAAAGGTAGCCTGTGCTATTAAACCAAAGAATAGAAAAAAGCCCCACAGTAAACCAAAAATCAAACGCAGACTATTGCTAGTGCCTGCAATAGCTTTCAGAAAGTCAAATAAACACAGATCACTAGCAAGGAAATCTGAAGTTTATGTAATACACAAAATCTTGAGACTATTACTGAAAGTTATGAAGTGCTCCAAAAACTACAAATGGCCCCCAAGGAAATAATTCTAAAATAATAATAATAAAAATTAACCAGAAATCACAAATTGCATTTGTTCTGGCATATGACCTGTATATTTCTTGGAATTAAATATCTATCTTTTTATTAAAAACATCCCTGTATGTACATGCTGGGTTTAAAACATGAACAGAAGACATCTGCTAGATTAACACCCTTGCTATCATGTTTTAACTCTTTAAACAACCACGTAATAAAAAGTCAGCATCTGATTCTCATCAGTTCATGAGGCGGTCCAAAATTTTTGATAAAAATATTAACTTTATTCTTCACTCATAATACAAAAGAAAACAGAAGGTGAAGAGTTAAAGCTGTTTGGCAACTGTTGCTTTAGGCTTTTTGGCGTTTTGTAGTTTGCAGTGCACGTCAGGTCCTACACCCTGAGACTTCTGGCTAAAGCACCTAAGCAAA
Source organism: Crypturellus tataupa (assembly GCA_034781795.1). Lineage (NCBI taxonomy): Eukaryota > Metazoa > Chordata > Aves > Tinamiformes > Tinamidae > Crypturellus > Crypturellus tataupa. The sequence continues at coordinate 1,177,453 of JAWLRI010000471.1, read as the reverse complement.
GCAATGATGACAACAGTTAGCAGTAAGACAGAGTAGGGAACGTCCTTCCCTGAATCTTTCCGCAGTAATAAGCTATGGCATGGCCAGGAGCTGACTGCAACCAAAACAGGGAAATCAGAGTTAAAAGAGTATGGAGAATTGGACAAGACCTATATAGGAGCGATGAGTAAGGCTGAACAGAGCAGCAAGATTTCCTAGAGAGCAAAAATACACAGGAGGGGAGGAGGACAGAGCCCAAAAGGCATCCCCCAGCGCATGGGACAGGCAGAGCAGAAAACCAGGTGCGTATGGAAGAGGAGCAGCCAGAGAGGTGGGAGTCCAGCACAGGACACACAAGTTTCTTGTTAAGGCGCCCAGGAAGCAAAGAACAAGCGAGAGCCCCTGAAATGCAGCCGCGATGGCTGCAGAGCGCAGAGACGGCGCCTCAGCAGCAGGGCAGCACAACCGGAGCTGATGGGCAAGTGCCACACGAGAGAGGCCACCATAAACGTGTCGAGAACAGGAGCTTGGCAGCAACCAGAGGTTGTTTTTGAAGAAAGCGTCAGAACAGAATCTTCCACGAAACTGTTTTCTATATGTATTTTTATATATTAAAATATATAAATAAATATTATATATGTTATGTTTCTATATATAAAACTGGATAGAAACTGCTTATAATTACCCAAAGGAATGTCATTTTTCCCTTAAGATCCTCTTTACTGCACCTAGGAAGAAAGACTGTTTCCCAACTGTGTATCACTACATAAACACCATGCATCAATCCCCTTCATCAGTCGGTTCCAAGTCCCTGAAGGCCCGAGAGCCCAAATTCCCAGAGAGAAGTTAATATTCAACAGCAGCTATAGTGCCCTAACTGTACATTAAACATACTAGCTCCAAAAGCATCCACGTAGGTCAGCTCCAAGCTGTCTGCAAGAACGAATGAGCACTAACTGCCATGTGACTCCTGCTCCAACTCCTTCTCCAAAGCTGTTCTAAGCACTGTGTCCCTTTGGCAAATACGGATGGGCACTTTCTCCTCTTTCTGGTTTACAAGAAGAACCCTAAGCCTGTAAGATACATACAGGTGGCTCTCACTCTTCATCTTCTTTTTTGTTTACCTCTTCCAACTACTTCCATTTTCCATATGACCTTTTCTTCCCTCTATTTCTACCTCATTTGCCTTTCAATAGTGTACAGCCCGCAGCATTACACAAACTAACAAAAGCAGAACTTCTATTTAGCGTCATGGGCACCAGAAAAAAAGCAAAATTGCAAGATTCTTCGCTGAAGAAAGCTAAGGGATTTTGCTACTAATTCAGAAAACAGAATGATTTGACAGTACACCACTCAGTACAACTCTGGTCACAAACTGCAGCCTCGATGCACTGCTGCTGTACGCAGATATATTATTACTAAGCAAGAAGTTAAAGAGCCGATGAATGGTTCAAGTCCTGCATGCAAGTTATCTGCCCAGTGCAAGACCCGAACAATGACACATTTGTTCCAAACTCCCACAGCAAGGCAGAAACCATCACAGCAACCACTGTTTTCTGAACGGAAAGCAATGCAAGGAGTTTTTTTAGATATTCCTCAGTGAGCTCATCATTGCACAGATCCACATAATCTGGACACAGAGACACTTAAAAAAAAAAAAAAAAAAAAAAAAAAAACCAGGTTGTAAGACATGTGAGGAAACAGAAGCACAGCCTGCTCACTGTAGGATGTTCAGCACCTCCCTACAGCCCATGAGTTGCACCAACTTGGCAGAAAGCCAACACGCAGAGCCCCTAGGCCTGGCTGCAATATGCAAAAGCACCAAGGACTGGCCAAAACCACAACAGTTAGTAGCCATAAACTACTGTTGTGGCTTTCAAGCTATCCAAACTTTCCTTAAATAATCCTTAATCTCCACACTTCTGGAAGGAGAACAAAAAGCATGAGTGAGTGTTTTAGAAGCTGAAATGCAACTGCAATTAAAGCAGTGAGGACAAACTGAAAATCTACCAAGTCATGGACAACTTCCTAAGTTGATACCTAAGAAAAATAACTTTCTATGAAGTATGAAGGTACATGAAATTTGAATTGCTGCCTGGAGGTGAGTACCAGTAGATCTTACAAATCATAAAACGCCTCCAGATTCACCTCCATGAGGGAGAGCCTCCAGAAATTCGACCCAGGAACGGCAGAGTAAGTCTTAGCACGTATCCCAGACAAACTGACACCTTCGTCCTTCACCCAACCATGCTCCTTGCTCAAAGGGAGATGCTGGCAGATGCCAAGGAGGATGCCTGGTCGTCTCCCGTGAAAGGTCAAGGTGGACGTGACCGTGTGATGCAGTCACGGCCACTCCGGCAAGGCCACAGCCGCTGCACGCAGGAACACACTGTCCAGATGACAGTGGTGGCTCAAGGTTCAGCCGTGCCAGAAACATTTACAAGGGAGGAGTCAGGGCTTTTACAAAGGGATCAGTGTAGGAGACACATTCCCTTAACTAAATATGCATAGTAGGGTTTGATAGCTTATGTTTCTGATAAAGCAAATCAATCAGGTAAAAAAATGCCCTTAAAGTCCACAGTGAGTTAGAAACCAAAGACTTACGATCACTGTTGTAGAGCAGGACTTATTGGTAAAGGCAATACAATACAAAGTAGGTCAGCTTTTTTGTTACTGGTAATTGCTACTGGTAATTGCATTTTTACTTTTAAAAGCAAATTTTTACAGCATTGCAGTTACTAAGTCTGAATTTAGTCGAACAACTTGAATTGAGTGAAATAAACATATGACTTAGGAAAAAAATCTATATCAAAGACTTAAAAGTCTATTATTAAAATCCACTGTTCCTGAGAAAGTTAGAAATTTGTAAGAACTCCCCCTCATAACAGTATGCAAATACAGTGAAAACCACAGGAATAAGAGACAAGAAGCCAGTGATGCTTAATTAGAGGTCCCAACAGATTGTTTAAAAATTTTGAACAAGGAAGTGCACATACTCGTACACTCAATTAATTCACATGCCTTGTATCTGCTACAAGGCATGATTTATTTTAAAGTCATTGCCACAAACAAGGAAGAAAAAACACATCTGTATATGTTCCCAAGCCAAAGTTGCTTTGAATGAAGTAAATTAGCAGGAAAGAACAGAAAAGGCAAGCCCTGGTGTTAATAAAATAGCCACAGCAATGCAAGGCCAAAACCTGTGCCGTGTACCCTGGATATCACATTAATGTGCAGAATAATGACCGATCACACGAGACACCCAGTAAGTTGTTCGAAGAGCAGTATACCATATATGAGCACATCACTGAAAATGGTGGAAAATACATTACATTTTTAGTACTGCGAGGTAAAGTTTGATTCATACCATATGGCTCTGCGAGACAAGGCCGTGAGCCCGTCTGCATGTGCGCAAAGACCGAAGTTTCCAGTGAGCAACCTGTGGCCGCAGCCACGAGCAGGAGCAGTGGGAAGCAGGAAGCCCTTGGTGAACACGAAATTCTGACTCCCTCGGGTGCTGTCATGAAAGCTAGTGACAATGCATAGTTATTTTTGTCTCAGATATTTGTTTTTAAGACAAATTGAGATAAATTAAGGCAAGATAATACTTCTTCTCTATTCTGCAAGGCTTTAAAAACCTAACGTGCAACAATAATGCTATTAAATCAGGACAAGGAAATGAATCTTGTCTGTTTAGCATGGTATAACACATACACTATTTTATTTCCCCCTTGGGCAAAGAGGCCCAGTTAATGCAATACGTGACCACCTCAAAGTCGTATCTGAAGCCACCAGTCTGGCTTAACAAAAAAGTGTAAACCCAGTATTATACTAGGAGCACAATAACATTGTTTGCAAGTTCAATTAGTTACCAGCAGACTTCTCCAAAATCAACCTTTACCTACACTGTGCCTCACATCCTGCTGCACTAAAAAAAATGCTTCTTATGGTGTTTTCTGCATTGTAATGACAGACAAACCCGTGCTTCTAACTGTAGCTTACATATAATTATTTGAAGTAACTTAATCTTCCTGCTGCTTAAAAATGGAAAATGAGATTCTGGTGTTACCAGCAACATCAAGCTTGAAAGTATCTTTGAAATACAGATTTGTCGACATGACTACTCTTGAAAATACAGGTTCTCTTCTGACAGATTAAGATAAGTTAAAAATTAAACCCAACTTAAAAGGGAGAGGATGGTGAAGGAAAGCGGGAGAGGAAAAGGAGGAAGCTTCTTAGTACTAGTAGCTGGAACTCATCCAAATTTCATTTCCTATATAGAAAATTTTACATATCAACCTACCATCTTTATGCTGACTATTTTCTCTTATGCTCATTGTATTATACATACATTCCGAAACCAAGCTTGTCATCCACTTTGGGGACAAAGTAATCATCTATATACACTCAAAAAAACCCTCCAGTTGTTTGAACATCAGCATTAACGGAAAACAGTCATTAGGGCAGCAGTTGGCTGCTGGAACAACCTTCTACCCTGCAACTCAGGCTTCAGCCCCACCTCTAGCCTTGGCCCTTCCACAAGCCAGGTAAAGAAAAGCAGGGCATAGCAGGAAAGAAATTACTAAATCTGGAAACCATTTCAAGAGAGCCCTGACGTCACCATGACCAGGGATCAGTAAATTTCATTAAAAGGTTCCTAACTGTTAAAGATGGCAGGGATAAAGACCCCATACCCTGTCCAGGTTTATTCCCAGCTAGGACCTAGACAATGAACTCGCCCTCAACACATTCCCGATGGGCCTGAGCTGATCACCTGCAAAATGCAAGTATGGAAGTTTTTGCTTTTTCGTTTTGAGCACAGAAGACATGGTCAACTTCTATTATACATTCAAGATGCTACAAGCACAACTTACCGATGCAACTCAGGCAACTCTGCAAGAGAAAGTATGATTCCTTTTAGCAAATGCAATGCATCTCCTTCCTAACTCTAGAGTGTTAAAAGCTCTGCTGAATTTTAACTAGACTTTGAGTAACAAAGGCTGCAATTTAACATCTCCAAAAGGCATGCCAGAAGGTAAGCAATGATCAGCCCTGCAAAATGATACTGCCATAAAATATTTACTTATAGCGAGCCCCCAGGTCTGCAAGAGCTCTTTCACCAGGGACTTTTTAGAGTCTCTAGCTTGGCATCTGTATAGCAATAGTCTGAACACCACAAGGTAACACGGAGTGGAAAGGCAAGGAAACTGTACCAGGGTAAAGGGGCACCGCTCTGCATTCCCTCCTCACCCCAATGCAATATATGCCTTTTAAAAAAAAGCTACAGAGGCATTCCAATTAAATAATACATGGATTGAAGAAACACCTGAGAGAGCCTGGCATGGTTCTAGCTCTATGAATTTGACCGTTAATATTTTCCACCACGCTGTAAGACTAGGGGAAATGGAAGATGATACTTGATGATTCTGGCTGGGTAACTAAGCCACGATTCCTAGCACCTGACTGCATCAGAATCATCTTTTTCTTTTTTTGCTGGTAATCGGATTTCCACAGCGAGCAGATTCTCTACAGCTCCTGTACAGCCTCCAGGGCCATTACTGTTAGTAAGAGCCTGCTCTAGACTACACACGTATACAGTTTTTCTGTTTTTGTCACAGAAGAATTTTTGAAAAAGTGGACTATTCACTAAAATCATGCATTAATTTGCACATAAGAATAACTATTACCTTCCTACAGACACTGCTACAAAAGTGGCTCTACTCCTTGTTATCCAACCCTCTGCTCCTCCAAAGCCCAACGAACTTTTCTGTGCAGAAAAGTGATGAGCGACGCAACACCACCTCAATCGCCTTTCCAAGGGCACTCAGGCCTCTCTCTAAAATGACAGTAAACCATGCTGAAACCAAATAAAAACCAGACAAAAGCAGAGCATTAATATGAGACTAACTAGTTACACACAGGTAAAATACTAATTAAAGCAAGATCTCCAGCAAGATTGTGCACATAGCTGAAGAGTGCCAAGCAGTTCTCAGTGAAGCAGCGCTTCACGGAGCAGCTGGCTGCTCATATCTGATCTAAAGGAGGAAGTCCTTATCTAATCAAACGTCTGAAAAAGCTAATAGTTTTCAGTATGAGTTTTAGTACATCAGATTCTCTTCCTTCAACAACTGATTTTAAAGTACTTTGAATAGTTTCATATTCCAAAGCCTGTTGCAGTTATAACTCGATAGCTTGCAGCAATACACAAACTTGAAATTCATCCCATTAGAAGCTCTTGCTGCTAATGGCTTCAGGCTTCTTAAAGCAAGTATATTTTTAATTTCTCCTCTCATGTAGATTGCTAACAACATTTACATCAAGTAAGTGTGATGCTGTAGCTTCCTCTAAAAAGTATTAACTAACAGTAGCCTATGAAAAGAAAAAGCTATCCTGCCTTACAAAGGACTGTGTGAGAAGAAAGGAAATTTTAATTTTTTGAGGAAAATGAGCTTCTTTCATATTAAAGTTGGAAAAAAGTAACTCTTGCCCCTCCCACTCTGCAAAACAATGAAAATACAGCTCTCATTTAAACCATCTGTGTGCTGGCTCCTGTAAATCATACATCATGAATCCAGAGCCTGCCTCACACTTAAGCTATTTGCCAGGACCTCGACTGCAGCCCCGCAGCTGGGAGAAGCCAAGCTGCAGGAATACTAAGGGTATGAACAGCCAGGCCAAAGGAGCAGACACTTTGCTGTGCCTCACAGCGTCTGCCGACACTATTACCGCAAGTAGTTTTCTAAATTCCTGCAGTATTTGCCCAGGTTAGCACGCTACTCAGCAGGTTTCCAAGCTTGCCAGGAGCATGCCGAGAGCGAGCAGGGAGAGCACGAGGCGCTCCCTCGGGAGCCCACGGGCCCGTCCTGCCCGCAGCGTCAGGATGAGCTCACACTCCCAAGCAGGACGCACGTCCCGGCCGGTGCTCCTGCTGCAGGAGGAAAGGGCCAAAGGAAGGGGGCGGAAATAAGAAATAAAAACTTCCTATCTTTCAGCAGACTCGCTTATCTAGCAGACATCAAGGCAGAAGTGCAATATTTAAGGAAAAGGCAGGGAAAAGACAGCCAAGGCACTAACCCTTAGGTGACCCTATGGCTGGTAGAAAACCTGGTAAGGGCTGCATGTTGCACGCGTAGCATAAACTGCGGACAAAGCTGCCTTTAAATAAGCATGCAGGGTATGAACTGGAGCAGTTTTCTTGTCTGTTATAGGCAAATTGGTGTTTAAGAAAATCTTTATAGTCTTCCTTTGAGCAATGGGGCATAACCCCTTTTCAGACAACAGCCGATGTGCTGGATGATCTGCCCCAAGCCTCATGGTCTAGCTCTGCAGTCACTGGGATCCTGCAGCCGTGGGCAGCACTGCCCTAAAGGGGAGTCCCCACTTCCCTTCATCACACAATTCCCGATGAAGGCAGGCGGGAGGCGAGGGCAGAGCTGGAGCATGCCAGAGCTTTCCGTGGGATCACTTCCTCGATCTGATTTACCACCCAGCTACACAAACATCCCTAAGAGGAAACGGACAGAGGTGAGAGCAACAGGGTAGTTTAACCCAGAACAAATCAAGTCTTGGGAATATAGTGTTAATTAAAAATGTTTGAGAGCCACATAGACAAGCCCGAACAATGCTGCACACCTCTCTTCCTCCTTTCTGCACTTTTCTTGTTTATTTACTCTTAGGAGGGAAGTACTCAGACTCATAAATGTAAGAGTATACAAAGACAAATGGTTTAGACATGTAAACACCGCCACAGACAATAACTCTTGTTTGAGTTCTGAGAAAGGTATAACTGAGCCAGGTAACCCAACGTGTTTAGTAGAACCCAACGCCTTAGTAGAAGCTACGTGGTGCTCATATTCAGAAGCGCTCCGGCAGCGCCAGAGATGAACAGGCTCACGGAGCTCTTGGTTGCGATATCCAAGGTTTGCCCTCTGCAGAAACGTGTGAGGGTCAGGGGAAGTGCCGGACAAAGCTGTGGGTACATTTAGCTCCTTCCAACAACACCCCAAAGACAACATTTACCTTTACGTGCTGTTGCTGTCTTACGAAGAAAGGCTTACATCATATGAGAAACAGCTGCTGTGTTCCTGTATGTCCTTGCTTATAAATGATGAAGGAAGACACTGTCTGTTCACTAATGAGAAACACAATGGTGAAATGAAACAAGGAGGAGCTGCTGCCACTGCTAGAAGAAGGTCTGCAGGAAGGCCTCCTATTTTTACCCAAGTAGGAATACCTTATATCTTGTTTCCCTCCACATTTGCTTACTGTCAAGGTAAGCTGCCTTGTACCATTAAACACTGCTATTATATTATTCACATCTACCACAGTACAGTGTTTCTCAACACTTCTTCTGCCAAGACTTCCTTGAGAAAGCTGGAAATCCACCTTCCTGGATTCCACCCTTTGCTGCCCCCATGCCCAAGGGTGGCTGCTGCCTCTTCCCTCCCCGCTCCCGCCTGTGCGGAGGCTGATTCCACCCAAAATGTACTTAACATTGATGCAGATTAAATATATCCAACCCCCACAGAGTTAAAAGGGAACCAAATTTACAGACAATACCATAAGAAATATTTCTTCAGATCATCTCAAAATGAGGTGTTCTTCAAAAATGTGAAAGAGTTGTATCTGAATCGGAGCATTTCACGTTATTTGAACCAGAATAGTGGCATGTTACATGGACTGAAAAAAGTGTAGCTTTATTTTGAAATATATTTAAACAGTATTTTTAATGTCTCAGACATGTCATTATGTCAAGCATAATTCTTTTTATTTTAAAGTGGAAGACTCAACACCTTTAACAAAAGCAAGCAAATATTACAGTATATTCATATTCCTGTGGCTCTGTATTAACAAATGTGTACATTTTTCCAGTTTCCAATAAAACTAATGTTCCTAAAAAGCATTTATATAATCCATATTACCCATGCATATAAAGCCAGATATTACATAACCAAGCCCCTAATGTAAACCAGCTTACAGGAGACTGTATCTGGAATTTTTGAAGAAAAAAGCACTCAGTTTTCTGTGGCCTTTCCTAAAACAAAATGTTTTAGTGTGTATGACAGGTTCTTATAAAGTGTAGCTGCATTTTTTTTTTACTTGACAGAATAGACTCAGAATTTCAGTAAATCAAAAGAAGTAAAGGGAAACTCATTTTCAGTGACAGGAAGCTCATGGTCCTCATTTGTTTTCAAACATTTTAGTATTACTAACCTCATTTGTTCTGGTAAAAACAACCCTCTTTACACAGATCTCCTATCTCCCTTATTTGTGTTCCCTAAGAGATGTATAGTAAGATTACTTTAAGAAGACAGCCATAGCTGGTTTTCTTTGTATCTAAAGGCAGAACTGATGAATACTGAAGCAAATGGAAATCAGTCCTACAAAAATTGCAGCTTGCCTAAGGTAATCGCTTACCAGCCACTAAATAAATACTGAAAATACAAGCTTTGAATGCAAGTTGCAGGTATTTTTAAGGGACTATTTAATTTGTCTTTGGTTGATCCACAAGAAGAACCACCATCTTCCTAAGTTATGGACTCAGGGTATAACACAACTATTGATCAAGTGGCTGTATTTAGGAGAGTGAATTCCCTCCACTTCTCCTGTGGGATCCAGAAGCTGCTAATGGCTGCTGCTAAGACGAAGCACAGGGTTTGCACTGTCATCAAATTTAGTTCTGCCTTTAAGAAACCTCTAATGGTTCTTTCCAACACATGCATCACGTCCTACATGTAGTCAAGCACTGGGACAAGCTGCCCAGGGAAGTGGTGGAGTCCCCATCCCTGGCAGTGTTCAAGGAACATGTAGATGAGGCACTTGGGGACATGGGTTAGCAGGGATGGTGGTGATGGACACGGTTGGAACTCGATGATCTTGAAAGTCTTTTCCAACCATAATGATTCTATCATTCGTGTCCTCTTTTGCTAGTACCTTTCAGTCAATATAATTTATGAGAGAATGCTGCCACATACAGCTTATATCCAAGGAAATGACCAGGCTCAGAGCAAGTGACAGTCATTAAACGTGTGAACTCTGCATGTTTCCTTGCCATGCACCTTGTTCTCCCTCTCTTTTCCATAAAAAAAAAAAAAGACAAGGGTAAAAACTAGTTTAAAGTTACTTTACAGTTAGCCTACTTCTAGTAGGCAGAGTGACATTTCTGCTTTTTAAAGCCTTAAGAGCACTGAAGGTTTTATTTTATAAGCTTTCCAACAAGTCTAGAAGCAAAATCCTTCTTCCTTTCCAACAAACATCTACAAATACCCATACTCGTAGACTGACAAGCATACGGTAAAACATCAGCACTTCCCTGGTAATAGAAACTTTGCATATATAGAGAGCACTGCTATTTGAAAACATTTGCTTGGCTAGAAGTTAGCACAGAAAACATTTCTAGAACCCAGGCTCTAGTCGCACTACATAAGAGGTGTCAATATGAGGTGAGTAAAAGTAATAGAGTGGGCCAAGGTGGGGAGGATGTTTTAATCTACGTGTTAACTAACACATGGCAATTTGCACTTTCTTAAGGCACAAGCAGACAAAAAAATACAGGGAATCTGACTTTGCTATCCCTTAACAAGCATGTACGCACCAGCTCTTAACTGTACATGTCAGGTCACTTAGGGCAGGTATTACAAACCAAAAGGCTGAATATAAACATAAATCAGGAAAAAAAAAAAAAAAAAAAAAAAGACTTGCTGCAATTCTACATCCTTAGGTATCTTATTTGTCCATTACCTAGTAGTCATTCTTACTCGGTATCTTGTTCATTTGGCCATAGTCTTAACTGAGAGAAACCTTGCTAGACAGCTGCAAGAATTTAAGACAAACATGAAAAAAAACTGTTGTGTTTATCTTGATATGATAACCCATAAAACAAACAAATGCGTTGTACTCATTAAGATTTTACGATACTATGTATTACTAAGTAAACAACTAAAATAAAACAACTTTCATACTACTCTAGAATAATTTAGTTTCTGTTCTGATGAGTCCATTTGTGGCCTCAGTGAAATAAATGTTTGCATTTGAAGGTCATTAGTAACTTGCAGCCGATTGAAAAGAGATGGTGCAGCAGTGCAAGCGGACATCTGCATTGCAAAATTGAAGCCTCTTTCCATCACTTAAACTGTATTTATGAAGGGTAAAGTTGCACGCTTGGGATAATTACCTTTAAAAAAGCAAAGACCTTGAAGGTCACTCCACTGCTATTACTATATAGTCTAGAAAAGAAGCCTTCATAAAATATCCAGGTGAAACAGTTGTGAAGTTAGTTTTCTCTATGTTAAGTAATGTAATGGTTGTTGCAGTCAGGCAGGCAAAAAGAAGTAACATGACTCGAGCACTCAACCTCATCTGCCATGCAGGCAGAACGTCATGACACTGGGGAGTCTGGCTAAGAAATGACAGTTAATTTTTTTACTCACTATTAGGGGGAAAAAAAAAAGTGTCTGATTTGATCCTGTGATTATTAAAGTGGACTATCCTGAGTGAAACTGTCCTTGATTTGCATGCCACCGAAGAAGTTTTTAAAAATAGGTAAGACAGGAAGACTAATGAAAGCTAATGAAAACATGAACTAAACACTCATTGCATCAGACCAAAGTCATGCTTCTGCATTACAACATAGTATTCTAGGATTTCCCTTAAAAGAGTTTCCCTAGTTTCTCAGAAACAATCATCTTCATCTTTTACTGTGAAACATCAAGCTTAAAAATAACAAAGAAATTTAACCCCTTCACAAATTAGGCAGGTTTTGCTTACATTCTCCCTGGTTTCGTGTTACTTCTTCATATAGTTCTTAAATTCCTTCCTCACCAAAGCTCCCGCAGTTTAAAAAGCTCTGTTCGTATGATCAGTCTCAGTGTCTTTATCTATCAGATACATCACCAACAGAAATGCAGCTTAAGTCTTTTTGACCAAAACCTCTACAGGTTCATTTCAGGACATTCATGTCAGCATTCTTTCAAATCAACTCAGGTTCTGGAATACGTGATAAAACAACATCTAGAAACAAAACAAACACAGAATTTAGTTCTCATTCAAAAGCACTGTCAGGTTGTACTTGAGAGAAAAAATACATGTTTTTTTCCATTCCCAAATGCACTTTCACGTACTTTTAACAGTTTCATCATCAGAGTACTCAACATCCACATTGGCAAAAATTAGCAAAATTACCTGTGTGGAGGGTTTACCATATTAGAACAAAACAAAACCCCACACCTCTCCCAGTCCCTGAACAGTCCCTTACAGTTCAGCAGGACACCTTCAGAGGCCACAATACATCTGCATAATGAATCAAGTAGAGGAAGAGTGTGCCAAACTCATCCACTTTTCTAAAGAGGGTGCTAAACACAGGGATTAATTAGCAGTACTTTGCATATTCACGGATTGAGTAATTGCCCTGCCTCAGCAGAAGTGAGGTGAAGCCATTTGAACGGAAGGCTGAGAGCAGCTAAAAAGAAATACGCTAGAAGCAAAGAACCCCTCAACACATCTTCCTTCTCCCTTGTATCAACTACACCTCCCAGGCTCAAACTGCCCCAAGTCCAAACCATATTTAACACTGGTCTGCTAATGCGCTCAAAATCTAAATTGAGTCTCATTTAACCTGTCCCATCATGGGAAGGGCTCTCTACGACAGTTTCTTACAATCTGCCCAATAATAAATACTGTCTGTGTACCCCAAGATGTGCATACCTCATGATTAGGAGCTTGAAAGCTGCAATCTTGGACCGCACGAACTGGCGTCAAAAGACTCCTGCTACGTCTTCAGGGCTGAACAGCAAGCACTTTAATACTGGACTAGCTTTACATATCCATTTACCAATGTACATATCCAAAGGGTAAAGACTGGGCTAGTACGGAAAATAGTGCTAGCTATGAGAGCTCTCAGATCTTCATACGCTGAGGATAAAATTAGACCATTCTATTTCAATCTAAATGTTCTCTACTTTCTGACTTAACCGCTATTAAACCATCAGCTATCACGGTTTGACGAGCACGTAGCAGCTACTGAGACAAGTCAGTCTTTGCAGCCACCATGAATTCGGCTTAACAATACAGATGAGATAGGGTAGTCAGAAGGCACTAATTTTGCTGATACCCCCCATTCTAACCACATATACGAAGAGGATTTTCCACACAACTACAGAAACGACAACACGGTTTGATACCATCTTGGCACCCGAGGCACCAGCTTCAAGGCAAGAACCCAGTTCTGTTGTTTTTTTTTTTTCCTGATGTTACCTGTTGACAACTCTGCACGTTTAAGGGTCCCCAAGCAACAGCTCGGCACTTCCTACTCCCTAACCGCTATCGCTATCTGTAAAGACTGACACAGAGGATAATCTGGACGCGGGATGAGCAGCAGAGCCGGCTTTGCTGCAACGCACCGGCACTTCCGAGCACCCAACACGAGGTCACAGGCCCGCGGACCGCAGCCCGTGACAGACACAACGGCGAAGGAAAGAGCCCCTGGACGGGCTGCGTGGGGCAGCAGGACCCCGCGGAGCCAAGGGGGCCGCGCTCGCCCGCGCGGGCCGCCCCGGGCTGCCGGGGG